>OY730188.1:18918867-19518867 GCA_963422495.1 Polyommatus iphigenia
CGGAAAATTCTTCATTTCTGTTTAAAACATTATCTTTTACAACATTTCTACCTTTCTGTGAAGTTCTTTCTGGAATATAAGAATATTTATCGCATCACTTATTGCTTCGATGATGATTATTTCCTTTACCTCATAAAACTATTTGTCTAAGTACACAGTAGTAATAGGAAGCCTAGTCATAAAACTGTTAATCTAAACGCCTCATCTCTCGAGTGTCTAACTCCTAATAAACATAAAACTATCTAACTAAATATTCCCACAAGTTCTAAAGCCGGGGCACACCGAAGTATTCGCTGAATACTGATTAGACGAAATTATTCCATTACTTCAGGTGCCGTGATTGAAAAATTCATAAATAAAAATCCAATGCATTTCTATCAAAATCACGACATCTCCGATCCAAGTTAAATAACTGATCCCGGTAGAATACGTGAGTGGCATGCAATTTGCAAATAATCACCAAGTATATCTTCTTTCGCCCCTTGTAAAAAACTAAAGAGTCTAAAAATTGCACATTAGATTTTATTAATTTTGCTTAAAGTAAAACAATGAAAACCTGGAAGGTATTTAAAATTGACAATAGAAAAATTAAACGGAAAAGTATTATGTAATAAAAATCTAGTGTACCTACTAACAATACTACTTCCGCAAAACTATTCTTAATAACGTTACAAACACTCATTATAATTTCATGCGTTCAACGTGTTCCTTAACTTTTGGACAGTTTTAGCTCGTAATCGCTTTCTCATAATGAAATTAACAATTTGGCAGAAACGAAAGCAAAGGTCGATAGGTTGGCTGGCGCAGCGGGCGGCGGGCTAGCCCACTGATCGATCGCTGTCTGTGTGCACACAACTTGCTGGCTGCTGCACTTGCCCGTCATCCCTCCCGCTCCCACCTCCGCCGGCCCCGTATACCCGTCCCGCTCGCTCCGGTCCCTAACCACCCGGTAGTCGCCTGCCTCCCGTGTCCTCCCGTATTTAGACGTCGCACATCTAATTTATGTTTTAAATTGTGCGCTTTTAAAGCCCCCATTGGAGCATAACGTTATGAGGGATACCGGTAATGTGACGGCTGAACTAAGTTGGACGTCGGAAATTGCGCTGGGATATTTCACAATTAGGGTAATCTAGTGCTAATGAAGTTATAGTTTATGTGTATGTTTGTGTACGGTTATCTACTTTCAATTGTTGGGGGACCTTGGCACTCCGAGACCGGCTCGGGAGCCGCCGCTGGCATTTGCTGCGTGCGCCCGCGGCGCTTACATAACCCACCTGCCATATCGGGCTGCACCTCGCTCGCTCGCCCATTCTATGAATTACTTATAGGTCGTAGACCTTATCCATTATTAAATTCAGCCTGGCACACGATACTGTATCAATGATCAGATTTTCTTGACACGACCGCCTTACTGGTAATTTATTGGAAATTAGTTTCTTGTTTCGCAGTTGCACAATTGCCGATCGGTATCTAACACAAAATAATAATGGCGAAGCGTGATTTGAAACGAAATTACAAGAACAAGAAATCGGCGACACGATAGGTTGACAATTTTTTAAGTATTTGTTATTTTAGGTTATGCCACAGAATAGATATATTTTTCGCGTGGGACGATGGCCAAAAGTTGCAGGTTGATATGATTCCGAACAATTCCTCAGAGCACTCCCCGTGATGATACAACCGATAGAGGATGCAGAGTGAAGCTACATCTCGGCGTAATTCCAAGGGTTCCAAGCTGTTTGAAACACTATGGCAGTCAACAATTCGAGTGGCCCTTCGTTGGATACGATCCAGAGGGAGCAGTTGGTATTTTGGCGCCCCTGCCCAGAGATGAGAACAATATTCCATATGAGGCCGAACCTTGTAAAGTTGTAGGCGTTGGTCCGGACTGAAGTACTGTTTCGCTCTGTTAAGAACACCAAGCTTCTTCGAGGCTAACTTGGCCTCGAAGAAGCTTGGTCTAGTATGTATTTTAGTATATCTGGGTCATTCTATTCTACAGCAAAAAATCTGTTACTTGACAAAAAAGTACTTTCAACAATCTTGTATCAATAAATTTATGAGTGTAAACAATAGTAACCGGTGTGAACTATAACATAATAACACTTTTAAGTATATAAATTAGCATTTTCTTAGTAATTTGATAGCTCAAAGTAGCCAAACGTCACGCCTGTTATCTGTTACTTTCACACCTTAGCACATTGGAGCAACTTAAAAAAATACTTCTAAGAAACAATATCTTAGTGTTGTAGTTAAAATAGTATTGAAATATAGTTGGCTTTATGATTTAATGAGCATAATCTTCTTCTGAAGTACAGGCAAGAATAAAATTTTTTATTCTACTCCTGTTACCAAAATTGCCGTCATTTTTGTTATCAATTGTAATTTGTAAAAAAAATATAGCGACACATTTAATTTAAAATAAATTTTGCACCTTGGCAGCACTAATCCACTTGTAGTTTCTATATTAGTAACAAAGAGTTTGATTATTTCTTTCGTTTTTTAACAAAAGCAAAATTTGTTCGTGATTTTTCCATTGGTTGAGATCGCTCATCACTTCTGCTAAGTCTGTAAAAAGTTAATTACTTTGTTAAATATTGTAAAAATCCTTTGTTTACATGTATTCTTAGTCCTTTTATTGTAAAACATAAATAAAACTAAGTTAAATTTGACCATTTAAAAATAAAATAAAGATTATTTGAGTTTTATCATTTCTGTTATCATCACTTCTGTTAAGTATGTGATAACAAAAGTGACTTTTGATCACAGAAATGACGTTTTTCTTATTAAAATATGGTAAAGTTAATACTTTTTGTTATTTTTTGTGTATAAAACATGTTAATTTTATTATTTATAACATTTTTGTCAAGTTTTTTTAATTATAAGAAATTTTAAGTATCGAAATTGTTGATAACAGGAATAATCATTTTGATAACAGAAGTTATCATTTAAATGTTTTTGCAGTGTTTTATTAAACTTATAATAAAATTAATAACTTCTTTGATTTTTTATAGTTAAAAAAGGTAATAAAAAGACATAAAAATGACTCAAAAATATTATGAAGGCCATTAAATGACAACGATCCTAGAGCAAATAAAATCCTGTGATTCCTCAGACGAAACAAATTTTTTGATCATTATTTTTTCTTAAAGCGTTGTAAAATGATGTATGTATATTTCTTTAAAAACATATCTTTCGGAAGTTTCTAATGTTGCATAATTATAGATTTTAAAAAATTAGTTTATAGATACCCATTTTGTTGTGCTAGATATTGTGTTTAATGTAGACCGTATTTTTTTAACAGTTTTTAACAAATTCTTAAATTCGATCAAAATAAATAATGGTTCAAAATGAAATAAATTCAATAAATCAAATATATTATAATATTTAGTAAATAAAAATAACCCATAGTATTGATAACAGAAGTGGTGCATCACTTCTGTTATCATAACGATATAAATTTTTTTCTCTTAAAATTTTAGAGCTTTGCTAAATCTGTTTTTTACTATCGCTAATCTACATTACAGATTTTAAATATGCATCAGAATTATCGTTATAAATGTTTACAATTAGGATTTATTTTGATGTTCATCACTCCTGTTAGGCACAGCGTCATTTCTGTTATCAAGTAAAAACTTAAATTCTTGATTTTTCAAATAATTATGGGCAAACGATCTCTGAAACTATTTTTAATAGTTTTATTACATTATAATTATTAATTTTAAATAGTAAAAATATTAAATTTCACCAATTTTTTTTTTCGGCTCAAAACTAGAAAGGCCCATCTATAGCATGTAAAATTGATTGGTGCTCTCACTAAAATAGCACAAATAGAAAATGTAGAGACGATAAAACCTCCCACTATCTCGGAAATCTCCGCTTTATTTTACACCGGGCGTAAGTACAGTCGAGTTTACTTCCTTTTCCGCGTTTTTGTCTTACAAACCTTTCACACTGTATAAGAGACCTGTAAACACTTTTCTCAACGACTGCCCGATGAAATCTTAAACCTTCACGCCTCATCTTGTTAGACTGAATTGCTTCATATCACTTCTAAAGAATTTTAAAGAGCGTAAAGAAAATTTTCAGGCGATTATGATGATATTTTTGAATATTCCCTGGGAATTTCTTTTTAAGAACTTTTACGGTTAAATTTTCTAAAGTTTTAATAACATTATGAGTGCTAATAATGCTATTAAATATTTAGGTACCAGTGTACCCAGGACCTAAACAGAAATACAGAGTGAGCATTATATTTCAGCATCGATTTACATTAAATACCTGTCGTACTTAGGAATAGTTGTATCACTAACTAGCGCTAATAATACTTACTAATTAGGAGTACCTGCCATTAAAACAGGTATGAAATTAGTAGATTGCGATCTACCGAGCTCGACTCGCCCACCTCTTGTAGTATAATAATTATAAATTACAGACTCCCAGCAACACCGGGATTAGGACCGTTAAGCGCCCGTTACATGTCTCCTCTCTGTTACAAAATAAAGGATACTGTACTATCTACTCATGTTTAATCTATTTTTTATACTTATATTTATAATTATTAACCTGCTTTATACCTCTTTGATAAAAATGAAAATTGTATGCTTTTTAAATGTACCATACATCTGTGTAAAATCAGAACCCTCTGTCAGTAGGCACTTCTAGTAGGAGCGTCTTTAGATTCCAGCTTACAGCTATAACTCCATATCCATGGGATACGAACCTACTCTTACGTTCTAAAGATCGTCATCCAAATATCTACCAAAAGACAGGCCTACTGAAGAAGCGCCATTGTATCAGTCACCTTGTTAATTTAAAACGCTATGCAAACATTTGCTAAAGCGGACGTAATACCAGTTGATCTTTGATTCTAGAATCTATCTTCCTAATGATATTGATAAACATCATAATCCGAAGTCTGTGCACCTTACATTTAACTAATACATCTACGGTCGAGTGAGCCATTACTATTGCAGAATCGGAATTCGTGTAGGTTTATTGTTTCGTGCCAGACTATCATTAGTGTCGTTAACCCGTTTCTATTTAATTTTTTTAAACGACAGTGAATATATAATTCTAACAATCTGGCGCCAATTTGAATAACGTAAATGAATAATTCCCAACCCAGATCTGGCCAATCATGTTCTTGACGACGCTTCTAATTAGACAATTAGCGACTTACAATAGTGGTAATTATTTTTTTTATCACGATATTATTTTAATTGTTAAATAATTTACATATTGTAGAATCTACCTTGTATTCATATGCATAACGCATATAAATACTAGGCATAGTGTCTGTCTCTGTCACTTCACCCTTCGCGATTTACGCTCATCCCGCCCCGGGAAGAATATCAGATTTTATAGATTAGGTTCTAGCGCGATATAAAGTGAATTTCGTCACAACGAACTACGAAGTTGCGGGCACAGGCTCAAGCTGCGAGATGATTTAAGCTAGTGCTTGCAACTTGCATTACCGCCGATATGATCAACACGGTCGCCGGTTACCGTAAAATTTTACTGCAAATCGGCTCGATGTCATCGGTGCTTAAATTATGTTGGTATAAAGTCGTATGAAAATGTCCATACTGATATTAATAGAAATAATTATGGGTTTACCAGAATTTGATAGCAAAAAGTGAGTAAAGAAATTGACTAGCAATACCGGGGTAATTGGAATAAAACATTTTGATCCTCTTTTTTTTCTTTATAGCGGCTGATTCTGTGTGTGATAAATGCAAATATAAAAAAAATACATCCAATGATCAAGGATATTTTTTGAAAATCCACCATCAGCCATCAGATCCTGGTAGACCTGTACTTTTGATGAATTTTGGTATAGACTAAGTAGTAGTAGAAAGGGAAACTAAGGTCTTACCACAAAAGATTAAACATCTATTGAACAGTTGTTTTGAGACCATTTTGTACTGAATTTTTCTCTAATCAACTGTTCAACAGGTGTTTAAATCTTTTGTAGTAAGACCGTTTGAGTCTGTCGGGAAAGGATTTAAAGTTTATGATAATTCTATCACGGAAATATACGCGGTTCTTACGCGCTAAAGAGATAAAGCGCATCTTGCAAATAGTAGAGTATCGTATAAAATAGTTTTTCGCTTAGAAATTGTAATGGCGAAGGAAGGTTTAACCCACCTTTGTAATTACCGAGGCTGTTCGAACAGCAATAGATCTTATCGGGTCCATGAACCAGCTGCGATAGTGTTGTTACATAACACTCCGGTCAGTGACCTATAGATAAATATGTACAATACATGAATAGAACCGTGACTCAAAATGTGGCTTTTGATTTCAGAGTTCAGGATATGGCATGGACAATATAATATTATGACAGAAAAGTCTTCATACAATTAAGTTACGCTATCTACGTCAATAACATAATATAACAAATGTCAAAAATAGTCAAAATGGCCGCATAAAACCCAAAAATCCAAGTCGCTTCGACATGCCGTTTCCATTAAATGCCTTAATATTTTTAAGTCATTCTCTTGTATTTCCCTTTCTTCTTAAAGTCCTAGCTAAAGAAACGATATCAAAATAAAACGTAACTAATCAGATATCAAAACACACTTAACACCACTTAATACTTAAGTCACGGCTAGCGATACTTCAATCAGAATAACTAATAAGATCACAGTTGATACTTCACCAGCCAATTACTCTATGATTGCTCTCATAACAGGGTCGTATTTTAATGTCATATAAAATACTAGCGACCCGCCTTCGCACGGGTATAAAATATATAGCCACTGAAAAAATGATTAAAATTGATTGATTCAGCAGTTTTATATTCATTATTTTAATACTACCCGTGGCCCGCATTGGTCGGTACCGCCGCAAAAGCTACGTCTCACAGGAAATTCCAATTTCCTGTGAGACGTAACTTTTGCTCCAGCCTTTTGCAGGGTATAGGAAAATCAGTAGGGATCATTGGTATTCTTGGTACTTATATGAACTAATTTACCAGCTGCAGGGCCGGTAATAATCTTCGTTACTGCGCACCCCCGCCTTGGTAGCGCCCACTTCGAAACGGGCGTAAATCGCAATTTTTAATTTCACCATAACTTCTAAACCAAACGTCCAATTTTAATCATTCAAACACCAAACATTATCTACACAAACTGTACTTAGTGATGAAATAATTAATTTTAATAAGGATTATCAGCATGAGTAAAATAAATGCGTTTAAATGTAGTCCAAAAAAATCAAGATTTTTAAATAAAAAAATGGGTGCTGTGCCTCATTTGACGTAGATAGGTATAGTGTGTTGCAGACATTTTTGTAGATATTTATAAGATCTACATTTACTTAGAACATTGTATGGTTCTATCTTTTATAGTTTAGGCAGCGTACGCAAAATAAGTAACTTTTCTGTTTGATTTTTTTCACCTGTGTCAGAAAAACCCAAATATCTTACGGAACCCTATATTTTCTACAATAAAAAGTAGCCTATGTTACTCGTAAATAATGTAGCTTTCGAATGGTGAAAGAATTTTTAAAGTCGGTCCAGTAGTTTTTGAGCCTATTCATTACAATTAAACAAACAAACAAACAAACATAGTTTACCTCTATTAGTATAGATACGACATGGTATATAATATGTTAACGCATGTGTAATTTGTATTGGTTTGTATATATTATTTATTACCTTATATGTAATAAGACCGGATGCATGTGATAAGTAGAGTTCATTTAAATTATGCCATAGAATGTAGATTGACGGACTTCTTAGCCTTGAATGTTATTAGAAATTAGCACTTGATCCTTATCCTTTATTAATGTTAATGTTGCAGCTTACAAAGGTGTTTGCCTGTCTGTCTGTCAGGTTACGTTTCCCTAAAAAATAAAGATAAAATTCGGAGAGACATAGTTCCGGAAAAGGACATAGTATAGTTTTCTTTTGCAGGAAAATGTACGATTCCTGTGCCATAACATCCAGCTAATAAGAAATATTTAAATTCGAACACAAAATCCAAAATAAAGTGAATACCAACGTATGTAAGACCCAGTACCTAAATAAAGACAGCTGAATACATGATGTCAGGAATTTTTAAGCGTTTATATTTGTCAACGTTATTTTTATTGAGCCTTGTTTCGCATGGATAGAGAACGTGCGCTGTACATTTGTGACATATTTCATACTACATGACGCCTGCAACTCCGTTGCGCCAAAATTCATTTATTTAGACAAAAGCTCTATCTCCATACGGAGCAAAATCGGCTTAGCGGCTTGGGCGTGAAGAGGTAACAGACAGACATACTTTCAAATTTATAATATTAGTATGGATTAAAACGTAATGTAACATATTAGATATTAATTGACAAAATTCTACAAATTAATCAGATTAATTGAAATTAACTCAGCAAATTACTTGTATCGATATGGCAATGCCGAATTCGCGTGGAAACCTAGTAAATACGTCCTATTTAGTAATTTACTACAGCATTCTGTGTTGTATTTATAGTGTAGTCGCCTTGACGCGGCCATTATCCTCTGCGATAGTATGTTATCGCTGTTTACGTATCAACACTTGCATATTATGTAGTTCCATATTAGTAGTAGCAGAATGTGTACAAGTGGTGTTAGGTGGAGTAGAGCAGTTGAAATAATCCATACTTTTATTTATTTAAAACGAAAGTTCGTTTATCTGCTATACTTGAACCACTAAACCAGTTAAGATGTTTGCTTCAATTATATTTTGGTTACCGAAAAAACACATCAGATTTTTGTACCAAGTTCTTACGCATTTCTGCTTAAAGTATGTTACATTGTTCTGATGTAATATACTTTAAGCAGAAATGCCACAATTCTTCTACCTAGAAGGTTTTCGCACACTCTAGACTTCGCAGCCCGCAGCTCTCTGAGAATTGTAGAGCGTACGAAACAAATAATATTTTATTTCATTAAAACACTCAATCCTCTTGAAGCCGTGGGGTAATTTTAGTTATATAATAATATAATAAACAACAAGTGTTCGAGATTTGATAGGCTTATGTATTCAACATTACACATGCAATAAAATTTGCAACAAAAATAAAACACTTAGGTGCGTTTAAAAATGTATTCCTTAAAAGGTAGGGGATTTAAAACCGCACCTTTTAAGCCGCTATAACCGTTTTTGTGATGGCATTTACATTTTCCATACTCTACCTTTACCCTAATATCGTTCTCATTGCTGCAGACAATTTTAGTGCACGATGAAAAATACGAAGGAAAACAGTATGTATCTCCGTCCTTATCACATCAATAGAGATGTACGAGAAAGAAAATGTCGTTTAGACAGTTTTGTATCTCGCGGGCGCATAGTCTAAACTGAATTAATCTCACCAATTATAGCGATCGATGGTTGATAAGTTCATTCTAATGTTCCACCAGTATTTGTTTCCTAATTGTCAAGGAAACGATAACGCGCGGGTGTGCTTGTGTTAGCTTAACGATAGCTTATCACCACACAACGTGTTCGAAGACGGTTCTGGAAGTTCCTGCATTCAATACACCGATACATTCTGGTATTATTGTACTAGAAAACGTAAGGAAATGTAGAAATCAGTGCAATTTACGTTAGTTATGAGGTAGCCTATAAATATGAAATTAATGATTAACAGAATGGAGACTGCTACTTTTTTTGTCGGTCAATTTATAGAAATAGACAAAAACAAACATCTTAATTTTTATAAATAGAGAGAGAGAATAAAGAATAAGGGAAATAATGAAACGAGCGAATAAAAAATTACTTAGCGACTGATGATGAACATACTGTTTTTATAACTTGAGCGGTATGAATTTGAAAAAGCGAAAAATAAACTAAACTAACGACTAATATTGATTTCTAATAAAATCCAGAACGAGCTTACAAAAAGTGGATTGTGATTAATCTATTTCAGATATTAAAATTCTATCCAAGCGACTGTATTACTAAGTGAGCGACTGGAAATACATAGCGGGCAACTTCAATATTAAAGATAGATTCAATTTTTTTAACCACTCAGTAGTCCGGGCGACTAAGGTTACCCATTATATTTTGACGTACACCGGTAAGGCGACTATGGAAGCCCTAAGGACTCCATCGCTCGCAACGTTAATTTCTCTATGGCACTGTTCAAGAGGTTCACAAGGATTACGCTAGATGGTTCTCTATTAAATTATGCGTCTTTTGGTAGGTAAAACAGTACATCCGGTGGAACCAACATTGTGAAAAAAAAATGTTTGCAAGCTCCTAGCTCATATTTTTCTGTGTCGACTCTGAGTGCCGCCATAAAAATGTCAGTAAAAATGTATTTATTTACTAATTTTATTATGTGTTATATATTAAAATGATCCTGGAAATTCATTCTTTCAGAAATTATAATTATCTACAGTACTTTAACATGTTTTTAAGCGAGTTAAAATCGATAACTTAAAAACTTCGCCATTGTTTGCCGGTTTTCCGTTATTTATTTTTTGTACTGTTTTACGTTATAAGTTATAATTTAGTTTTCACATAAGTCGATTCCCTATAATATCAGCTTTATAAACATATTTTTTAATTTGCCATTACAGTTGTAGTTTGTTAGAAAACAGGGTTTTAATCGGTAACGGCATTGGGCGCTCGGCCATTTTTTTTTACCTGCGCCCTCGGACGGTTCTGGGTTGACTGCTGTCAAAGGTCGGACGTTACAGTGGTTAAGTGAGGTTATACATTACGAAGTACTAAAAAGTTCACTTTGAGCAAACTTTTGTGAGCTTATTAATGATTATTGGTTTGATATTCTATTTGAGGGTTTATATTTTATATTTTGATACGTGTTTTAATGAAAACTACAGATTGTTAAATACGCGTGAATTCGAATTTGGGCGGGGCGACGAATCGTTGCAGTCAGGTGAGTTGGGACTTGGGCTGCGGATATTTAAACTCTAAAAAATATTTTTTAGTATTTAAATATTTTGTAATAAATTTACTATAATATTATATATATTTTTAGCGTTTAAATATTTAGTAGGTACTTATGGCCTAAGATCCGACTGTAAAATCCTGCATGAATCGTTTTTTTCGATGAGATATATTTTAAAGTAATCTTTAGAACGTATGGAATGCATTAATGTTGGGTGGCCTTGTCAAAAGTACCCGCAAGTACCTCTAATTAAGCTTAATGTTCATGCGATTAATAAGTACATAATTTGCATGTATATTTTTTTCAATAAATTTAACATGATTTGAAAGAAAATGACTTGACAAAATAAGTTATAAATGGTGGCCAGCTCTAAGTCTGCCGCAACCTAGGGTGGCCATTACTTTTGTATACGACATCGCGTGAGGTTAGGAAGCGCAAGAGAAAAATAAAAACGCCTGTTAAATAAAAATGGCAATCTTGCGGGTTCTCGACGTCGTCAAATCCTGCCAGGCATCTACATACCAATATTCAGCAAAATCGGTTCAATGGTTTGGGCTTGAAGAAGCAACAGACAGTCACACAGACACACTTTCGCTTTTATAATATATTATAGTTGTGGCGGTACCCACAATTCGCCTAACATTCATGTATCGCGTTATCGAAGTTTTCTGAGCGCGTCGGTATATACGAGTGTTACGCTCAAAGACCGAAAACGATCAGCGAGCGAAAAAATGGCTCACAACGCGTTGTGGTCATAGTTAAACGGCCACGACACGAAATTCGCGTCGTGGCCCTAATAAAAACGGCCACGACGCGTTCTGGTAATCAAGAAAAGCCATGACGCGTTCTGAGCATTTAAAAACAGCCATGACGCGAATTCGTGTTGTGGCCCTAATGAAAACGGCCACGAAGCGTTCTGAAACCAGGCCAGTTACGCAGGAGTAATTTTATAGCCCCCAAGTGTGTGCGCAATACACAAGAGCACTCTGATTTCAATGAAAGCAGGCCAGTTAAGGAGTTATTTTATAGTGCCCAAGTGTGTGCGCAATACACAAGAGCACTCTGGTTTCAATGAAACCAGGCCAGTTACGCAGGAGTTAAGAGCACTATAAAAATTACTCCTGTTTAACTGGCCTGGTTTCATTGAAACCAGAGCGCTTTTGTGTATTGCGCACACACTTGGGCACTATAAAAATAAGGTTTCAGGTTTAAGAACGCGTCGTGGCCGTTTTCATTAGGGCCACAACAGGAATTCGCGTCGTGGCTGTTTTAAAATGCTCAAAACGCGTCATGGCTTTTCTCGACTACCAGAACGCGTCGTGGCCGCTTTCATTTGGACCACGACGCGAATTTCGTGTTTTTTCGCTCACTGAGCGTTTTTGGTCTTTGAGCGTAACATATTATATAATATACGACAGCTGAAATGTATCACGTGGGCTTCGGCCTGACCGGGCATACCACCTCGCTCGATCGGAAGATCTTCCTTTGGCCTCTTCGCATATCCCCACATACTAAAAGTGTATAGTATGGATACTCGTTTAGCAAAAAAAAAAAAGGAAATATAAAGGAACTTTTAGCTCAAATTCCTTAGTCAAATTCTGTTTTGGACTTTTCCATTCACTAATAATATTCGTTGACTAGGCCACAGTATTACAATATTCCATATTGTAATACTGTGAGTGTCGCAGCTGCTATTCAATATCCTTATTTATCGCACGTAACAACGCGTGCTTGTTTTCTCTTGCGCTTCCTAACCTCACGCGATGTCGTGTACAAAAGTAATGGCCACCCTAGGTTGCGGCAGACTTAGAGCTGGCCACCATTTATAACTTATTTTGTCTAGTCATTTTCTTTCAAATTATGTTAAATTTATTGAAAAAAAAAATATACATGCAAATTATGTATTAATCGCATGAACATTTAGCTTAATGAGAGGTACTTGCGGGTACTTTTGACAAGGCCACCCAACATTAATCCATTCCATACGTTCTAAAGATTATTTTAAAATATATTTCATCGAAAAAAACGATTCATGCAGGATCTTGCGGTCGGATCCCATACTATTAGTAAATTTACTACAAAATATTTAAACACTGAAAAATATTTTTTAGTGTTTAAATATTTTGTAGTAAATTTTTGTGCAGGAACTACTATTTTAAGCTAAAAAACAACTCAAACATGTTAAATATTTTCGTATGAGAAAATGATTTAGGTATTACGTATGTATGAGAATTTCGATGGCACCCGGCCTCTTAACAGAAGGCCCACTTAACCAAGGTTACCGAAGCGGGGGGACGGGGGGGGGGGGGGGGGGGGGGCGCAGCCCCCCGCCAAAACAAAAACAAACACAATCCAGAAAGTCCAAAAGTAGGTTAGGTTAGAACTTAGACCACAACACAGAGGGAGCCGAGCGAGCGTGCTGCGGCAGCAGCCGGCGACCGTCACAAAATAAAAGGGGGGCTCGGGGGCGCAGACCCCGATAAAACAAAAACAGACACAATCCGGAAAGTCCAAAAGTAGATTTGAACTGTGACTGTGCTGTGGCAGCAGCCAGCGTCCGTCACAAAACACGCTGTAGGTTAGGTTAAAGGCGTTAAAAAAGGCGACCAAAAGACTGATTAGATGTAGCCTTAGAATTCCGAAAATTTCAAAGGTGAGTAGCTCCAAAACTGGGGGGTTTCCGAACCCTTACCGTTGTTCCTCTTATCCAAATTAAGCTACTCACAAAAAATTTGCTCGATAGTAATAAAAAAAATAATTGTTTTAGGGCTCCCTGATTAATAGTGTTTCATCAAATAGTTATTTCATATTCATTTTTTTTTTAATATGAGCTCATTATACTCTGCTCATTAGTGTATTTTTCAAGGTGGTTTAAGTATTCGAAACACTTCATTTAAGATAAAATGCCGCTCAGTTTAAAAAAAACATTTGCCAAATATTGAAAAAAAAAATGCAGGACGTAACGTTGACACTCAAACAGATATTAGGTCGCTCAAACATTATGAAGCTGCTCATTTTGTATTTTAAGTAACTCAAATATACAATTTGTAAGTTGCTGTTTTGTTAATTTCTCGTCACTCACAGTCAGTCGCTCAAATAGTAATTCTATAACCCAAATTAATTAATTTTGACACTTAAAACGGTAATTTACAGTCACTCGATTAAATACTACCCAAAGAATAAATAATATGGTAACTGGTAACCAGAAGATCAAAAACTAAAAAAATGATGCAAAGTTGTTTTAATTCAGAAATTGAAACTATTTTCAGTTCCATGTTGTAGAAGTTCTGTTTATGTTTGTGAAAAGTTTATCTGAACATTTATATCTTGAATGATTTGTCACATGCATTTTATCTGTTAAAATGATAAGTGCATAGCTGCACTAAAGATAATCTTTGGTATCAGTATACAAATAGATAACCTAAATCTGAAGTACACCGCGCCATAATATAATATGACGAATGACGATACATAATAATATTTGTATACTGTTCATGTAAGACCAAAATGTTTAATCATAATGTTTGAGTTACTATGTAGTTACTGTCTATGTTTTGAACAATGATTTATTGTATGAAATCGTGTAGGGTACTAAATACTAATCAAACATATTTGATCAAAGAATTAAACAGTGTAATTTGTACTCTACCAGAGTATGATAACAATAATATTATGCTTAATTTGACTATTTGAGAATCTAAATATTCATGTTAGGTGATTTAGAGGTTGCTAAAGACTCTATGTTCTTATTGAAAATTGAAATCTGTCATAATGCTTTAACGATTATCATAAAATAAATCTTTACCTACGCAACGAAAATACAACTCTATTTGCCAGCAGTTGGTCAAGACAGGGCGAAATTAGCAAAGCAAATTGGAATAATTCCCGCGCAGACCACTTAACAATTTATTAAATTAACAAAGTCTGTCGCAAATGTAAATGCTTGAAAACGCTTATGACAGTCGGTGAATGGATTTATAGAATTACATCTGACCCTAGGGCCCGAGTTGTTTATTCTGAGCGCGATTCAGCCGCGAGCCACGTAAATTGCAAACATCGCCTGCGAGTTGCGACACTGGACGAAATGTATGCAGAACTAAACACTGTTACTGGAACGGCGTGAGGTAGAGTTCGGTAGTATGCCAGTTTGGTGCCTTACCCATTCAGAGCGATTTCTCGTATAAGATTTCTTCGTTAAATGCAGCTTTTCCATTGGCCCATGATGAAACAAAGCGAGGGACGACGAACGCGTAGAGTGGTATATTTGCAATTTGCGCTTGCAATAGACAGCTTAGGAATCATGGTTGTTCATGGTTACAGCAGACCACGCATCTTCTTCACGTAGGCTGAAGGCGAACCGCAGGTGGTGGTGGATCTCCTTCACGTTAAACCTTTAATAGCTCAAGTCTTGGCCATGTTTAAAGCACGATGGCGTTCTTGTATTCAACATTTTAATATACTCTACTTACAAAATAGTTTCAACTAAAAATATTCTCAGTATTTACACTGAGAATATTTTTTTAGTAAAGTTCTAGAACTAGATTTTAAATTTATGTCATCTAAATCTGGCGATTAGCTCTAGGTTAAGAGATTAAATTCAACAACACACTTCGTATTTCCAACTAATTGGTTGTTAAAATTAATGTTTCCGAAAAAACTAATCTTTAAACCGGTTAGTAACTGTGAGAAAGTACTAAAAGTATTAATAATTATAACACGATTAATAACACCTAAAATTATGACAGATTCGAAAGTAATCAATGTTAATGACGAACTTGTCTGTCCGTCTGTCTATCGATTACCTCATGATTAAACGGCTTAACCGATTCAAATGAAATGTAGTTTGTAGATACTTTGAGAGAAGGAAAAGGACGTAGGGATAGTGTTTCAAGTTTCCAAAAAATGTGAATTGCGCTATCAACGAATTTTAGCGCAACGGAGTTGCGGGCATCATCTAGTCAATTTGTGTTCTAGATGAAAATACTAGTGTAGTTATCGCATCCAGTAAGTTCATCCATGGTCGGCAGCGCAGTGTGAAGTGGCTTTTGAATCTGCCTTTTTGTGAGGCTGTTTTGTGAAAACTTTACCTTTGACTCGTACATACCTACAAGGGGTGAAATTCACTAACTCGTCACGCAAGTGTCGAAGTGTCACTTGTGACGAGAGGTGTCACGTTTTGTGTAAAAATGTCACGCTCATGTTTTGGTGCAATTTTAATTCATTTTCATGAAAAGCGTCTCAATATTTTTAACAAAATATAAATTATACGAAATAAAGTCAACTCATTGCATTTAAAGGCGATAAGTTGATAGTTGATCTCTTTTCCCTCTTACTTTCATGAAAATAACATTATTTAAATTTAAAAAAATCTAAGTTTATTTCATGATATTTTATTACGATTAATAACGATATCAATCGATATTTATGATCTTAAAGGACATATTTTAATCATTTAATGAAAAATATGTTGTTGAGAACCGTTGACTAAGTTAATATTTCTACTGAAAGATTCACAAGAGCCGCATAGCCCAGATCATTGCAATTCGTAATTAACACTAATTCTAATCAATACCTCTATTATCTTTGGTGGTAGATGGTAGTAGTAAATAAAGTTCAAAGAATAGCACCGCAGCGCCGCTTCTCGTCTGTGAACTGCCTATTATTCAATGCAATAATGTCGTTATCAGTATTATTTTCGCGCAGATAAATCTTTATTTGTGAGCAACAACAGATAACACAGAGGTGACTCGAGTGCAGGGTTATCGTGCTGCATGTATCGGTGTATGGTGATAGTGTAATCATATTTATTTTTCAACTTAAATTACTGTTGTTGTGTTGCCAACTTAGTTAATATTTTATGCCAGTAGCGCTGTGCTTTTTGTGCCAGTAGCGCTGTGCTTTTTGTGCCAGCAGCGCTGTGCTTTTTGTGCCAGCAGCGCTGTGCTTTTCGTGCCAGCAGCGCTGTGCCTTTTGTGCCAGCAGCGCTGTGCTTTTTGTGCCAGCAGCGCTGTGATTTTTGTGCCAGCAGCGCTGTGTTTTTCGTGCCAGCAGCGCTGTGCTTTTTGTGCCAGCAGCGCTGTGCTTTTTGTGCCAGCAGCACTGTGCTTTTATGTCAGCAGCTCTGTGCTTATGCTAGCAGCTCGCAAAAAATCAAAGGATGCGTAATGACTTATGCCCAAAAAAAAACTTTCCCGACGTCGCTTTATTGTTGAACAAGATGACGTCCACAACTCTGTTGCGTCAAAATTCGTTTATCGCGCGAGAACCGTACATTTTCCGGGATAAAAAACTCCGGGAATCAAAGTATCGCCATACCAAATTTCAGCAAAATCGATTCAGCGGTTTGGGTGTAAAAAGGTAACAAACGGACTTTCGCAAAATTTCTGCCAAAGTAAGTTCAATACATTTGGAGTCTATTCAATCCAACTGTTTCTTTCCTTAATTTTTAAATAATATAATGAATTAATGAACTCTATGTAGAGTCTGTTGTGAATTGTGACCGTTATCTAAAAATCTACTGCCCTTTATTAATAGCGACGATCAACAAAAACTAACAAGCGTTTCGTAAACCTACATACAAAAGCAAAAACATCTTAAGATTTTAAATTAGCCATAGATTTCTATAAATACAAATTTAATTCGGACACAAAGATTTATTTATATCAATAAAAACGTTGCGCTGTTGGTTATTTTCGCATCGAGTCTTTTCATGTTATTTTCATCGGTTTAAAGGTATTTTCGAATGTTATGTTCGAATTTCTGTTCCACGTTTCTTATTGTAGGAAGAAATAAAATCGCAGATTGGAAAGGAGTTCCTGTAGCAAATCTAAAAAGAACGAGTAGTAGAGTTGATTTAAAAGCTGTTCAATACATCGTTATAGCGCAAAATGGCTATTTATGTCCTAGAATTTTCATACAACAATAATTTATTTCTTGCGCGAATTTAATTTAAATATTTATCTCTGGTTTAAATGCGAGCAAATTATTACTAGACAGATTTATCGTTCTACACGTCAAATGCTCCCATTTATTTTTGGATTCGTATCGCATTCGAATATTTAAAATGAAAATTGCATTAAAGATTTTAGATCACTCTGATTCCCCTTTCAAAAAGGTTACATTAACATTCAAAAAGTGAATTTATGATATAAAAATTCATAATATTCTGCGATAGTCTTAGTTTTGAAGAAAAAAATTTTTTTTTCTTCAATCGGTATTCCTGTTTTTTGAAGCACATCGATTCGACTAACCTTTTTGTTTTGTTTTTTTTTTCTTTTATAAATCTCAATCTTTGTGTAAACAGCAAATATTTTAATAATTCCGTTCCTCAAAATTTAAGTGGAGATAAAATGATATTGTAGACAAATTAAATCTTTAGTCTGTATTCAATTTGATTCAGCGTTCAGAACGAGATTATTGCATTTGAGTCGGATCAAATAGCAGATATTGAGCCAATTAATTCAGAACCGAGACCTATCCAGTGTTTATCTTACCAAATAGATTACCTTCGCCGTTTCAAGTATTTCGTTTTCAATTTGGGAGAGATCTTCAATTACTGAATTGGCTAGACTTTTTAATCATTAGTCCTATGAAGATGTGTTATTATTATTATTGCTTAGCTTAGAAGCAGATTATGAGTTTTGAAAGGAATTTTATCTTTTTAATAGCGTTGTGAATTATTGACTGATGTAATAAATAAGACGTCGTGACTCGTGTTCTTATAAATACTCAAAATGAATACATAGTAGTTTTTATTTCTAATTTCTTATCATATCTTTGCCATCACATCTATATCTATACTAATATTATAAAGAGGTAAACTTTGTTTGTTTGTTTGTTTAATTGTAATGAATAGGCTCAAAAACTACTGGACCGATTTTAAAAATTCTTTCACCGTTCGAAAGCTACTTTTTATTTTGGAAAATATAGGGTTCCGTAAGATATTTGGGTTTTTCTGACACAAGGTGAAAAAAATCAACCAGAAAAGTTACTTATTTTGCGTACGCTGCCTAAACTATAAAAGATAGAACCATACAATGTTCTAAGTAAATGTAGATCTTATAAATATCTACAAAAATGTCCGCGACGCACCATACCTATCTATGGCAAGTGAGGCACAACAACCATTTTTTTATTTAAAAATCTTGATTTTTTTTTAACTACATTTAAACGCATTTATTTTACTCATGCTGATAATCCTTATCAAAATAAATTATTTCATCACTAAGTACAGTTTGCGTAGATAATATTTGGTGTTTGAATGATTAAAATTGGACGTTTAGTTTAGAAGTTATGGCGAAATTAAAAATTGCGTTACGCCCGTTTCGAAGTGGGCGCTACCAAGGCGGGGGTGCACAGTAGCGAAGATTATGACCGGCCCTGCAGCTGGTGAATTAGCTCATATACCCGTTGCATATACCAAGAATACCAATGATCCCTACAGCTGATTTGCCTATGCCCTGCAAAAGGCTCCAATTCCCTATGAGACGTAGCTTTTGCGGCGGTACCGACCAATGCGGGCCACGGGTAGTAATAATGAATACAAGTCAAAACTGCTGAATCGATTTTAACCATTTTTTCTGTAGCTATGTATATTTTATACCCGTGCGAAGCCGGGGCGGGTCGCTAGTATTATATAAACTTATCTTTCGTTCCCATTGGGCTTTTCTGGTGCTCCAACAGCTAACTTTCAAGTAACTACTTTTATTACAAGTTACAACTCAAAACGCAAGCCGATATACTTATTACATAAAGGTATTTTCAAGCGGTTTATCGTAGGTAAATAGTGGTATTGACACAGCTGAAGCGCACACGTGGTCTCACATTGCATATCTGTTAAAAATACACCACAAGACGCTCTCAGCGAGTATTCAAATTTACAAATCGGATAACTCGTTAGTTTGTTTTGTATTTGAATATTTGCATAATTGACTCGATTCAAGGGCGGCGCCAATGCGGTGATATGTATGCAGTTATATTGTTTTGTACCTATTGTGAATCGTGACTCAACGTGACAAATATTTGTAGGTCGCCTTTTTATAGCTTGAAAATATATTATTTTATTTTGCAGTCGAAGTAAACACATAATAAACTCGTTCAAACCATAACACAAAATATTATATACGGTAGCGTTACTCAAAATAAGTTCTTGACATCATCGTGCTACTAGTTCTACTCACTCGCGAAGTGATAGAGCGTTTGTACTACTTATTTTGCTACTGAAAGAGTAAAGATGTATACAGTATACATCTTTACTCTTTCAGTATTATAGAAGAGAGTTTATTTTAGAGTTATTCTCCCCTTAAAGGCCGGCAACGCACCTGCAGCTCTTCTGATGTTGCGAGTGTCCATGGGCGACGGAAGTTGCTTTCCATCAGGTGACCCGTTTGCTCGTTTGCTCCCTTATTTCATAAAAAAAAGTATAAGTCCTGTATAAAGATGGTCTACCAGTGTAGAAGACTGGTTTATCTTCAAAGGAAAATTCTAGCTTCTCTGAGGGTAAATGTGCATATATTTGTGAAGATAAGGAAAAAACGGTATTCAAAATGCAAGAGAAAATGATGTTATATGAATCACACTACTTACCACTGTATTTATTTATGTTTTATAACGTGTCCACAGAAGTAACTGTCATTAATCACGCTCTCCTTGACCTACACCAATCACACATTATGTATGTATTATTTTATGTAGGTATTATTTTACGCTGCGACAATGCATGTGCTGTGTAATGTTAACGTCAACCCACCTACTGTTAATTCGTCATATTTTTTTATGTAAACGACTCTCTCAGTTAGAAGGCCAACAATTTTGTGTAGAGAATACTATTAACCTATCAAGCCCCATAAGAGCACCGGTGATCGCGACAACAATAGAATAACAATAGATTTCCAAGAATCCGCGATCGAAGGATTAAATTGATAATTTATAACATTATATTATACCTAGTTATATTATTATTTATTGTTCATACTATTTTATGTTGTTACTTGTTATTCATTATTATGCAAAAGTTTGTTAGCTGTCTCACTGTTATTTCCTCACGTTTGCCGTTCAACCGATTTAGATGGAGCTTGAAGCTACACTGAGTAGGTGACAGGTGTTAAGGACTAACAAAATGTACAGTTCCCACGCAATAAAGTATTAACGGACGAATTTGGGGTCAAATCTAGTTTAAAAACCTGGTAGAGTTCTAACTCTACATAATATTATAATCGGAATTTAGAAATTCTATTGCTCAATTCTTAATTAGTGACAAACCTTCCTGACCCACCCTAGAGATCTCTGATTTCACTTAACTTAGCTTGTGCTCCTTATATCACTGACATAAAGGTTATTTCAGGGGTAAGACAACTATTAACGGTACATACACGAAGTCATAGTGACTTCTGACATGACGGGATTTTCCATTATAGGATTCACTGACCCACTGATCTTTTCTTCGACATTTTAAATCATGCTTTTCTTTGTCTGCTACGCTATCTCTTTGAAATTACAAATACCATGTACACTTATCAACAGTTTCGCGAAATTCGAATTAAAGTGAGTAATGATTTTTTGTCTCAATAGATGACAAAGTATCATTTAATAATGTACTTACTTTGTCATCTATTGATAACAGTATCAATAGATGACAAAGTATCATCAATACTTTTTAATGATCCTTTTAAATTAATTCTAAATATTATGTACTTGTAGAAAGTTTTTGCATGAACATTATTTCCTTAGGCTTTCTTTATACTTAGTCCTTAGGGCTTAATTTTAACCTATCGTATAAATAAAACTTAACTCATACTCGTCTCAAATTGAGTTGCAGAACGAATAATGTGTAACATTTAATTCGTGTCACATAGTGAGTCGTTGCTAACAACATATTGTAACTAACGATAAAACTAAGTCGGAATAAGTAACTTTTCATGTTCCACTAAAACTCGTCTACGGAAAGAATTACTTTAACCTGTACACGTTGTTTTTCATGAGTTTTATTATGAACTTCGTTATTATTGTAGTAAAGAATGTAGTAGACACCTACAGCTAGCTAGCGAGGTTTGTAGCTAGTTACAGTACTATGTTCTTGATTTATTTTTGTAATAAAGGCCTTATAAGAATGAAAAAGATAACATGGCAAACCATTTTGCTGAAAATAAAATATACAGACTATATTTTTGATTATGTGTAACAATATGTCTTCATCTAACTTACGCTTAAATCGCTTAATCGATTTTGATAAGAAATTTCGTCATTATCAATTATCTCCATCTCGTTTTGAGTCTCGGGAAAACATAGCTTTTATCCCAGTAAAAACTATTCCCGATACACACAACAAAACAAAATTGGGGGAAAGATCAATTTCATTTTAGTGTTATAATATTTTATAACATTAAATGAAATTGAGTTATCCATATGGAATGTACTTCGACAGCATGGAATCTTCAAGACGTGAGGCTAATTCACGCGAGAAAATGCCTGAGCATTGAAATTTTGCCATACCGCGAATACTTTGTATAATGAGAAATGTGTTAGACTACAGGCCCACGTCGAAAATGGATGGGTCATATTATGAACCACCTGGGGACGTATACTCGTATAGGACGATATTAGAGCATAAAATAATAAGATTTAGCACTATGCCGTCACTTGTAAGCTGTCCAACTGAGTGCTGGTGAGAATTCAAAAGTGCATTCGACCCCCCGGACCCCTGAAAAACAGGGGTTTGTAACCCTCGATTTTTTCTATTGTCGCATTATTTTTGTACGGCGTTGCGGAATAATTGATTCGAAGCTGTATCCAAACAGTATGAAACTTATGCCGTATTGAATCAAATGACCAAATTTACCATGGAAATTGTCAGAAAATAAAATAAAAATACCGACTTAGTGGCGCATCATTTTTGTACGGCACTGCGGGCTTTCTTATTATTTTTCATGTGTCTATCGATGGTAAAAATGCCGTACAGGATCATAATATGACCAAAATGTACTCACCCTACATGCACTTTTGAATTCTCACCAGCACTCAGTTGGACAGCTTACAAGTGACGGCATAGTGCTAAATCTTATTATTTTATGTTCTAATATCGTCCTATATACGTCCCCAGGTGGTTCATAATATGACCCATCCATTTTCGACGTGGGCCTGTAGTCTATGTGAGATTAAGGGAGATCGCACACGTCACACTTTTTGTGTGATCGAGTCTGCGGCTTCCATACAGTCTGATGGCGCGCGCCATGCAGATTGTATGTAAGCCGCAGACTCGATCACACAAAAAGTGTGACGTGTGCGATCTCCCTAAAGGCGTTTGTTTATCCCAGATTTTGTTTCGTTAAATAAACATTTTTCCTTTGCATGTCTTTATAGAAGTTAATTTTTAAAATAATATCTCCTAGGAAAATATTTGAAATTTGTTATTAACAAGAAAATGAACTATACTTACATAACTCAAGTTGTTTCTAGATAAAACATTGTTCCGCTTCATGATTCCCGTTCTAATCGATGTTTACGAGGCAGTAAAACTGAGGATTTACAATTTTATATACTGATATATTGCATATTCCTTAATTAACTTAGTAGCTAAATGCTGATGTTTCACTCTGATTATTATTTATTATGAACTTTATTACATGTTTATTATTTATGTCGTATATCTTATAACATTAGATCCGACCGTAAAATCCTGCATGAATCGTTTTTTTCGATCAAATATATTTTAAAATAATCTTTAGAACGTATAGAATGGATTAATGTTGGGTTGCCTTGTCAAAAGTGGCCGCAAGTACCTCTAATTAAGTATAATGTTCATGAGATAAATGCATAAATTTCCATGTATCTTTTTTTTCAATAAATTTTACATAATTTGAAAGAAAATGACGAGACAAAATAAGGTATAAATGGTTGCCAGCTCTAAGTCGGCCGCAACCAAGGGTTGCCAGCCCGTAAACAGACATAGTTCTTCATCAAAATTGAAGCATCGATTTTTTAAATAATTTTGATACAAAATTAAAGTTTTATGCATTTTGTACATGAATATCCATGGTTGCCTGTTGCACGATAGCCGCAAACTGGGGTTGCCATCACTTTTGTATATGACAAATATTCAGGCCTACAATTATTATGCCTGGCAGGATTTGAGGACGTCGAGAACCCGCAAGATTGCTATTTTTATTTAACAGGCGTTTTTATTTTTATGCGTAGTGTCCTGTCATTCCTCAATGTCATTCCTTCTTAGTTCTTACTTTTCTATTGTATAACACGCAAGTTTGTATTACGGGATTTCATTTTGCTCAATTTGAGGTACTTGCGGCCACTTTTAACAAGGCAACCCAACATTAATCCATTCTATACGTTCTAAAGATTATTTTAAAATATATTTGATCGAAAAAAACGATTCATGCAGGATTTTACGGTCGGATCTTAGGATATTACATTTACCACTTATAATAAAATTTATATGTGTGCCATGAATCATTTTTGCGTTCTATTTATTAATGATTGTTCATCATGGGCTAACTTGATGAACAAAATATAACTAAGTTTGGGACACGCGTCATATTCGCGAGCAATATTGCTAATATTACTTATTAGTCAAGTAAAACTGTACCCTAAAACAATTTGAGATATAAGTAAAGTTAAAAATCTTACAAACAAAACAGGGAGCCAGACAAAAGCAAACACGAGGAACGCAAGCGTATCGGTCCCGCCTGTCCCGCGCCCCGCAAATACGTACACCCATTGTTTGAAATTGCTCTCCAGAAAAATTGCTAACCCACACACTTGGAAAATAAACGATTGCCATTGAAATCCTATGTTTATCGTCTGCCCAGAAATGATGGTGTGCTGATAATATTCGCACCTTCTTGCAAATTGTTGACGATTTACAAATATTTTCTTATCTATTAAGGGCCTGTTTCACCACTTCCTGATAAGTGACGAATAGGCTATCCACCAATTAACTTGACAGATTAAGCATGGAGAATCTGTCAAAAAAGTTGTGAATAGCCTATTCGGCACCTTATCAAAAAGTGGTGACTGGTGAAACAGGCCTAAATGTAGAACCAGCGCGGCGGTAGGTTTGTAAAGGACATTTCTTTCAGAAAGGCAAGAAGTCCGTTTTTAATAAAGTTTTAAAGCCTATTCAAGAAAATTCTCTCAAACATCAGCTGTACATCTGAAACTGCTGAAGTAATTAATTTTTCAATCTCATTCCTATTTGCTGTGAGCTAGGTTTATCAAAACTTATAACTAATATCGATCCATCAAGCTGTCTTGATACCATTAATTGGATTTGTACAATGCTATTACTTCGTGTCTACGTTTCTCTTTCAGAATTTAATCTTTACCCGCTCACCGCAGCAACATTATAGAATCATTTTACTAATTAAAAACTAGATAAAAGCTGTGATTGTAGCATCTTTGTAGTTTCACTCCGATGACTCTTTCTAGTTGGAAGTTTATTTTAATTTCGCCTTGGGTGGTCAATTCCATGCGTTCATGCATGCTCCGAGCAAAATTTTATCGTCCCGCTCAAATCATATTTTAAGCTCACCCTTAGCAAACTATGTTAAAGGTGCACTTGCAATGTTTAAGGTGCACTTGCACCAATCCGAGAATTAAATCTTTGTTACATGTTGTCCTTTGCTTTCGTAAACACGAGAAACTAGAGAAATGACATAGTATTTAACCTAGTATCAACTTCAACCCAGACTCGCGTAAGGGGGTTTAATGGTTGAAAAACTCAACGCAGAAACCACAGTCTTCAGTAAAAGTGTTGCACCACGTCCGCGTCACTTCGTTTTAAATTTAAGAAGTTCCGTAGACCGCGGTACGGCGATGCGAGTGCTATAACGACTTCAAACGTACTTTATTCTTCTCTTTACACGAGCACTTGAATCTTTTGTTCGGGCTGCGAAACAAACGTACCACGATTTCATTTAAGACGTGCCTCGAGTTTACGCATTTTCATTTGTTTTCAGTGTTGACTGCCTTCAGAATTTATTGTTATACCACTCATCAAATAATTACTTGGCAAACGTTCTACAGCTGTCCTCTAGATATTAATTATTAGGGTGTGTCACGTTGTATGGGCGATTTTTTTTTCTTTAAATTTCTTTACATAATAGGAATCAAAAGTTGCCTTGGACTTATATGATTATATATATGTTATAAAAGTTATATATTTCTTTTATTTTTGGCTCGCTCAAGTGTCTTGAAATATCAAAAAAATGAATTTTTGTCGTATTTTTTTTAAGTCGGTTAAAGTGATAAATATTAATTTTTATCAGTTATAAATATATGTTTATACACTAAAGAAAGTTAAAAAAATAATTTTAAATTATAGAAAAGTAGTTTAAACATAAGGCAAAATTACAGCCGCCTGCGTTCAACAAATCCAATTTAGTCGATTTCCGCGAAATATAAAATAATAGCTTCCGAAACTGCCTTCGGAGATTCTGATGAATAAGTTGCCCCAGATAAATTAAAACTAGTTTTTGTACCATTGTACAAAAACTAGTTTTAATTTATCTGCTCTTCTACTCGTATGCGACGGTATATCTTTTCATAACTCTATAGTAATTTAGTTCGCCCTCTCGTTTCTATCTTAGGTTTTGAAGTGATTTTAATAGTTTTATCAAAAGCAACGAAACGAATTACTAATTCCTATCTATTATTTAGCTCACAAATTACAGTTGAACCACTCAGATAACTGAAAAATACCGCTTAGTTGAAACTGTAGGAGTCGAATGAGGTCAAATAAAAACAGGGCACGGGCATGTAAGTATAAAATATAAAGAAACAGTCGTATATCGTCTAAAATATTTTTTAGATATTGTTTACATTGTTAATAATATTAAAACAGTCCGTTGTTTACGTTGTTAATAATATTAAAACAGTCCGTTGTTTACATTGTTTATAATATTAAAACAGTCCGTTGTTTACATTGTTAATAATATTAAAACAGTCCGTTGTTTACATTGTTAATAATATTAAAACAGTCCGTTGTTTTTATTTTTCTAATTGCAAATAGTAAAAAAAAAATCTTAATTGAATGTCTGATTTTGTGCTTTTTTCGAAATTTCAAGGTCTTTGAGCGAGCCAAAAACGTAAACTTAAGTAGAAAAAGTAAATGCAGTTATTATTTTTACGGACAAATACAACTTTTGAAAACTATAACATGTAAAAAATCAAAAGTTGGAAAAAATGACACACCCTATTAATTATGTCATCATGTTCTATGACAAACTATATTATACCGAAGAGACGTCATACGAGTTCTCTACAAATTAAGAGCAAGTTATTAGGGTGTGCTTAAACTAATAATTTTAGAGATAAAATCTAAGTTAGCAACTAGCCGGTAAGTTGTAGTTCATAAAACATATAACACTTAATAATTTTCCAGCGGACAACTCGTTCAACTAGTTATCATACAAGAGAAACTAAGGTGTGCTACGGGCGCGGTGATTTTCTATGTAAGCTGTACGACAAGAAAAATGAAATAAGTCGCTACATTTAGGGTTGTAACTCACGTAGAAAAAGTGTTGATAAAACAGGGTCTTTAGTTGCGCACTGGGCTAACTTAGATGGAGGCCTGTCCAACCTTTTGGTATACTTCTTCGGTTTTATGCTTTTGCCTCGATTTTTGCTGTACTTGCCTGTTTTAACCTTTCAGTTTTCTAGTACCTGGTAACCCTAGATAAAGTTATACGTGTCATAACGAGATAAACGACCTGTTGGTACTTGGTGTCATGCTGAGTCGCAGACAGCAAGGACCGCGATTGCAAGACAAAGCGTGATCGGATTGACTAAATAAATAGTCTCCTTTTAACTTACTCATCAATCTTGCAGGCTGCAGCGTCGACTTGCGCCATCAGGGTACTTAGTTAAGTTGCATTCGATAGAATTGAGAGCAAAGTTATAAAAACTTTTGGGACTTGATATAAGGCGTCGCTAATCGCTATGTTACATAACGCCTGTGATGCTTATAAATGCCAAATCCCATATAATTTTTATACCTAACTTCGGTGTCAAAACTATTGAATGCAATTTGACTAAGTACCCAGTTCGTCGACTCGCGGCAACGAATAAATTAACGAAGAGGGGAAACTTCATACAAGCGTCTCGTACGCCGCACAGATTTATAGGCGTGCATAGAAACTAGAGATAGAAACCAACGCAGGGAATATTCAAAGCTTCTCAATTATTTCCTTTGAGACAAGTAATTTATTGCCCATTTATTAATTTTGACACATTCTAAACGACTTTATTGATAAAATATTTTTAAAACAAGCTAATTTATTGGCTGCATGGTAATTTTGACAAATTTCCTACGCCTTCATTAATAAAATATCCCTGATTTATATTCAATACATCTTTAATCTATATTAAAAATTGCAAGAGCCATTGGTATTTGCAATAAAAGTAGCAATTCTAAGCGACATGTTACTAGTGGTAAACCGTCACTTAAAGCCTAAAGTTCCATGGTTTCTTAGAAGTCGCTCTTCTACTCTACCTACTCGTTACCTCACAAAACTTCGAGAACGTGACACTTAACAATTTAATTGTCACTCATTAGACCGAAGGTGGCAACGGTAGTTTTAATTAATTTGACACCTTATTACTGTTAATATTGCACTTGGTATTGAAAATTAACGTTTTCACGTTATATTATGTAATACGTAAACGTTAAATACAACTACTACGCATAATATCGTAACTAAGTTACGCCAAAAAGCACAATTCTACAGAGCAAATTTTTATTCTGCAAGATAGTATATTATCTACGTCGTTAATTAATAGAATAAATTATTAAAATTTTAGATTTCATTGGTCAAAATATAAGTACTATCCAATTTAGTCGCTGACGATTTTTACGCTAGAACCGCAAGTCTTAACAAAATGTAGAATTTAATACGTCGATTTCAATGATACCGGATCTAATTTAAATATGATTTATTGCATTGAATGACTTCCGATTTCATTAAAATTCTGATCAATGACAATATCTTAATACAGGATGTTTTGGAGGCGACTAGTCGTTTGAACAAACACATCTGACATTTAGCTAGTCATTAAAATAATATTATGTGCTATTTACTACGCTATAGTCTATACTATGTACACAGGTAGGTACATATTAAGTACTTAGTATCCTGTTTTCATCGATTTAAAATAGAGTTAAGTTAGCCTTATTTTTTATATTGTTTTAATCCAAATTAATATTATGTCTGTCTATTGTTTATCTAGTACTAGCGACCCGCCCCGGCGTCGCACGTGTATAAAATATATAGCCACTGAAAAAATTATTAAAATCGATAGCATAAATATGATCCTTCACGTGGTCTACTTCTTATCTGTGCCAAAAAACATAAAATTGCTCCAGTAGTTCGCGAGATAAGCCCTTTCAAATAATTTACCCCGTTTTTTCCACATTATCCTATTAGTCTTAGCATGATAAAATAAAGCCTATAGCCTTCCTCAATAAATGGGCTATCTAACACTGAAAGAATTTTTTAAATCGGACCAGTAGTTCCTGAAATTAGCGCGTTCAAGTTAGCCCTTTCAAATAATGTTCCCCGTTTTTTCCACATTTTCCTCTATTTCTTCGCTCCTATTAGTCTTAGCGTGATAAAATATAGCCTATAGCCTTCCTCGATAAATGGGCTATCTAACACTGAAAGAATCATCAAAATCCGTTGCGTAGTTTTAAAGATTAAAGGGAACAAAGGGACATGAGGGAAAAAAAGCGACTTTGTTTTATAATATGTATAGACATTATTATACGTCTAATGATGTGTCTGCCTGCCTGTCTGTCTGTTCACCTGTTATCTGCGGTAAAGGGCAACGTCAGAATGATTTAAACGCGCTAATGTTATACCGATTTGTAAAACGGAAATTAGGACGATTTGTTTCAATTTTGCCGAGCACTAAAACAATTTTAGGCTGTTAATATTAATGATGAAACATTCGCGCCGTGCCCGGTGTTCGGTGCGACAAATCAATCACACGTGTCCCCACCAGACGGCTATTTATCAATATCAACATGTGCTACTGCCTACTAATCGATAATCGCTTTAAAATCGATTTTAAGAAGTGTTTCCTTGAATATTTCTAGTATCGTGGATCTACTAGAAATATTCAATACGTAGTTTGAAAGTATGGTATATCTTTTTGTTAAAGTTAGAAGGAATGTATTCTTAAAAATAGTGTAGTACAGCAATACATCTAGAATTCTAGATACTTTCAGGACACTTACTTATATGTACTTTAGTTCTAAATGTCTTAGTTTTTCAAAAGAGTCTTCCAGTATTTTCATTTAATACTAATAAGAAAATATAAAAAAATATACTGTCAGAAAAAAAAGTTACATATAATGTATTTAATTAAATTATGAAATGTAGTATCGAATAGTATTCGGTGCACTATCACGCGCCGGATGACCGTCGGCCGGGCTTGGCAGAGTGCACTATTCATTTGCTGCAAATCAAATTGTGTTTGTTGGCGGAGGTCACTGCCCCCGCCAGTGTTCCTCCTGTCACGCCGGTCTAATAATAGAATAATAGGAATTTAACACTAAAACGCTTTGGTATGCGAAATGTTCTCGCAGATTCTGCATTTGACGTTTATGACGAAACTCGGTGCTAATTAGCGTCGCTTAGATCTTAGAGAAATGGTAGCCACATGTTAGCCATTTGTATCCTATATACGAAATTCGCATTAGAGTATAAGTAACAAACGAAAACACAGTTAAGCTCACCTTTATGTTTAATTAGGTTCAAAAAGTAACTCGTCAAACTTATTATGAGCTCTCGTAAATTACTCGTACGCGAACGAATTTTGCTTACGATCGATTCGAGAAGGGCCTTTGTTTGAGTTGGAGTTCGAATTCAGCGTAATTGCCTTTCAACCTTTCATTATTCAACTTTATGCAGTCATTTACTTGGGTTATTACGTAGGGAGAGCCACGGTGTCGTGGGTGGATGCATTAATCGTAATATGTAAATGGGGATGTTAAATATTGAAATTACGAACGTGGTTCCTCCGTGGAGCTCTGGGCACGTGAGACGCGGCTAATGTCTCTAACGTTAATGCATCGCCATACAAAACTTTATGGATGTTTGACCGAAGCAAATATTATAATAAATGTTAACAAAAATCCGCTTTGACCAAATTAAGAAGTGTATCTTAACTTAGAAGTTATAACTTACATTAGTAGATTTAAAAGCTTTAGTTAACACTAAAGTTAAACTTACATTAGCTGTCCAATTATTCTTATTTTTGTTACTTAATTTGTTAGGAAATACATGTCGGATAAATATCAGAGGGGAGACATAAAACTATTTGAGAGGAGCTCCAACAAAAAAAAGTTGTGAATCTCTGATCTCCAATTTTCAAGAATGTTGTTAACAATAAAGTATTTATTGTTACAGATCGAAGACGAGGGTAACCATGGCAACGACGATACGCGCCTGTTCATCCTGTCGACCCTGGCCGGCCAGCACAAGCCGCGGGTGTCGTGTGCGCTGTGCAAGGAGACTCTGCACGTCTTCGACCGGTATCCGCTGGTTGACGGCACCTTCTTCCTTAGCTCGAGGCAGCATACGAGCAGCGCGGTTGAGGTGAGTTTTAGCCCTTTTGCACAAATCTAGTGTTGGTCGTTTGTAAGACGAGAAAGATAACTTGATATTTAGTACAGCAATGAACAAATATCAGCGTAAGGGGTTTTTATAAGCTCAAGTTTCTTGTTCGAAAGTGATAGCAAAACAGTCGCGTGAATATTCTAATTACTGCTTTAAATCTTGCCTAAGCGAAGTTAATTTCACTTTAAAAAATAGACTCGCCAAACAACACCAGACTAAAAACAACGTTTCCATGTAAACATTAGCTCGTGTAAATAGCAATTTGTTAAAATAAATAGCATTATTCCAATTTAAAATTGACAGAATTGTAGCAAAGTAAACTCAGCGCAAACTTAAATAAGATCTCGAAAAGTTTGCTCAAACGTACAGAATAACATGATCGTCCCTCGCGAGGCTGTAACTTGTCGACTGGCGTTGTTTACTCACAGAATTACGACATAGATGTGAGCACTCGAATACTTACGTGTTTGTTTGACGTTTGAATTAGCATGTCCCCTCCTCTTACCTGCAGGTGACTTATATTTAAAGGATTATGTTTCTACAGAGTTCGTTAGCATTAATATGCTTAAGGTTTAATGGAAGACGGATGTAATTCAATTTATTGGTTGTATTATTTTTCTTGTGTATTGAATGAATCAGGGCCCAGATCAAACAACTTTTTCTTCTCCATTCGATTCTAAGTCATTTAACTGCGTATTCAGGTGAAAGTGGAGGGTCGCACGCAGTACCTGACGTGCGTGTGTATGGGCTGCCTGGAGCGATGCGACCCCGAGCGCACCATCCGCTGCCGGTTCTGCGGACAGAAGTGGGACGGCTCCTCGCTCGTGCTGGGCACCATGTACTCCTACGACATCTTCATGGCCACGCCCTGCTGTGCTGAGCGGCTCAAGGTGACTATTACAGTACTCTCAGGGAAATCGATACATAGATAATGGACGGCTTTTTGGTTGGGTAATACTCGTAAAAGAATCTTAATGTTAATTTATTATGTGCTTGGCTTGACACAACCAGGCATTAATAGCTCGTAATCAGATTGAATAGTGAGGTGGCGGATCTAAGGTCTCACAGGATGCCTTTGACTCAGTTCCTCACATTGTGTTTCTGTGTCACTCAAACTTATCACTTAAACTTATGGACTGTATTTAGATGTTAGATGAAAGTAAAATATAAGATGCAATAAATTATTACGTTTTTAGAAAATAGTTGCTGCGTTCCCTGGCCAGGGACCGATATAAAGTGAAAGGAAGTTCCGGTGTTGCTACTGCTAGTCCTGTGCTGCCAGATGACGCGACCGGAAGACGTCTTGATACGTTGCATTTTGCCCATAAAAAAAGTAATAACCGTGTATGGTTATTCTTAATCGCGGAATCGCGTACACATTGCAAGTTTAACCTTAGTGCACTAATCTTTTAAAATGTTAACTTATACTGTTTGAGTCGTGTCAGCTCTACCATCATACTAACCGCGTTTCTTTTCCACAGTGCAACAACTGCTACAAGCCGCTGCTGCACCCGCACCAGCGGCTGAACTACTCGGACTACTCGCACCCGGTGACGTGCCCGCACTGCCGCGTGCTCGACACGCACTTCGTCAAGCCGCTGTCGTACTGCTTCACGAAACGGGCGTTCCCGCTGTTCCAGCAGTGGCCATAACAATCGGCGGTGCCGGGGCACTCCCCCGGCACCCCCCCCGACTGGGCCCCCGCGCCGTCGCCCCCGCGGCGCGCGTCCCCCCCGGCCCTCCGCCCCGTGGTGAACACGAGCATGGCGTCCCGAGCCCCCGAGCCGGTCGAGGACGCGTCGAAATTCCTGAGCCCCGCGCTGACTAGCATCACCGAGTCGCTGTCGCTGCTCGGCCTGAGCCCCGAGACGCTGGCGATGAGCCTGGGGGAGTCGCTGGCGGAGCGCTACCTGGCGACTCTGCGGCCGAAGCCGGCGGCGGTGGAGCGCGCGCCGCCCACGCCGTGCGGAGCGCTGCGCCGCGCGCCCGCCGCCGACGCCAACCTGCAGCTCTTCTCCAACGACTTCATCGACTATCTCAACCAGCTCGCGTAATCGTGCTCACTGCTCGTGCAACTACTGTGGCGTTTTGGACTCTCGCGACCTCCGTCGAGGCGCTAGGAATAATTTTTGTTAAAATTAAGTTGGTATTATTGAAAATAATTTTATGCATCGGTTTAGATCGTCCTATTGATTTTATTTTAATTTTATTCTGCACTTTGTTGTTTAAAATAGATAGATGTTGTTTTTATCGAAAGTAACGTTTAGTAGTTAGACGCCAGAAACTGCATTTTTTATTTTTCGATTCGATCGTGAATGTCCTTTAGAAGGAGACGAGATTTTTTTTTTTAATTCTACCTACGGTTTTCAGTGATACTGATTTTGTACCCTATGCAATAGGGGTATTCGAGTGGTGTGTTGTTTAGTTCAATTTAGTTTATTAGTTATGTTTTATTTTAGCAAAATTTTTAACTAAACTTAAGTGTTATACAATATTTTTTGTAAGTTTATGCTAATCTTTTTTCACCCACCAGAATGGCACTCACATCCGGCTAAGGACATGCATTGCCATGTTTGTTTTTTCATGATTTTTCTTACATTATATTCGTCACTTAATTATGGTAGTGGTTTTAATTATAAGCGATTGCTGTGTCACCAATAATATGATTAGCATTTCAATAGGTATTATCTTTATTGTAGTGTTACGGAGGCATTCAAATTGTTTTGTTTTTTTTTCATTATACGTTCAGTGATCAGCGGACTCGGTGTTAAGACAAACTCGCGTGTATATTTTGGAACCGTGCCATATCAAGAAAAAAAAATTGGACAGAATCATGACCGTTTATCACTGATAGCATTTATGGAGCATACTGTTTTTGTTTATTCATTAACGTTTCGGCTAAATATAATTTAGGTTAAGGATTTTCTTATAATTATCATAAATGTCTATTTATTTATAAGAATCGCTTTAACATTTGTAAGCGTATAAGTGATGCACATTTACTCATTAATATTTAACGTTAACGTTTTAGGTAAGGTTTTTGATACAATATTTGATACTACGAAGTGATTAAAAGTGATAAAATAATGCTAGCGCGTGTTTCGAAAGACCAAGTGGTGCGGATAGGTAGCCTTGAGGCTCCACACTACGTTTGCATAGACGCGTCTTTTCTGCAAAAAATAATGTGTACAAAATGAAAAAGCAATATAGTAAAAGAGGCTGTACTGCTTATGATAATCAAAACACTAATGCATGAAAAATAACCTATATAAACGTAGTGTGGCAGTAATAATGTTACGTGATAACGGTGGACGTACGTTCACTATAGGCAATAATTCTAGAAAGACTTAAAACATTTTATAGGTGAAAATTTTTGCATTCTTCTAAAAAAATTAACTGCCATTTACCTTTTAGTGAACTAAAGTGGTTTATTCAATGTTCGCCCCCTAGTTTTTAAATTTTCGACCCCTATTATTAAGGGGGGTTTAAAAAATCTAGGGATTGAGCTCGAAAAACCACAGAATGCTTCGATTTTTTACTAACGACTCCTGTCGTTTGAACTTAGTGTTGGACTGAGTAAGACGTTGCTCGTATGTTGCGTAGTTTTAGACTTCATCACGTATCACGTAGCTCATCATGTCTATCACGTAGGTCATCACGTCTATCACGTAAGTCATCACGTTCTATCACGTAAGTCACCGCTATCATCCGCATCACAGCACTTCATCATCATTTCATCTGGCACAGTCTGAGTGGAGGCATACTGGTATACTATCACAAATATTATGCATGAAAAAAAAATTTGGCTCTCACTCTGGCTCTTGGGCTATTTATATCAAACTTAACGAAAAAAATTTTTAAATTATGACAGATTATGTAAACGTTTATCTACCTGATTAAAAATTGTAATAAGTAATTTTACTGCAATTTAACAACTTAGTTTTATTAGCATATTAAAACTAATAAAAAATAATTAAGGCCTAATGCGTAAAATAATTAGTACTCGTACTAGTCTATTTTAGTCGTCAATATTTAAAATTAGAATAAATTTTGTTTTTTTTTTCTCTGATAGTTGCCAGTATGCCGTGTGTGGTTGCAAGTGTTGATACCTCTCTAAAAGTTTTTAAAAATTCGTAATCCCCGCTTAGTTATTTTAAGATTAAATCTATTATAAACTACCTTTATTATAGCACTATAGTATTGTAAATAAAGCGGTCTCTACACACAGTTGCTTACAAAACAAATGTTTATTGAGATATATTGCATATTCGTAGTTAAGCAGTAAATCGATAGTACATAATAACAACAATATCAAAGAACCCTAATTATTTTCTGCCGCCCGCAATGCCATCTCATATGTTAAACGATTTTAATTTTATCGAAGTTTGCTCGTTCGAATATAGAATTATATTTAAAAGTTAAATATACATTTTAATGAATGTATCGCATAAAAATATTTGAAAAAAAATTACAAAAAAAAAATTAACGAGCTGTTGTTGGTATATTTAGGAAAATATTAAAAAATTAACCAGATCATCTGATGGTGGCCATGTACAAAGAGAGTGAGGCGGCATTACAGGCGGCGCTTACACTCAGATTATAGAATCATAATGTTTAATAGTCAATACAGAGGCATCTAAAGATGTATATAGGACGTCACGCGCGGCCCCTCCGGTACAAATCCAAAGTAAAACGATATATTGGAACAAAAATTCAGAGTTTACAGAGGTCCTCCTTTGATATACGTCGTAAATATTTTATTAAAGATCTTTTAACATTACCTCTTTAGATTTGTAATAGAAAATTATAGTAGAAGGCTCCTAAATTCACGAGAAGTATTTTCAGTTCCAACAGAGTTGAAAGCGACTACAAAACTGGTTTCTTGAAGGTTTCATAAAAAACTTTTGTCTACTGACTACTCTACAATTATTTAGGTGTATTAGATTTAAAACCTTTTGGGTTCCTTCTCTACCTACTCGTACTTTGTAGTTCTTCCCCCTTCTAGAAAAGCTACTGTTAGATCTTACCGAAGTAGAATTCAAGCTAAAGGTTGTATAGGAGTAAGTGAGCAGTAGCCCTACAGCAGATCATTATCGTAAGATGTGTTTTATTATTCATATTTTAGTCACTTAGTTATTTGTTCAGTTTGAATAAATGTACACTAACGTTGCAAACTTCCTAGTTTATTTGCAAATATTTGTTAAATTTTTGTAATTAATGACAATTTATTTAGACACCTACATTCAAATGTGTACATGTTGAATTTGTTGTGGTGTAATTTAGTGAATTGCTTAAAAGTACAAACAAACAATTTGTTACTTTTGCAAATTTTATAAATCGAATACATATAAAGTGACAGTGATCTATATAATCTTTACATAGTTACTGTAAATCCTAATATAGGGCGGGATCGTTTCACCTCACAAAAGTGACCCAACCGTTATTTTTAAAGTTCGTTTTACGTTGGTAAATTTAGGAGCAAAAGTTGTTACTTATTATAAAACTATATCTTTATCGGTTTACGCGTTCATTTCTACTCGTATTTTATCGGATACTATAGAATAGATCAATAGAGCACGCAGTTCGTAGGTACCCGACCGGGCGACTCAGCCTTACTGAGCCTCGTCTCGCTTTCCAACCTAGTGTAGTTACTTCCAGTAGTTCTCATTTAGAATCTTAGATTTTATTTAACTATAAAGTGTGAATGAGACGTATGCGTGGTCATAACCTAACTTTAGTCATCGTTTTTCGTATTTTAATCTCGCGCCGAGCGTCGGCGCAGGACCGATAACCGTGTACATTCTGGTCATAGGCGGCGCCCCGGGCGCTCCATAAGAAACTTCAATTTTAATTAAATATTACGAATGCACTCTCCGATGATAAGTACCCCTGCCCCTAGGACACTATCATTAACATAGTATTAAGGCGCGAGCACGCTGGCTTCACTGCTGCTAGTCGTGTAAGTAGTCTTTGGGCCAGCCGTGTCGCGCACTATGCTTAAATCGGTCGTAAGCTTCTTATCATAAAATTGTCTTCATTAATGTCTCTGATAGAAGTCCCAAAATTGTGATATGATATAAGACTTCGGTCGCCCGAACGTAGCTAGTTAGACTGTTTTATAATAACGGTGTAATGCATATTTGAAAATTCGTCAATTCCTTTGCAAATACCGTGCGACTCTATGCAGCTGACGTCTATGATTTCGCGACTGAAAAGACTGAAAATAAATCGTATATTTTTGGGATAGAATTCTTAGGAACTTAGAGTATAGTGTTTCTCGTTTGTACGTGACCAAGTCCATGTCTAGATAAATACCTCAATGTCAAATAAGAGTGAAACAAAACTTGAGCACTAAAAATCAAAAACTGTGAATCGAATTGTTCGTTAATCCGAATTGAAATGGTAAATCTGATGTCATTTCTGGAACCATCTGTTCGATGTGACCGACTCGGGGACCTTGAACGAGCTCTATTGGTTTAATTGGGTTCGAGAACAAGCGAATATGAAATTGAATCTAATTATCGAAGCGATTAAGACCCGGCGAAGGGTGCGATCGATGAATCTGGGTTTCACTTTTATTTGACTACCCCCCCATTCTCCCCGGCGCATAGAGTCCGCGACAGCTCAAACTCCAAACACATTGGCTGATTCTAGTATACGGCTGTTATTGGTTAGTGAAAGATCAATGTGTTAATTATATTTTGATACTCGATGTTTTCTACACTAACGTAGATGTATTAATCTTTTGTATTAACTTTTCTAGTTAGGCTCCCCGGCGCTCCGCCGTGCGGCCATCGTTTCGCGTCATTTCCGCGTAACGTCTGTACTCTACATAGTGTCAGATAATCGGGCGCGGTGGAGCGTGCGAAGTGATATTACGTCGTGAATGTCTTCGCGAGCGGAGACGGAAACAATTTCGCGATCCGTCTTCGTAGTTTCCACGGCGCATGAAAATTGTAAGACGGCAAAATTGGTGATAATCCTACGAATTGGTTAACGATAATAATTAAGTTATTGCATGGCAATTAGAGTAACGTGACGCGCGGGGTGTATCAGGGTATGAGTGTCATAATTTGTAACTAACGTTAACTTTTGTACTTTCGTAATGGTAACGAGTAATTTAGCGGTAAAGTTTTTTCTATTATATAAAATTCGTAATTAATCAATTTTTTTACTGGATATGTAGATGTAGTATTTTTATAAGGGCGAGATAAGCTCGCGAGTACGTGTATCACAGCGATAATAGTTATTGTATACGGCCACCTCGGCCCGTCGTCGAGGAGTCGTCCGCGTCGTCGCGTCGCCGGGACGGATCCGACGCGACGGGGACGGCTCCTCGACGGGCATCGGGGCTCGGTCCATTATAATTAAGCTAGGTTTATCTTACCTGTCGTGCGTTTCTGATGACACGCTTTTATATTGTTCTTTTCGATCGGTCTACCTGTTTGCATTTTACTTTACACTTATTTTTAATCGAGATACGACTTTGCGTTTGCATCCTCGCTATTAATCCCGATTCGTATGTTTGAATGTGTGAATTAGTCGTGTACTCGTAACTCGCGTCGCGCCGCGCGTCTCGCGTGCTGTCGCGCGACGTGTTCTAGTATTTACTACGAAGATCTCTCGTTTACTTACAATTTTTCTGGAATAAGGTGAGCGATGATGGAAATGTGTCGGAAGCGGTAACGTAACGCCAATCGATGTAAGTTTTAAAGGGTAAGTGTTCGCGATACTAAAGTCATTTAAAAGTATACATTATTAGATTAGAAGTAACTTATACCATTGAGAAAATGATATTATTTATTAAGTACTTCGATACGTTTCGAGTATATTTTTGTAGTGCGGTCGACGCGGAAGGAATTGGCACACGGGGTGTTTATAGCGGTTAAGGTATAAGAGTATAAAGATTTATGATAAGGAAAAGTTCCATTTGTAACAATTTTTTAAGAAAAAAAATGCTATTGATTTATCATGGCGACGAACGTTGTATTGTCTATTTTGTAATGTTGGGAAGTGCTGAGCTAGTGTTTAAGGTTGTTTCAGAAAATTGTAATAAAACTAAGGAGATAAAAACGTGTTATATTTTATACGGATCTTGATATTACCCGGTAACCCGACCTCGCGCGACGGCGCGCGCGGCGGGTCCTGTGTTACTTCACGAGTAGGATGTAAGTTTACTCTTTAAAAGAGTTCGCAGGTAGTAGTTTTAGTAGGCTTAGTGTTTTTTATACTGGCTTGATGTTGTGACATTGTAATTAATATGATATCGAAGAAATCAGACCTCCCGAACGAGCGGCCGTCGATCAATAGCAGAATGTGTAGTGGGTACACGGGGACATTTCGTTCGTTTAGTTGAGAAGCGGGCAGCACTCCTGCGTGATCTTTACCAAAGCGTCGCTGTTCGCAAGCATATCATTTTAATAATTATGACAACGCATAGATACGTTTTTTGGTACAAAATTTAGCCAAGTTTTATTCTATTCGATTTATATTGTTAGAGAATCCGGGTCGTGCCGGGGGCGACGGGCGCTGCCGCGTCTAGTCGATACTGTGGCGGCGTCGCACGATGCAGCCCGCCGCCCGCGCGATGCAGCCCGCCGCCCGCGCGATGCAGCCCGCCGCCCGCGCGTCGCCCCGCAGGCTGCACGTCAATCTGTACTTCGGTTATTTAGCAGAATTATATTATTGTCTAGTATTTCCGATTATGTTACGTTTTATATTGCTTATATTATATATTATGGATACGATGTTCATTAAGTATTTAATTCATTCGATGAGAACCTAGTCGATTCTCTATGATATCACATCTCCCAAAGTACAAATTCCTTGTTGTTTAGTCCAATTTTGTTTAACTGTTATTGACTGGAAATTATTTTAGAGAGAGTTCACCTCTATAGGTCTCGTACGTGTACGAGTGGACCTCCTCGGTTGGATTCGATCGTCTTTGTCCGTGCTGTCGGATCGCAAAGTGCATAACAACTTTACATCGTGCTGATGGTCGCGGACAGGGACGATCCTTAGATAACGTAGTTCAAATAGATCCACGATTCGCTGGAACGAGCTGTTCTGCCGCGGCAATAAATACATTATTTGTAGAAAACCTTTCTTTTAGTTGAAGTTAGAATAATTTTAATACTTTACCTGTATTTAGTTAGTGCACAATTAACCCGACTTACTTTGTATTCAGAATTAGTTTCGTTTTGCGCATTGGATGTCGCTTTTTGAACTGTATCGAGTTGACGACAGTTACTTTTATTTACTACAATTTTGTTATACGTAATCGCCTACTACACATTATCTAAATGAAAGCTAATTAATACTTAAAATATATTTCAAATGACACTATACCTACGATAAATACAATGAAACCTTTATAAAAATATAATAAAAAATTTAAAAATACTAATTTGTTTTCTTTAACGTCCCTTTTCCTTTAGCTCTATCATGGTTAGAGCATATTTTGCACCATAGTCTGTTGAGCATTGATTGTACTAGTATGTGTATTCTGTGGCATTGATGAATAAAGTTCTTGGATCAGAGTATACCACAAATAAAAAACAAACCTAAAGAAGTAACCACCACCACATAATAATTACATATGATTTAAATATAATATATACAGAAATGCAAAAACATTTACCAATAGCCCTGAATTTGCAACCGCATTCTGTACTACAATTCGAGCAGCAGCAGTAAGATAGAGCGTACAACATTGGTTTCATGCAAAGATCGTTTCATGCTCTCTGAACATGAAATGGCAGATAATATACATAATGTCACCTTTATTCTGCCAGAAAACAAAAGCAACTTGTTGTCAGGCATTGCACAATGCACATTGAGTTAATGTTTAGACATGCCTTAAAATAAAAAATAAAACAGCCAAGTGCGAGTCGCAATATGGTAAAAGTAAGTACTATTATATCTCTATTGTTGTGTTCACTTAGTTCAGTGATGTCTCATTACTCGCAGAGATCATGGGTTCGATTCCCGCTAAAAACTATGATGTTGCCTGTCCTTTGATATCTATTATATTATGCACGCACTCTGGCCGGCCATGAATGTGACCTACGGGCAGAGGATGGATGAGGGCTGACCATATGAAGATAGTTGGGGGCCTTACGTTCAGCAGCAGTAGATATGACATGATGATGATGAAGTCTATTCCAGAAAGTTCGCTCAGGTCAAGCATCCAGCACCCACTTTGCCTTAGTTGCTAGCCATTGGCTATCATAGTCAATAATTCATACTGGCCAATGTAGTTATGCAAAGTAGCGCACGCCACGGTAATATTTATGAATTTATCATCTTTTACGAGCGGCTGGACGCCGGTCGTCTGACCTTATAAGATGCAGGACATAGAAAATGTATGATAGGTTGATGTTATAGTCCAGCATATTTCACTTTTCGTGTGTACTGTTAAAAAAATTATAGGCAGATGGCGGATCTTCGTTATTTTGTCAGATGATGTCAAGCCTAGCCAAATCGCGATAACATTGATTTGACACAACCCGTCCAAATAATGTAGTTAGATCCGCCATCTCCCTATGAATCAATTTCTCTGAAAGTTCATTTTAAAATTAAATTTTTAAGATGAAAATAAGATCACCAATTGAATCGTACTTACACTTAGAATACTTAATTACATATAATAATAAGTAAGTACCTAACTCCATGTCTGCAGACGTTGCGGTCTCTTATTCACATTTAACATAGCAATTAGCCATAACAAGGATGTTGATTTTCGCTAAGATATATTATACGCTTATCAAAAGATGTTTATCCATCTAATGTGAACATTAACCAAGCTGGCTTACGTTCAGTCGGATAATAAATATAACAACCTAATGCTTACGTAAATAATGGTACCTCTTAAACGTCTCGTGGATACGCACCCTTACCAAAGGATTAAATGGAAGTACAGCCCGACTGATAACAATTTGTTGTAATTTATTGTCACTAATTGCGTGTAGGCAGTAGGCAAGTTTTATCAATTTACTTATTATTACGCCGCGTAACTGATTATTACTATCAGTTACGCCGCGTAATTTCCGTGGCCGAAATTACGTTCCGCCGCATCCGTCTGATACGACACACTTTAAATTACACGAAGAGCCGAAATTACGCGGCGGAATATTAGTATTAGCGGCGGAATTTAGAATATTAGTAGGATCAAAAGTTGTGGAAGTTGATTGCAAAATGTAGTCATCATGACATTTCGGCGACAATCGAACCGAACTTCCGTCGCGTATAATGTGTTGCTATACAAAACATTACTGCCGAACTTTACTCGACTCGGCTCGACGGAAGTTCGGCTCGCGACGGAATTTCGGCATAGTGTGTCGTCCGTCGCGTTCCGTCCGTATTTTGTATGCGTTTGAAACGCGGCGGAATTCACGCCAGCGTAATTCGGCCTAGTGTGTTTAGACACTAAGCCTAAGTCCGCTAAAAAGACAACAAAAGAAAACAGGTGTGTAGGTCGCTGCCAGTGCAACTGTTGCAGTTTTTTAGAGCTTTCTTGAAGTAGGTACTCGAAGGATTAGGTAAGTACTTTGTAACCAATCCTACCTCCACTTTAGGGATAGCGACAAGCATCTTGAGCAATAATAATATTATTAAGACTTAAGTACAAAATATTGTTATGTTTTAGCAGGACAGCAAAGACAGATAAGGGAAGAACCGTACAATACTCGTGTCTTCATAAGTTTGAAACTTTTCACCACGGTCCAAAAAAGGTGGCGGTAATTTTTCTTATTTTTTTATTTCCCTAGGCCATGAAAGTAGAGGCTCATGGCACTTCAATAAAAACCAATATAATTTGTAGTAGCATGGTGTGTGGCATGTTTTTATGAATGATCGGCCTGTCTATCCGTAGGCAAACTATTTATAAAACGTTAAATACACTTTATACGAAGAATTTAAGAAAGTTAATAATATGGGATTAAGATTGAGCATCACAATAATTGTTATTAATTGAGTAGATGATGCACGCTACTTATTCTCCTCAAATAGGTATATTACAAGTAGGTATACAAATTTGAGCGTAGGTTTGTATGCTTGCAAATTATAACGCAGTAAAATATACTTAATAATATTTTTTATGTAGCCTAAACGTATCTTTTTCTCGTGGTACTATTTCCATGCATTTAATTCATTCAAATTGTTTAACCACATAAAAATAAAAGTTTCACATATTCACAAGTGGCAAAGAACAGACAGATTTTCGCATTCCTAATATTAGTGAAGATTAATCACGTTTATAGCTGTCTGCGTGTGACAAGTGCTGAGAAATAAATTCCCACCAAAATACTTCATATACCAGTGGTCCTCAATCATTTTTTTACCCGCGCCACAAACACGTTTTAATCTTGGTGTAGCGAGCCGCAACCAAAACTTTTTACGGTTAAAATATGAAAATAAGCGATTCAAAAGTTTCAAAATTTTCACTTACGCGACCACTTTCCACTATTTTGCCGGTGGGGTTGAAATTCAAAATGGTTTATCTACACACGGGCCACTGAAAAAGTCCGGCCCGCGGGCCGCAGGTTGGGGATAGCTGTCATAAACGGTCGGTCGTTAACATCCTCGATAGTGACTTGAGACACGATTAATGGGCTCTAATAACTGTGCACTTAATTAAAATTTTATGAAAACTCTCAGTGATAATACTTCGCTATTAAACTTCAGTGATAATTATTTTACGACGTCACTCGAAGATAATTTAATAGACATAAACGTTTTAAACATCGAAGAAATACAGGGTTTAACAAAACTAAGTGATAATACATTAAGGGTGTGTATGGGTCTTCTATGTAGAGTTTGCTGTGAAAGTAGCTGCACGAAAAGATAAACATTTTTATGTGATTTGTATGGGCAAGAGCCCCAAAGCGATGAATTTTCCCATAAAGTTTGAAAAAAGTCGCTATTTCAGCGCTGCTATTCTATATAATAAGGAACACATACACATTACACACCCTAAAGTAATATTACCATGTTTTGTTACACCTTGTAATATATTTCTAAGTAACAATAAAATAATTTTACTAGATACCGATTAGAAAATAATTACGATCAATGTTCCGTTATGTTTTTTTCCGTAAAGTTTGTTATATTCTACCCGATACGGGAACCGTAAATATTGAAAACTCGGGAAAATAATTTCACTTTCACAATTTTATACTTATTAATAGAAATGGACTCAATATAAGTAAGCAATAATACCGTGCCACAAAAATATTTTACGATGATCAAAGCTACATAAAGCGCGAAAATAATGAGTCCAAACAAAATAAAAGTCTGATTTGTAGAAACAACATCAATGAGCTTATACGAAGCTCTACAACTTCAATGGAAATAAAAACCGAACTTATTTACCGTATTTTCAGTTTATTATGGGATCAAACATAGTGCGTGGATATTCGGTGGACACCGATATTTGCCCGTTTATGAATAATAAAGGCGGGGTGTATAGAAATTTGTGCACCATAAAGCACACCACAGTATAAATATCATACAGTAGGATAACTTGGTCGTATTCTTGAAATGTTTCGTTACAGAACAAGTACTTAGAACGAGCATGCAGCATTGCAGCGTGGTATTTCGTTCGTTTCTCTACTTAAATTTATTTAATATTTTTATGTTAATTTAACGGGATTTGGCTAATCACACTTTCCCACCACTGTATCTCCTGTGTCGTCAGGATTGACAGCGTTATCCGACCACGAAAACCCTTTTGGGAGTGGGAGCCCGAGGCACTAAAGCTGTCTTAGGACCCAAAAGAAAGGGGTATGGGCGGAACCGTCCCCACCCATCAACACAAGTGTAATGTAGCTCAATTGATAGATCTTGGCAAGATGATATTTTTATACTATGGCGACTTTGCCCAAATGCATGGGGTTCTCATGGTATCTTACGTTTAAACAAATATTTCGTTAACGTACTTATTGACGACTGATTGCAAAATGCATGCTCATTTATGTATTCATTAGTGCACAGCACCGTGGGAGAGCCATACTTCGGCACGAATGGGCCGGCTCGACCGGAGAAATACCCCGGGCTCACAGAAAACCGGCGTGTAACAGCGCTTGCGCTGTGTTTCGCCGAGTGAGTGAGTTTACCGGAGCCCGGAGGCTCCCCTTCCTATTCCCTTATTAATCCCCTACTCTATTCCCTTATTTATCCTCCCCTACCCTATTATCCTATTCCCTCTTAAAAGACTGGCAACGCATCGGCAGCTCTTTTGATGTTGCGGGTGTCCATGGTCGACGAAAGTTGCTTTCCGTCAGGTGACCCGTTTGCTCGTTTGCCCCCTTATTTTATAAGTAAAAAACAGCGGTGCTTTCAGCGCTGCTACTTTTACAGTGAACTTTATGACAGGAACACATACATCCCCTAAATTATTATCACTTAGTTTTGTTACACCGTCTATATTTGAATAAGTAAAGAAAATAATGATAAAAAATATTTATTTAAATAAAAACACAGAATACAAAAAATAATATGCACGGTGGGGGCTGCAGAAGTTATAACTATGTTACAGCCGCTAATGCCCACCTCCAAATGAAATATTAGACAAAATGGACCCGTGTTACAACTAGATCTTGGCAAGGTCTAGTAGTAATATGGTTGTTTTTTAATATATTATATTCCCACTGATTTATCTAAAACAAAGGATTTTAATTAAATAGGGGGCACTTTAGGAACACGTTGGTATCAGTTCTATGACTGTTGGTATATGGGGACGGAGCCCATACATTTTTGCCCATAGCCTTTTATCAGAAAAAATAGGAGTAGGAAGAAGAGTAGTAGTAGTTAGAGTTGTCAGCTGATATTACGCTAATGTGTGCGTGCTTTATTAATATGGAGTACTGTCTATAATTTACATTAGGCTAACGGTGATAAAACACGGGACACCTTGGGCTCTTTTACCCGGGCTTAGCGAGCACGTAAACGCGTTTACTGCGTACACTACTATGTACGTATGTACAGCCGTGAACGTAAGTGTGTCGCATTTGACACTTATTTTCATGGCAATAAGGTCCTAGTTACGCATTTGTTGCAGAGTGTATTAACGTTTTATGCACTGGCCATCGGTCATGTTTACTTACTTGATTGAATTCGTGCAGTTTTTATGTGGATAATTTTTTATTATTTTTCGTTGGATATGTTTATTATTAGATTGTTTTTCTTAAAGCTAGAGTCTAGGTTTACCTTTGTATATGTATAAATTGTAGTATATATATTTTCACAATAAATTAATATTATTAAGTACAAGCTAATTCAACTCGCTTAAGAAACTACACATCTTTTGCTTTCATTATAAATTTTTCAGCACTGTTAGTTTTTTCAGTAAAGATCTTAAATGAGAAAGTCTTATTTCTGTAAATTTACAGTAACTCTTCTAAATACCTCGTAACTTCTAGAAAATTTAGTTTTTTCAGCTAGCGAAATAAACGCTACAAGTTTTTCAGTCTGTTCTACACAAAATATGAAAGACTTATTATTTATTAAGCTCAGATGTTTCGGTTTGTTACCGAGAACGTTACTTTTATTAATTGACTTAACTCCTTACTAAAGTAAGAAATATTACATACATACAGTACTAAAATTGGAAGTGCTCAGTATTCGCAAATTATGTCAAGGGTAGATTAAAAATATGGTGGTGTTATTAATTTTGAACAAAGAACTTGCTTTATACTACAATAATCGTCATACGAGTTGTTGTAAGTACAATATATTAGTCATTTTTAGGGTTCCGTAGTCAACAAGGCACCCCTATACAGTTTCGGTCTATCCGTCCGTCCGTCTGTCCGTCTGTCTGTCCGTATACAAAGCTGTAATTCGGCATGAATGTAGATATTAATGATGACGACAAAAAGGTATATAAATTCAAGAAAAAATATATTTTTATGGTACCCCCCAGCCCCCTACACATCAAGCGGGATATGAAAGAAATAATCAAGCTTTGAAATTATGATGCGATTATTATCCATTCTCATAGTATTATACTATAGTAATTACTAATTAGGTAGAACATTATAATTTATAGCTGCAAAATTAACTAAAACCTGTAAGCAAATGGATACATGCAAAATTTTATACCATTGATTTCCGCTGGGTTACGCCTGACTCTAACCATAGTAATAAATGTCTCTCTAAAACTCTAACTACCCGTTTAATATAATCGGCAAATTAATCTTTACATAATCGTTAAAAGTGCTCTATTTTTATGGCGCGTGACGCGCAATAAAACCAGGGAACGAAACCCCGCGTCCTGATCAACCCTACTTTACTTGTCTATAAACTTTTTATGATACATCGGTCAGTTCTCGTAAAGCCACTGAATCGGTATAAACATGGTGTATAGAGACCATTAAGTGTATATTGTATAACTCTTTGTGGAGATAAAAGTTATATAAAACCAATAACCATGGATTTTCCAATTTTAATTATAAGGATTATGTATACAGTATCGGTGAACAAGAGTGAAAGCACACGACATAAAATGTTTTACTAAGTATAATAATCAATGTAGAAAATAATAATTACTTTAATTTTTCGTTCAATAAAACAATCAAATTAAAAAAAATATATTAAAAAGCATTCACTGTCTCTCTACAATTATAGTCTCTATATTTTTGAAATTCTTTAGAATGTTTTTAAATCTTTCTAAAAGTAATATCTGTTACCCCTTCATTGTTTTTTAAAAATAGGTCTCCGAATAGAGGGTGTGTCATCCCCCGTTGCGCTGACGAAATTAGCCAAGTCCGCTCCAAATTAAAAAAGAAATCTCGTTCGCAAAGTTTTAATTACGTTTATTTAGTAATCAGGAAATCCAGCGTAAATTAATTAAAGAAGGAAATTGTTCAACTTTTTAATATCACCGTACCTGTGCTTTATTGTAGAGAAAATTCGTTTTCCGTTCCGGGGAGTGACTCGTAAATGGATTTTATGTTATAAAAACATTCAAATTTACTTGCTATAGCTAATATACATTTATGAATGTTAAGTTTAATACCTGTTTGAATTTTTTAAACAGAACATAAACGTTATAATAAAAATAAAATTATAAAACATTTCGGTGTGAATATACCCTCCACAGGTATCTTCAGAACACATTTTGTTTAGTAATTGTTAGAGCGCCATTTTCCAGATAAAAGCGTCAGATTACACCTCACACTCTCCCGTTTTATTTCTTGATGGAGTTTTCCACAGTTTGTGAACTAAATACATAAACAAACGGGCGGAAAACAGCTTAAAGTTGGGAGCTGTCTTATTGCTTTCTATTTTAAACCTAAAAGCGTACACTTTTGGGACCGAGCGTACTTAATAATATTTCAATATCGGAGGTGCAATTTCGTACGGTGGTGTGTTTACTATTGACAATGTTGATGATTTCAATAGAAAATTCTTGCTGTACCTTTGGTCAAATTTTTGAATGAGGTTAAAATTTTTGATGTACTACAATAAATACTAATCTCAATATGGCATATTTCTCAACTGTCTCTCTTTTTAATTTGCCACAACATGCAAGAAACTAAGAAGGTGTCGAAAGGCAAAAAATTCTGAGTATGACGCTTTCTTACATCTTCTTAACGTAGAGTCTTAACGAACTCCGGTATTTCCTACATAATATCTACTCAAAACATCGTTATCGCATAGACTATAGAAGCAATATCAAAATAGCTAACGCTGGAACCAACTTTAGCCGGCGATAGTTCAAACTCTCGGCTTTATAATAATTCACTTTTACGAGCGACTCGCGTCTGATGCGTCTGCGACTCCGCCTTAGAAATTGTTCTAATAGCGGCATTATCGTCCTCCTTTATGGTAACAACCCAATGTGCTGGAATTTTCAGCTTTTGTATAATATATCGTCGGCAATGATACGATAATTTTATATCAATGTGGAACGTTTTAGAGCGTAGTGTGTAGAACTAAGCTTTTGGCTTATTGCTAAGTTTTTCATGTGTTTCTGCTGTCTTTGCCTTATTAAACTAAAGTAATTTGTAATTATTCATTAAACTTATCCTATGGTGGAAATTTGAAATAAATTTTATGTAAGATAATTATTATAGAAATCGAAAATTTCGAATTAGTTTTAGGAGATTTGTAAACTAGTTCGTTACTTTAAATATTGCAATTTAAGTTTAAGGTTTAGTTATAAGCTGTCGTCATATATTTATTAAAAAACTTTTATTAGTTTAAATAAATTTCTCATGAATGTTTACAAGTGTTCAAAATAAAATATTAAAATTGTACTAGCAGGAGAAGCGTCATAAAATATGCAAACCCCAATAACTGACCGGAGCTCTAACTGCGCCTTATAAACAAATTACATTGGAACACATTTTAGGGATGTTAAGTGTAGTCGTAACATAAACTTTTTCAATTTTCACCTGCAGTTAAAGTCGCACATAAAGTACGGGGAATAACATCGCGAATATTTTCCAAAGGTTGACGACGCCTGCGGGGGCGAATGTGCCTGATAAGAGAGTGCCGCATCGCAGCAATATTGGCGTAAGGACAGGGCATGGCGTGGTTAAATGTTTTACCAAATACCAGTGCCCCAAATCCGTCTACTTATGAAAACCAAAAAAAAAAATACGTGTAGCACTCGGAGACTGCCACGGTAAAGCTATTGTATAGCATTTTTTATCAACTTATGCAATTAAAATTCCTATACGTCTCGTCGCACGCACACAAACACCGTGCCGAAGTCTGGCAAGTCGCACCGACCGGCACAGCGGTGCGGCGAGCAACACAACCCGAGCCACACGACGAATAATATCACGTGTTTTTCGTTACGGAATGTCTTGATTTGGTCTAAATAGTTTGAAAAAAGCATTTCGTGATGTTTTCGTGTGAAATTCAGTCACTATGCACTCACTGTAACGATTTTCAAAATAATATTAAAAGTATATTCTAGACTTATAATTTCTCTGACTACGGAAATTAAAGAGCGTGTAGCCTATTATATCTCTCCTTCTCTATACCACTTTTATTAAAATCGGATTAGAATTAGGATTAAGCTGTTATGATAATAGTTGATGTTATGTTTGCATGACACAAAAATTCACTGTTGCTTTACTTTTGCCTTCGCCATGTTCTCAACACCTGTCTTTTCTTAAAAATCGGTGTTCCCGGCATAAAATTCATGTAAACACCTCCTTGCGAGCGCTATCGACTGCTCGCTTGAAATTGAGCCACTATTGCCTAACCAAATGCATTTCCAACTTAGATTGGCTGTTGAATCATTGAACAACATCATGAGATACTAAATTTTGCATAGTATTTCCAAACTTTCCTTTAAAAAGTTGCTTCATAAGAAGTGTTTTAAAGAAAAGATTTTATTGTGCCTTCATTGAATTAAAAAATAAGATTTCGTGCCAAAATCAGAACAAATAGCCTCTTAGGTAAGGTAGAATAATCTGAATGAAAGACGGAAAAATATGGACTGAAAAGATTGTCCACAAAATCGTTTTAAAATTAGTGTTTAGCGAGCTATAGGAAGGTAGTCCATTATAAAAACAGTATCATAAACCTGATTTTATTTCACAACCCTATCAAATTACAGTCTATTGCTCGTTTCTAGGAAAAGCGGAGTGAACTTAAAGTAAATTATGCGATTATTGATCGTCCTTGCTCCAGACTAAATAATATTACACCGCAGTATCTTTAGTCTTTCTGATCACAAGGTTTCAATTAGGGAACTCCTTTGAGAGTTCGATTTGAGCTGCGTATGAACTTTTCTCTCCTATCATAGATACGTGTTTTGCTAATTATAATCGTTTAGAATTTAGATGTAAGAGAGAATCTTCGATACGATTAGTTTAATCGTATCTCTAGCTATTGTCTAGCTCGGATCAATCCTAAAAATTGGCCCGTTACGTTTAGTTTGTTTGACACACAATAATTAACCTCATTAACGTGACGAGGCGATGCGATTCATTTTTTCATGCAAAATTTGAATAAAGTAGTAAATTAAGTGTTAGAGTGTTAATGGTTGGAGGCTGTTGCTTGCCATTTGTAATTTGTTGTGCGTCTATTCTTTTTGAATAAAAAAATGCTATTCAAGATGTTATTGTGATATACAGTATACTTCAAGATACAATTAAATATTTATATACACCTACCCACTTAGTAAAAGCTAATAGAACACAAACCAACGCGCTTTTTACAATAAAGGGTAAAATGGTGCTGCAATTTGACAGCAGCAGGGCCAGCAGGTTGTCCGCGTAGGTTACTGCGTAGTGACTAGTGGGTATTGGGTAACACCACAGTAAAGTCGGACATATCCCCGTGGAAAAAAAACAAACGCGCTAAAAGAAGTCATTACTCAATGCACTCACAAGTTAGTATGTACACACCCTTAATGACTGTTACTTTTCACAATAGTTAGATCTAATAATGTGATAGCATGTGTCTGGGCTTTCAATTCAATGATGGAGGTTTGAAAAGAACTAATTCGGTCTGCAAGTTGATACGGCGGGGCCATTAGAATGATTGCAGTCCCATCACACATTCATACTTCATACAGACTGGCCCTCTTAACGGATTGAATTCTGCGCCTCGCCGACTACGAATATTAGCTTTTTATTATTTTATCGCTCAATTTTTTTCAATACATTGATTTGATTGCTTTTTATTTTTTAAGGTAAAATCTATTGTCACCAATCGTATTTCCTTATAAGGAAATACGCACTTACCTCAAAGAATTCTATTTAACCTCAGTTTAAATAGAATTCTTTGACTTATCTAAGCTTTGTAGAATAACCATGTTTATGAAAAGAACTAGAAATGTAGTCGCACTATACCTAAGCTTTACTGATTTTTACCAAATTTTATATGCATATTCAATAGGTCTGAGAATCGGCTACTGGGTATTTTTCATATTGATAAGTGCATTTGTTGAATAAGTTATAGTACATTATTACAACTCGAGTTTGTGCAACGGAATAGCGATGGACGTTGCCATGGTACCATACTTATTTAGTCCTTCTATAAAATAATATGGGCGAAATACTTTAAATATATCATGGCAAAACAGCGTTTGCCGGGACAGCTAGTTTTATAATGCTTCTCACCTGCTTAATACTTATCTACCGAATCATGAAAATTTAGATTTACTTATTAGTTTAAGGACAGATTTTAAGATTGAGTGATTGATTATAATAAGCGTGTTATTTTTATTTTTATTTTTCAAGCAAATATTATTATCGACCCTTAATTTTAAAGGTCAAGGAAAGGTAAGATGCGGTTATCTGTTGACCGAGAGGCGAGACTTTACGGTACAAATAAGTTTCGCTAAGTAAATTAGCCTTACCAGTTACCAGTGTGAGCCCAAATTCAAATACAAACAAGAGTAAGCACTGGATGTACAGTTAAGGATAGGTATATGACTAATGGTAATAAGGAATGAAAATACTTAGTAAATAATTTTTGATTGTAATGAAATTATTGAAACTTTAGCCAAGTTGTAGATGCTAATCTAAAACGATGTCGAAGCTCAGGAACAAAAATGTTTGGGTTTTTATATTATGTCAAATCATGCCACAGTCAATATTCGAAATGTAATAGTTGTTTGACATGGCCGCAACGGAGTAAGGGCCTGTCCACATTTCCACGTTACGACGTCGTCAACGTGGATCGGTGCGGTAACGTGGCACGGTACGTTGCCGTGACGTGAAAATTTACGTCAACGTAACGTAAAAATGCACGTCACGATTTATTGTAGCAACATTGTACGTCACCATGCCTTGTAAAACTGCTACATTCTTCACTACTTATCTAGATATGGACCGCACAATACGTATTCTGCTTCTGCTATTGTTAAGAAGACGGAGAGAGAGATTTAAGAAAAAAAAAAGACGTAAAAAGTTGCTACACCGTAGCATTTTCACGTTACTTTGACGTAAATTTTCACGTCACGTCAAACGTCAACGTACCGTGCCATATTACCGCACCGTTCCACGTTGACGACGTCGTGACGTGGAGATGGACAGGCCGTTACAAGGATCTTTTGAGTATAGGCTATAGCCGAAATCAGGACTAACCACTTACCACACCAACTTGTAACTTGTTACTTGAGAATCAACTGTTTCACAAACTCGCAGCTTCATATCTAGCTGTTGACTGTCAACAAAATTTCATGCAATATTCGGAATTTTTCGTCATTGCGGTATTGTTTGTAAAGGTGAAGGAAATAAAGTTTTATCCATAGAACTGCCCCACGATTCTGCAGTATTATTGACAATGTACAATGTACAAGACATAGAATAAATAAATATATTGTTGAAATGAAATCATTACTATTCTTATAATCATTATAATTATTTTTTGTGGTAAAAAGAAGACCACAGCGTCCAGAGATAAGCGGATTGAGGTTGACACGTAGGTGTTTCTCATAAAGATTCTAATAGAATTATATTAGCAAGAGCTTAAGTCATGCCTATTTATTGTACAATGTTATCATTTTAGAAAAAAAAAATATTTTCATTGTTGCATAGTAGCAAGAGCTTCAGTCATGCCTATTTATTGTACAATGTTATCATTTTAGAAAAAAAAAGTTCATTGTTGCAGATAGTTAGGTGTGTGGTATCGTTACATATTGCATTTAAAACCACAACAAAAAAATGTGACCGCGGAACCGATTTGGAAACTTGATCAAAAAATCAAAAAGTAGTCCCTAAAAAGGACTTGAGATATTATCTCTGCAATTAATGTACAATCATAATTGAAATAGCACCTTCAAAATTCCGTCTTGAGACCTTGAGAGTTTTTCGCAAAGTTATCGAACACAATCAGCTCAAGAAAAATGGTGGCTGCCATTCCTAGTTACGCCCACAACGCGGGAGAAAAATTACTGTCTTCGCATCGCGGCATCGCCGCGGGCTCCAATATTGTGATTAAAATTATCGTAAAATATACATGTTTAACAAGTAATATAATGTATAGTAAAACAAGTAATAAATGATCGTACAGAACAAAGGAGTGGAGTTAAACAATTTTATGACGGAGCGCCATCATTAGCGACATGCTCTGAATTTCCTTTATGAGAATTTTGGGAGTAATTACTTAGTAAAATGTGGCGCCCACGTGTACCGATAAAAACTTGGTAGACGCCGCGAGCTGAGGAGACGTGGATGAAAAATCTTACGATCGTGCATCCATACTAATATAATAAATGCGAAACTTTGTCTGTCTGTCTATCTCTCTGTTTGTCTCTCTGTCTGTCTGTCTGTCTGTTACCTCTTCATGCTTAAATACCGCAGGCTGAGCAAACGTGGATGAAAAATCTTACGATTCGATCGTGCATCCATACTAATATAATAAATGCGAAAATGTGTCTGTCTGTCTATCTGTCTGTCTGTCTATTACCTCTTCACGCTTAAATACCGTGGGCTGAGCAGACATGGAAAAAAAAATCTTACGATCGTGCATCTATACTAAATACCACAGACATAGATCAAGACTAAATACTAATATTATAAATATAAATGCGAAAATGTGTCTGTCTGTCTGTCTTATGATGTGTCTTATAACTCGTCGATGCACGCAACTCTTTTACGCAGAATTATCGTGTGGGAACCATACATTTTTCCGGGATAAAAATATCCTATTATGTCCTTTCTCGGGACTTGAAGCATCTCCATAGTTATTAAAGTTAATACTTTTTTATCTGCATTTCTGCTAGCTAATCAAGCTTTCCAAAAGTGAAGTGTGCTAAATGCTAATGCTCGTTAAACGAGTTAGACCTACCTTTAAAATATGAATAGATCTAATGCTGCGTTCACAACAAACATACTGACAAACGCCGAACGGAGTTCACTGTTTTCCATCCATACTAATATTGTAAGTGCGAAAGTGTGTCTGTCTGTTACCTTTTCACACCCAAAACGTTGGACCGATTTTGCTAATGGTATGGAGGTACTGGTGGGTTCATGTTGGATACGAGTAGCAGGAGATCGGTCATCTTGGCGTTCATTGAGAGAGGCCTATGTCCAGCAGTGGACGAATATAGGCTGATATGATGATATATGATGGAGGTACTTCAGGTCCTGGTAAAGGACATAGGACACTTTTCATCCCGGAAAAATGTTTCCGGCGATAAACAAATTTTGGCGCAACGGAGTTGCGAGTGTCATCTAATATCATAATGTTCTTTTCAATTCACGTTTTTGTTAATACATACGCAACTAATACGCAATAATTACTTTTTCTGGTAGCTTAAGGGTGAAGCCGAACGAGCGTAATTTGTGAGTTGTGAGTCGCAGAATAGGCTACTTGACCTATATTCAATTTCATTGAACAAATGCATATTTCTAGTAGAACTTGGCCTAGGAAACCATATTTCACCCTTATCATCAAATAAAAGCCTATGATTGATAAATAAAGTCGATTTGAAAATATGATTTTATGAAAATAGGATTTGTACTGACGAAAACGCTTTTGCGGTACTTCCGATTTGGATGTGACGTCATCCTTATAGTAATTTAATATCTTTTATTTATCGCGCTCGTTATATGTAAGTTTAACTGTACATAAATAATAAGAATAAGCCTAGAAAGATTTTTTAAAATATATTTTATTGAATAATTCGCTTAAAACATCAGTTTTATGTATTATCTCCATTTATTGTAGACGGGAAATGAAATGGCCAAAACTTTTCTCCAAAAGTTTTCAACATTACAAATGATTTATAATTTCTTATTTAATTCTTTTATAATTTTTGGGCACTTTTAGACTCGTACATTTAGCACATAAAAAATGTTCAATAAAGAGAGTTTAAAATACAAAGCGTATGACGTCACACTATGGCGGACAGTGTTTTCGGCGCCATTTAAGAGGCGTATTTTTCAATAAACATTTTTATGGGTTTCTACTGTGTAAAATATTAAAATATTAGTTTTTTTGTGAAAATGAATGATTAAGAAGCGATTAGCATGAAGAAAAAAAGTAGGTCAAGTAGCCTATTTCGGTCGCGTAAATATCTTTTCAGTTTTCATACAAATCATGACTCACAAAATTACGCTCGTGTGAATCAAACAGGACTTTTGTATGAAACTGAATGCAGCAGAATTTCTGCCAGCCGAAATTCTGCGACTCACAACTCACAAATTACGCTCGTTTGGCTTCTCTCTAAAACTCATTCTCACACATTTGTCGGCTAACAGTAAGTTTGGTGTGAACTGTGAACGTTGCCTAAGCCAGAATCAGCTAAGTAATTTAATAGCAGGCCAAATCAATGTAATCAACCATATTGGCCATATCACATTACGCGAACAAAACAGAGCGTACTGTATTTTTGACATCATCATTAGACAAAAGACCTACCGCTTACTGATTTTATGATAAGCAAATCAAAAAAGCAATTTCAGCTCTATGTTCATAATCATAAGCACTAAGCTCCTGTACAGTGTACACGTCGCGTCTGATCAAGTTGTAAGATTGATGTTATAATTGTATGTAACTACAATGACTGTTTATTGAATTAAACTATTTTGATATCATGTTTCATCATCATCATCACAATCAGCAAGCATTCAGCATATGTAAGAAAGGACAACGATGTCATTATTTACAGCTTTATAAAATTTTCCCGGAAAACATTCGAAGTACCTACCTTTTTCAGTCAAAAATATTCAAAGATTTTTTTTATAATCCTTTTAATAGGTTTAACAACATCACAATTTATAACAGGTCTAGACTTCTACTAAGAACTCAATGGTCTGCCTAATGACTCCATTTTAATATCCTATTAAGCCGCCACCTTTTTGTAACGTACTGTATAATTATAATTATTTACATCTCGTATCATTGTTACAACTTATAATTAGAGTACGGACCTCTTGTTTCGACATCTATTGGCATGTGATGGTAAGCTATGGATCATTTCTGCGTTTAAGCTTCGTATAATATAATTAATTATAAAGTGGTCTTTATTTCGTAGGCAGAAAGGTCCTGTGGGAGGTAAAATATCTGTAAACAGTGTAGCAAGGTTCAAGGCTGTTATGAGTGATGATTTGCACGTGTTCGGTGTTCTTGGTCGGAGCAAAAAATTGGAATACAATTTTCAACGATAAAGCGCTCCGATTTCCGTCTGAAGTATTTATTACTGAAGTAAATTCAGCTAAATAAGTATTATAATGATCATTGATCAGTGATCACAGAGTACGGAGTTAGGAGTACCGAGTACCCAAGGAGTACCTTATACATAATTTTACACATACAATATTCATGTTAATATTTCCATAAAAAACTCATGTGATAATATGTTAACCCCACATAGTTATAAGAAATATGTTTTAACTTTGCCGACGATTAATTACTTATGAATATTTCACCAGAAATAAATTAATATTTTCCCAAAAATTTGTTTGCGTGCTGGCAATTCAACAGCGCTCCTATCAGTTTCATTATGTAACAGAATGTCACAAAACTAAGTGATAATACTTAAGGGTGTGTAACTGTGTAATGTGTATGAGTTCTATGTATAGAGTTTACTGTGAAAGTAGCAGTGCTGAAAGACAGAAATAACTTTGCTTAACTTTTGTATGCGGAAAATCATGACGCCCGGGCGCTTGTCCATACAAATCACAAAAAATGCGCTTTTAGCACTGCTACTCTCACAGCGAACTCTATGTAAGGGAGTAGGGACACATACAACTTACAAGTCTTAAACTAAAGTATTATCACTTAGTTTTGTTACACCGTGTATATGCCGAGCGGCACCTAAATTGTATTATATTTATTATTCTATCAGATTTTTCAAGGCAGATTGGCGGATGGGGCATTTAGGTCGGCTTATGTCAACCCTAGCAACATTGTCGATTTCTTTGATGATATTAGTACAACAAACGAATTTCGGCTTTCCCGTATTGTCTCTACCTCTGTTGCTCCACAGACAGTGAACTTCCACTGGTATTTGAATTCGCTGTAATTATATTGCAGGACTTGTTGTTATTGCTGCGATTATCTCGCGGCGCAGCGCCATTGTCGTCTTATTGCACTCCTGCAGTCTTACGACCGACCGTCCCAAACACGACATTACTTCGTTAATTACACTTTCATTGCGCTATAAAGGTTGCGGAGAACTGAATTCCGATCTTTTGAACCCTAAACTTGAGCACACGGTTGGAAAAAAGTCGAATAGCAGCTGCTGCATTGACTGCAGTTTTTAAGTTAAATTGTTGATCTTTGATTCGCTTTTTATACTCCATAAGACACTAATTGGTTCACTTATTTAAATAGATATGTTATTTTTGTTCTAAAATATGCATTCAGCCTAGCTTGATGTTGAGAGAGCAGCACTTAGGTTTTTTAGTTGATCGTTCATTCAGTCGTTCGTTCTTTCACGTCGGACCGTCCTTCGTCGCCATATTGTCTGATGTTAAAAGGGATGGACGTCATAGTCTAATTACCATTAAAGTTGATCACGTAAGAACGTAAAGCTGGACACAGCTGTTTTCTACTTAATAACTCACTTTATGGCAGATATTACCGTAGTTTTACGAGATGTCTAGGGATTATTGGTTTTATCAACGTGAAATAAAAACCCTAGACTTACCTACGCCAAGCAGCAGCTTCGTTTAATACCAAGTAAATTGAATTAACACTTGAACTTGAAGAAAACTCCCATGAGTATTCTGTATCTTGTAAAATAAAGATAGTTTTAAGATGTCGTTACTGTACAGTAATGTTGTGGAAATTGTACCATCGAAGAAATTGATTCATAGGCAGTTGATTGACCTCCGACATTTGGTCCGGCTATGTCAATTCAATATTAGTGCCTATCAATCAACTTCTCTGATAGTAAAAATAAGTGTTTTGAAAATATAGTTGCCAGTATATTGTATTTATTCCGTATTTCGTATAGTAGGTACATAATATATTGCTTGAAAAGTTTATAAATAAGCAGTGTGAAAGTACCTATGCAATCTTACATATTATTCTGTTCAAAGAAAGCCTCCAGGCGTTTGCGCTTAGTAAGAAATTTTCTAAATTGTCTATGCCGCGTTACAAAATAACTATTGTTTTGCGTTTCTTGGAAAATTTATTTGAAATATTTGTGTTGCGATTTTTGATATCAAAAATGTTTTTTTCATACAATTTGTTCATCATCGTCATTTCCACTGTCGATCTCTATGGGAATTTAGTGTCTCCTTAACATTAAAAGTAAAAAAAATCTGTGCAAATTCACCAATGTGCAAATTATTTAGCGTGTACTTTGTTCTAATCGCTTATAAAAGCAGTCTTTTTATAACCTGTTTTTTTTATTGTGTAAAAGCTGAAAGTTCAAAAGTTTAAGTAAAAGTAAAACTTTATGGTTATTGGACTAAATAATCCAACGACTAGCGTTTTTTCTGCCTGAAAATGTATTCCTGGCATTCTAACATTAATTCTTTAATTAACTATGTACTTTACTTAAAACCCCTTAGATATGATATTTTAAAGATTCCAATAACATTCCATGATCATGACAAAATAAAATTTCAGCTCTTTAGTGTCTAAACACACTAGGCCGAAGTTACGCCGGCGTAAATTCCGCATGATTACGCCCGCAATGTATTTAACTGCCGTCGCATTTTGTATGCGTTTGACATCGCGGACGTAATTTACGCCGCGTAACTTCACTTAGTTTTCGACCTGAGCACTGATAAATCAGTTTTGCCAAAAATTTGCATTATGTTAATTATAAGAAATGAATTATAGTAGTCTACACTCTACAGTAAAACCTATCTAAAACCAATACTGTAGTGTAGCTTGCTCTTAGATATAATTTTCCCGCTCCCAAGTAACCGTGTCCTAATTTATTCGTATCATAATTATTAAGCAGCCTTACATTGTAGCGAGCTGGCATTTGTGAAGCTAATTAGGCTGCACCGCAACTTTCTACCCATTTCCACTATTTATAGTTATTTAGCTAAATACATTATTAGGTTATGGGCCCAGGTGAGCACAGTCGCTATGAAAATCTGTACGTTATAAATTATATTTTAGACTCTCATTTCTTTATATTTCCTCAGAAATATTGTAGCGTTGCACGTTGGGTAAATCTATATTCTAAATCGGAAAGAAATACACATCAATTTTGGATAGAAAGTATTTATGACAAATAAATAAACACAGTAATTTAAAGCAAAAGATTCTTATCCTGTGCGTTTGTAGCTGTTCGTTAAGAATACAAAATAACATCTCTCTATCTATTGGACTGCAACATCACTATAAAGCGGCAATTAGCTGATATGAATAGCACGAGTATATTGCTAGTAGTGATAGGTGTTACTCAAAGATTATCGATGCTAAAATTGTTTTTTTATAAGCCAAAACAATCTATCAAAATCCCAAAATCGCTTTATAGCGATATTATTATCGAAATTACAAACCTACAAAGATTATGTTATATAGTTCTCCATATTTCATGGGGACGAATGACGATTCGTATACTCGCTGTGTATCAGTTCTATCAACTAGCGCACTAGTAGCGTTGTGGTCGTACAACTAATGTAATAAAAACATTTGTAACATTCAAAGAAAAGAAAAACTAGTGTTGATAATGATGTGTGTAATATAATATCTTTACGTTCACTTAGCGAGTTATGTTCGTATGTGACGCTATTTGGCGAGGTGTTTAAACGCAGTCTAGACTGAGGATGGTTTACGGACGTTTTAATGCTGTTACTTGTCGCCTCCGATAAGGGCGCGGCCGCTACACTGAAAAAACTTAAAAGCATTAAAAAGTGGGGACAGACAATAGATTACTGCGCATTGTCTGAAATCCAAAACTTAAACTATAAAGCTTAGCGCAAACCTACGCGACCAAAGCGACTGCGAAGCGGTAGCGTCTACCGCGCGGCGGACGCTGTCCATGTAATCTTATGGCGCTGTGCACACCTGCACGACCGCGACGCGAAATGTTCGCGTCGGCAAGCGAAACGTGCGCGTCAAGTTGTCAGACGCGTTTACATAACTAAACTTCTTTTTTAAAACCTTTTTTATATTATTTTGTACTACTCTTTAGTTTATGATTTCTTGATTTGTTTACGTTTTGATAGATTGTGTCATGAATCAAATTGCCCGATGTATTATTTTTCTCTATGATCATGATATTAGTAGTCGCGCAGGTGTGCACGCCAAGTTTCGCGTTGCAGACGCTCCCGATTCGCGTACCGCGTCCCCTGTCACTGACGCGTAGGTTTGTTTTAAGCTTAAAGTGTATGGAACTTTTTAACATTTGACAGCGAAAAATGGTGTGGCAAAGTAGCTGCATGAATATAAAGGTATGTAAATAAATCCTCTTAAAACCGTTTAAAATTTTAATAGGAAAGGTTTCTTAGTTTGTCTTTTAAGTACCCTAGATTATGTTTAGTTAGGTAAATGATATCCGTGTTCACTTAGCGGTTCAGTTGAAAACCGGTGTTTTCAACATGCATGGCCTAAGCCGAACTGGACCTTTTTTTAGTCACATCTAGGCTTAATTTGTCAAATAACTATACTTACTGGTTTGTCTACTCTTGTTCTGTTTATATTAAAATTGTGTCTTTATGTGTATTGAAAATAAATTTTTTCTTTCTTCTTTCTTTCTTTCTTTCTTTCTTTCTTTGCATCGAATAGGCTTCAAAACTCTTATGGGTCCCGGGAGCCAGGTTTTTTGGTCAATTATTTCTTCCCGGGCGAAACTTTGTAAAATGCATATTAGAGACTTATACTATGAATACTAGCGACCTTCAGCTGCGGGTCCGTGGGTGGGGTGGGCAGTGGGCACTGGGCAGTGGCAGCCTCCCACCCATGAAGAAAAAAAAAATTCAGTCATTTCCTCTCATTTGAAAATTTATCAGAGTATAGTTTATGTAGTATTTTGAAATAAAAACACAGTCAGCTGACCATAATAAGATATCTGCGTATTGTAGTAATTAAACAACTTAGGACATGCTGATGAAAAGATATTTATTTACGGAATGACATCTAACAATTCTATGTCAATAGACCAGAAACAATACTTATTAAAAAGGTAAAATATAAAAAGTTCTATACAAACACCACACCCTCACACTAAATAACAAAATTCCATGACAACCATAATAATTAGCCTATGAAACATAATATGTAATTAACCTATACTAACTAATAGCCCCACCTATCTATGGGCCTCGTAAGACGTTTGGGCCGGTGCAAGCGTACAGGTGGAACAGCGGGAGGCGGATCCATCGAAACGGGACTGTCGGTTAGGGGCGGTGGTCCTACTAGTACAGGGGCGCCACTCTCGCCCGCAGCTGGGTGACTACAGGCACCACTCGAGGACCCCGGTGTATGTGAATCCGGCGGCTCATACGGCACTGCCCACGGCTTGATTTGGTCCACGTGCCTCTTAAGTTGCCCTAGACCCGTATTCACTACGTAGTGCCGCGAACCTACTCCTTCTTCTACTCTCCCACGCACCCATTTTTCGCCTTGCGCGTAATTGCGCACCAAGACATCCTCCCCAACTTGAACAGCTCGCGCTTGACCCCCGGCGGACTCTATTTGTTTTTCTTGAGCTACCCGCACCTTATCCTCAATCGGCCTACCCCACCTCAGATGATCTAACCTAGTACGTAACGACCTACGTTGCAACATCATGGCTGGCGACACCCCCGTGGTGCTATGCTCTACGTTTCTATATGCCAGCAGATATGCCTGCAAAGCCGCATCTAGATCGCAGCCATCCCGGGCCGATTTCTTCAACGCCCGCTTGCATATCCTAACCGCCCCTTCGGCGGCACCATTAGAGGCCGGGTGATAAACGGCCGAAAAAGAAATTTTGACACCGTTATTAGCCATGAATTCCAGATACTTCCTACTAGAAAAAGGGGGCCCATTGTCGGACACCACTTGCTTCGGCAGTCCGAACCGCGCAAACGTCTCCCGCAACACTTTAATAACCGCACTAGCGTTGGTCCTCGGCATGTGAAAGACTTCTAGCCACTTACTGGTCGCGTCGATAATTACTAGAAACGTTTTACCGTTTAATGGACCCAAAAAATCAACATGCAACCTCGACCACGGTTCCGGCTCATGCGGCCACGGCTGTATCGCCGCCTTGGGTGGCGCCGAACTCTCCGCTATGCACGTCGCACATTCTCTACAAACTCTCTCGATATCGGCATCTATGCCTGGCCACCAGACGAAACTTCGAGCTATGCTCTTCATTTTGACTACCCCCATATGACCCACATGCAACTCGCTCAACATATATGACCGTAAGCTAGCCGGTATAACTAACCTATAGCCCCATACGACACACCCCATATCGATATACAACTCGTTACGGCGCGCAAAGTAGGGTCGTAATTCCGAATCAGGGCACGAATCGGGCCAGCCTGAATGTAAATACGACATCACCCTTCTTAGGTTACTATCTAAGCTGACCTGCTCTTGCACCTCCTTCCTAGTGACTGGTAAAAAGGGTTGCACGAAAGAAAGGTATGTGTTCTCCTGTTTCACACTGACCTGCTGGCTTACTGGCAACCTTGACAAGGCATCCGCAGCGTTATTCTTACTACTAACATATTCGATTTTATAATCGTAGCCACCTAGTATAACGGCCCATCTTTGCATCCTACTAGCCGCCATGACCGGAATGCCTGCCTTATCCCCAAATATAGTAACTAGGGGCTTATGATCCGTCCTCAAAAGAAATTTACGTCCATATAAAAACTGGTGAAATTTCCGTACACCAAATATAATAGACAGAGCTTCCCGCTCAATTTGGGAGTAATTTTTCTCTGCCGAGTTAAGTGTTCGGGAAGCGTATGCGATCGGCCTCTCACCCTGCGACGTGATATGCGAGATGACTGCTCCTATACCGATACTACTGGCATCTGTCGTCAAAATAAGTGGTAAGTCTAAAGAGTAGTGCACGAGGACTTCACTAGAAGCTAAAATATTTTTAACATCGTTAAATGCCCGCTCACATCTCTGGTCCCACCTAAACCTAGAATCCTTCTTTAGAAGATTGTATAATGGTGCTAGCATAGTACTCATATTGGGGACAAATTTAGCATAATAGATCACTAGCCCTAGGAAAGACCGCAAATCGGAAACATTAGTTGGTGTTTTAACTTTCTTAATAGCTTCAACCTTATGAGGGTCAGTATGAACTCCGTTCTTATCGATAACAAAGCCTAAGTACGTAACTGAGTTGCCGAAAAGAGTACATTTATCTTTTCGAACTCTTAAGCCCCATTTTTCCAATCTCGCAAAAACTTCCTTTAAAGTAGCTAAATGTGACGCATCATCTTTACCAGTTATGATAATATCGTCCAAGAAGACGCCTACCCCGGGCAATCCCGCAAAAATCTGTTCCATCTTTCTTTGAAAAATTCCCGGACTAGATGCTAAGCCAAAAATTAATCTATTATATTTAAATAAACCTTTATGTGTATTAATAACGGTGAATTTTTGGGACTCATCGAGTTCAAATTGTGTATAAGCCTGCGATAAGTCAATTTTAGAAAACTTATCTCCTCCATGCAATTTAGCTAATAGATCCTCAACCCGAGGTAACGGAAAACGATCGATTTCTAAACACTTATTTAACGTCAGTTTGAAATCACCACAAATACGTATTGTGCCGTCCTTTTTCATTACCGGCACGATAGGTGTCGCCCAGTCCGAACTCGACACAGGTGAAATGACTCCATCACGCTGCAGGTGTTCGAGTGCCCGTTCTACTGGTTCACGTAAGGCGTAAGCTAACGGGCGAGCACGTAAAAAGATTGGCTGTGCCCCCTCTCGTAAACGAAAACCGACCGTTCCACCTGTATACTTCCCGAGTCCGTCCGCAAACACCTTAGAGAACCTGGAACTGAAATACGTCCAATTAAAATCCTCGCTAATGCTACACACTTGAAATGACTGCGGATATATTTTTAATTCGCTTATCCACTGCCGACCCAAAAGGTTACTTTTGCCTTTCTCGACTATAAATAAGTCTAAATTTTTTTTACACTGTTTATACACAACTAGAGGCCTAATTTTACCAATAGGCTCCTTCAGTTCTCCTGTGTAGTACCTAAGCTTAATCTCGCTAGGAAAAATTTCACAATTGTCAAACATTCTGTCGTAAGTCTCCTTATTAATACAAGAAATTGCACTTCCTGTATCAATTTCCATAACTAAAGTTTTATTATTAACGGTGATACTAATAGTATAGGGGGGGAAATCCTTAAAAGAGCGATTACAAATAGAATAATTAAATACCTCCTCACTATCTACACTACCCGAGCTGCCGTCCCCTTTTTCTTCGAGACAGTTTAGGCTAGTACTAGCTGTTTTCCTGCGGGGACACACTCGCTTGAGATGGCCTTCCTTGTTGCAAATCTTGCATGTATAAGATTTAAATTTGCAATATTCCGGACTATGTTGGTACCCGCAAGTAGGACAACTCTTATTCTTGTTATTATTGATTATAGCGCTTTTATAGGTCACTAGAGACTTATTCTTGAATGATGACTGGTGCCTTCTTGAACCATGATCTAAATCCCGATTCTCATCAAGCTTATAGACGGCGGGTTGTCTGTATGCAGGATCGGTACTGACTGGTACCTGTAACTCCCGGTCACCAACTACAAGAGCCGCGTCCGACTCCGCCGACTCCATCGCTATAGCTATATTATACGCCTTATCAAAAGTCATATTCTCCTCGGTGAATAACCTTTGTCTTATGCCGTCTTTCCTTAATCCGCATACAAACTGATCCCTCAAGTTCTCTGATAGCGAGTCGTCAATGAATCCACAATTCTTGGACAACTTTTTAAGATCGGTAACAAAATTTGCAACGTTCTCTGCGCGACCTTGTACACGTCTCCGAAAATTGTATCTCTCGGCTAAAATCGACGGTTTAGGTCTGATATGTTTTCCTACAATCTCGATGAGCTCCGAGTACTGCTTTGTAGCTGGTTTGTGCGGAGTACACAAGCTTGACATCAACTCGTATGTCTCGGCGCCTACAGCCGTAATCAGCGTTGCCACTTTTAGCTCATCCTTAATGCTATTGCATATAAAATACTGTTCAAGTCTGTCTATATACGACTCCCAGCAATCTGTCTCCAAATTAAACTCGGCCAACTTACCTACCGACATTTTAACGTTTTTACCTCGTCGCCACTAAGATATCTGCGTATTGTAGTAATTAAACAACTTAGGACATGCTGATGAAAAGATATTTATTTACGGAATGACATCTAACAATTCTATGTCAATAGACCAGAAACAATACTTATTAAAAAGGTAAAATATAAAAAGTTCTATACAAACACCACACATAACACGGTGGATTATACGTCAGCTGGCTCCTTGAACATGAAAAAAATATATATTTTCAATAATTTCCTCTCAGCTGAAAATTTACCCGGTGATCGTTTATATGCTACTATGAATGAAAATTAATGTCAGCTTGCTGTATCTCAGTGGAAAGTTTGTCAGCTGGTACCTTGAAAGGTGTAACGCAACAGCATCTATACCTACTAAAACTTATCAGCTGACGACTTTTCCACTGACTTACAGCTAGCTGATTTTTTTAATTGTTTACTAGAGTATTTTAACAATACTGTGATAAATTTTCAAATGAGAGGAAATGACTGAAAAAAATTTTTTTCTTCATCTTTGGGAAGCTGCCACTGCCCACCCCACCCACGGAGTCACAGCTGACGGTCGCGAGTATTCATAGTATAAGTCCCTTATTCATTTTACGAAGTTTCGGTTGGGAGGGACTTGGTCATGAAAATCTGTCACTGGCTCAAGGTCTATTAGACCGATCTTGATAAAATTTGATTTATACTTATGATGCAGTCTGATACATAATATAGAGAACACCGGGAAAGGAAATACTTTCTGTCCGCCAAAATGTTTAAATGCTGCGGGGCTAAAATGGTCGCTTTGGAGAATCATAATATTATGAATATTCTTTTTAAAATCGCAAAATGGTCACTCTGCTTGCAATTCAATTCATGTCTAGTAATTCGTACTAGTTTGACAGTTTTGACATTTCATTTGCTGAATTGATTGAGAGGAATTGCTAAATGTCACCATTTTAGCCCCGCTGTAGTAGTAGTTTAATATCAATATTATGACTAATGTCTTCGAGCTGGAAGTATCATGGTAGAAAATGTATCCCGCAAAACTACATTTTTTAATTTAGTTTAGACACGTTATTAAACCCAACCGTTCCTTGTAATTTCAACTTAAAATGAAGTTATTAGCCAACAGCAAGTGCATTTAGTCGCAACAAATCACAAGAATACTGTTTAACGGGTACAAAGTATAAAATAGTGCGGAATATCTTGGAAGGTTGCGGTAGATTGCGCGAGGGTAGGTCGTAAAAATAATTTAGTGGCACGACGTCGGCGCGCCGTCATTAGTGTAGCGCCATCTGACGGCGAACGTTACAATGTTGTATACAATAATACATTAAATTTATAGTCACAGACGAAGACTTTTTGGAGAGTCGGAAGATCTTATAAGGATATAAATAATTATCTCTTTTTGTAACTTTCTTGAATTTTACTACTTTACAAAATATAGTAAGTTGGACATCTTACTATATTTTGTAAAGTAGTAAAAGTCACCCAGTCAATGCGGATGTTATATTATACTATTGATGTTATAATACCTATTATAATATAATATTGAGCTTTTCTCATTAACGTATTTGCACGTTTATGAGAACAGCTTAAATTTCTTGAATGACGTGTAATGTTTCTATTCTAGGGCCTTACCCGTAAACAGAAAGAACGAGGAGAAGAGCACATTTTTAAGGATTAAAATCTGTCCTAATATCAATATTATCTACCTATCTATCGGGACTCAAAGTATTAATCTAGAATCTAGATAACAAGTAATGACTAATGCAGCAATATATTACGTGGGTATTTAATATTTATTAATTTTAAAATTGAACATCGCTGCATATTTTAAAATTCCTTATTTAACAAATATTTTCATAAAATATTTCGTCATTCCGTCATATAATATTTATGAGTTTCGTCTTGCAAAATACATAATATATATTCCGAGTATCAAGCAAGCTGAAAATATATTTGTCGCGTACTAAAATATGTATCTATCTATATATATTTTGACAGCTTATTATAAGACTGACACTTTTTAAAGTACAAAATGAAGTAAAATAAAGTACAAAAACATCATATTAATAACAAATGAACGCCTGTCGCAAAAATTATGCCATCGTAAAAAAGAGAACGGTATTTATATATTAAGTAATCCCTATAAGTTATATTCCATAGGAAAATAATATACTTAAATCTAACGCTTTAATCGCAGGCTTAAGTGTGTACCAAAAGTAATTAATACCGCAAAGAGCGCAATATTAAACGCATAGATGAATAAATAACCACGATATATGAAAGAGCCGCAGTCACGGATACGCCATTTATATCGCTAAGATGACCATTACAAGCGCTAAGCCGGCTAAGTCCCGTTCAGAGGTTTACTCTAAGCGTCCCTCAAGTGTTATTTACTGGTACCACTTAAATAACCACTTACTGTTAACACCTTAACTTTTTCTGATGGCACTTTCGTTGTGGGAATAGAGACATAGATATGTTGTGTTGTTTGTCTGTTGTCACTGACTTTAGTTGCGTCCATTCGTTTGCGATCGATCGTTTCAATCCGTGAACCAGTTTATACCTACTTTATTCGCGATGTATAGGAACTACCTACCGAAAATGTATAAAAAAGTTTATAATATGATACATTATGACTAACAATTTTATTCCTTTCATTTTAATGATTTACTACATGCAGAATTACGAATAATAAAACTAGTTTAGTTTTTATGATTCGTTCAGAACAATTTAGCAGTGCATCCATGCGGTTTGTTATACATAGTCACAGTCACAGGTTACACGGTCAAATTTTCATCAATCTGATCCATCAATCTGATTGACGGAATATTGATGGTTATAAAAAGTTCATAATAAAAATACGATCAATCCATCAATCCGTGGGTTAGACGATCAAATTTTCGTCAATCCATACCGGATTGATGGATCAGATTGATCTGATCTAGAGCAGAAAAGTTAATATTCATATTGTACGTGTTGAAATTTAAAGGGACATTCAATAGCGATAAATTATTATTGTTTCGACTTTTAAACTGTCGTCGACAATCGCAAATGAACCGATTCATACCAGTAAGAATTTCCCATAATAATTAATCAGATTATTATACGAGTTTATTAGCGAATGATCAAAACTATCGATCGTAAATGAATTACCGCCCTTGAAGAACGCCTATATCTAAAAGTATGTTTATATGTTAAGATTGATAATTTGCACAACTACAAATAATGACTTATGACTAGAAACAAATGTTCATAATATAAAATAAACGATAACCATCATTAAGTCCAAGATCTTTATAATATTATGGCAGAACACAGCTATTTTAATAACACAAAGATAGGTGATTAACGTCTTAATTTTGAGGCTAATCTGGACGACTTTTACGACCAATAACATAACGAGCGCCCAGGACATTATGCTAAAGTGAGCTAAGTTCCATAAAAAACGTAATATAATGTTGTAAGTTAAATAGAAAAGTTCCCAAACTACCAATATCACAGTATATCACATTTCATATCCATTCTTGTAATACGAACTAATTTTCTTTGTTTATTCGCGTATTAGTTTTATGATTTACGTTTTAGTGTTGTTTGTGGTACTAGCTGTGTTCACACATGCTAGTCTAGACTCTAGACGCCGAAATATGTCGTATTAATAAAAAATCCTGCTTGTTGTCGCCTTGATTGAAGAAAAACATTGTGCAGGTGTTTTATTAGAAAACGGTTTTATTACTCAGACGTTACGTTTTCATTTTATTTTATTAATCTTCTTTCGAAATATACAATGAGAATGTTCGAGAAGCTTTACACGCAATTTTCACGCCTACACCCATCTAAAATGTTTTCAAAGTTTGATTGCTGTTCAGCTGGTACATAATATAAAATAACTACTACTAAATCAAGTAACATATTATGTAGATAAAACGTATAATAATAATTATTATTAATTAATCCCTCGCATATTAAATAATGATTATATATAATAATTTAGACTTAATTAAATATTTTAACTTCATACATTATTCCTTCGATCGCGGATTCTATTGTTATTCTATTATTGTCGCGGTCGCTGGTGTCCTTATGGGGGTTTATAGGTTAAATAATTTAATGTGTAAACTTTGAAACTTTATAAAAAAAATACAAAAGCAATAACGGAATTTATTACCTATGTAATATCTGAATTATAAAGGTCGTTATTCAAAAAAAATCGGATTACCGATTCCATCTCTATTATCTAGAGTGGGAGGGTAATTGAAAAAAGACCTACCTGCTCATCTTACTAACAATGACGTAATAAAAGGAGTTTATTTGAACAATAACCAATTTGAGAAGCGAAATACCGCCCTCGGCGCAGCCATTGACATAAATAAATCATTATTTTTCCATGCGATAGAGGCTTAACGTTCTTTTAAAAACGAATTTTCATTGTAACGCATCACAAAAGAAAAGCTGGGATATTTACGCAGCTTTGTTAAAAATTAATTTGATACCTTTCTTTTAAATATTCCCTCAAGATATTTCACAGTCGATGTTGTGTCGAATTTTATTCTATAGAGACGTTGCGACTTGTGATGTTCTAATGTTGAAACTCTTGACGTCTAATTAAATTAAAATTTTAGGTGGATTTTTTTAAAGTACAAAAAATAATAATGTGAACTGCTAAAATTACAATAATTAATTGATTAAATTATCGTTAATTTAATTATTTAATTAAATTATAATGCGATAAAGGCTTTCGGCTGAGCGTGTTGGAACAATTAGAGATCATAAAAGAAAAGAAAAACAACAGATTTGCATTGTTGAATGACCAAACTTGCTTGACTACGTCACCGCTTATTAATATGTTCAGGGGTACTGGTGAGGGTAGTGGGGGTAGTGGGGATAGTAGCGGGGCTCGATAGGGTATAAAAGGCGGTACTTTGGCCGGTGGCGGCACTTGACGGACGTTGTTCGTAGAGTCCACATCCTGAGGATGCTCCGGTGTTGGAGCGAAACGCGCGTCGAGGTTTTCAACCTGCATGGTGGTGAGGGGCCTTGCACGGATTTGCCAACATTATTGCTTGTGTGGTGGTGGTGTTTGCAAGTTCTTGCATGCGAGTGTACGCATAGGCAGTGTGGGAGGAGGGAGGTGCTGTACGCATGCCTATGCGTACACTCACTCATTTACTTAAAGGTGGAAGTTTATTTCGCGGAATATTGCTTAAAATAATAACAAACTAAATTTTAAATTATCGTTATTCTCACTAGGCACTATGACGCGCTTCCGCTACACAATATTACTTACTACTATTACGTAGAAACTAGCTGCTACGCAGGTAATGGTAGTCGCTGTAAGATCTCTACTTACGTAGCAGTAACGTTGTGTAGCGGCAAAGAACTATTTACCCTATGTAGCAAAAATAATATATTCGTAATAGGGTAGTTAAAGTAGCGGAGTACCTACTTGGCAGTATAGTAGCATTATCTTTCTATAGCGGAAGTGCGCTACAAATTACAATCAGGATGAAGCCAAACGACCGTAATTTTGTAAGTCGAGAATCGTAGATTTCGATCGCATTATACTATATAAATAAGTAACTTACGGCTTACAAAAAATTATTATAAACAGGCCCTTGTGAAACAGATCATAGCTAAATTTCTACCAATAAAATTCTGCGACTGCTTCTCAAAAATTACGTTCGCTTGGCCTCACGGCTCACCCCTAGCAGTAAGCCCATTTGCCCCGAGTAATAAACAGCATGTTAACAAGATATTCGCGTCGATTTAAGACTTATAGATAGACCTTTACCGTTACTTGGATAAGGCACATTAATATACAAATTAAAACGTTGCATATTTATCTTCGGAGTTCCTTATCGAGGAGGATACACATGCGACCACTTATGGACCTTATTCTCAAGCCATAAGGCTGAAAAGTCGCTATCAGTGGCCGTACCAGCTCCAATTACAGGCTTTGTTGGATAACTTTAACCCACCGTTATCTCCATATGAGCCTTTATCTTATTAAGTAGGTATTTTACGACGAAAGTTAAACTTCGACGATAATTAGAAGAATTTCCACGTGACTCACGACCTCATATTTTGTTGTCATTAGGAACTCGAAGGTGTCGCAAACTAAAAGCTTTTTGTAAGGGATTTCAGCTCAGTCTAAAACCAGAAGTCTAAGCTAAATCCAGAATATTCCGAAGATTTCTTAAGGAATATTCTGGTTTACCGATTTGTAAGAAATTTGGTATGCAGATATAGTTGATGTCCCGGAGAAGGACATATGTTAGTTTTTGTTGCGTAAAATGTACGGTTCCCGAGCGAAGTTGCGGGCGTCATGTAGTATTTTATAAGTCACAATTAAAAGAAAACTTTATAAGTTACAACTAGAAATAGTTTCAACAGTAGGTATACTGCAATAAAAAGAGTAAAATTGCGGTTGCATATAGGTAACTTAACCCATCAGTCGTGGCAAAACGACACACAATAGCTTTTTCATTGTTATCGCGGCCGGATGTGCCCGCTTGGGGCTTCATGAATTAATTTAACTTTAAATACAGGCTTTAGAAGTTGAACTTACGGCGGAGGCTACACAGTGCACTCTAGTAAGATTAAACATTTTACAGAAAAAAATACTAACAGAGACTGCAGTTTCATAATTTTTGCCTGAGAGTTGTTGAAGAAGTAATTTGGAATAGTAAATTTTATACTAACAATCTTTTACAAATTATATCTAGTTTTTTTTGCGTTTTTAGGGTTCCGTACCCAAAGGGTAAAAACGGAACCCTATTACTAAGACTTCGTTGTCTGTCCGTCTGTCTGTCTGTCTGTCTGTCGCCAGGCTGTATCTCAAGAACCGCTATAGCTAGACTTCTGAAATTTTCACAGATTGTGTATATCGGTTGCCGCTATAACAACAAATACAAAATAAAAAACACAATAATATTAATATTTAAGGGGGGCTCCCATACAACAAACATGATTTTTTTAGCCTTTTTTGCTCTATATCAATAATGGCAACAGGTAGGCACTTGAAATTTTCACAAAGGCCTTAAATATATGTGTTATTTAATAATTCATAATAATATTTAAATAAAATAAAAATTTAAGGGGGGCTCCCATACAAAAAACACAATTTTTGGCCAATTTTTGCTCTATAACGGTACGGAACCCTTCGTGCGCGATTCCGACTCGCACTTGGCCGATTATTTACTTACCTAATACGTCAGTTTATTTTACCACATCTTTGCCTGTCGAGAATAATCCTTTATTAATAAAAGCTACTACTTTAGCATAATAAGCTACTATATTAGCAAACGCGAAGCAAATATGATGATATCGATACCCAAAAAAAATATAACATCTTTTGAACAAAAATCATGGTAATAATCGAGACCCAAGAAAAATAACATCTTTTGAACAAAAATCTAAGTAAATGAGGATTTCGCATTGCTTAACCCTAAATGGAACAGGATTATAAGGAAATTGTACATTATTTGTGCAGCTGATGCGGACTCGACATTACTCACGGAACACTCAGGTGAAGCAGGCAGCTGTCCAATGAGGACTAATTATTTTTTCACTTTTCGCCTCCGGACGCAGGAGTCCGGCACAGATGCGACGTAATTTCTTGACTTTGCCAATGTTTTTAAAGTCAAACTTTAGCGTGTTGGGAATTTTTAAGATGAAATAAACAACGGGTTGCACTTTAAGTGGACTTATTGTGATAGGTTGAGCTTAAATAATACTGCACAGCGTGTAAAGCTATCCTTTACAAGCTGTTTAGTAAGCATTATTTTAGCTGAAGTCTGAACCTACCACCACGGCAGAAGTGAAAACGAAACAGAACGAAACTACTCACTTACGCCTCTCATACGCTGCGTACGCAATCTCCCTCCATATTACAAATTTTCAATCAAGTCAAGATACGTCAAACACATCCCAAAAAAGTGCACAATGCCGCTAAAGTAGTTTTCACTCTAAAGAGCTGTTTTACTGCCAAGCTCTAGCTAGCGACAACGGCAGACAGCGCGGCGGGAAGGGTCCGCGCATGGCGTATCTAGATTCTAGAGTCATTTCTAGTCGGCCCTCAGATCATTTCAATCAGATGCGTTGGCCAGTGAAGTTGAGTTTTTAAGCTATAATCCTTAGGTGGACCAAGACTATCTTGAGGTAGACCGAGAGTTATGATTTATGTATAGGCAGTATAGGCGTCCTAGGATGGCGGCTGAGTTCGTATGGGCGGCAAAATTAAAGTGGCCTATAGTCATAAATTTTCATAAATTCAAAAATTCTGTAAGCTTTATTATTCAATTTGTACTTCTGTTAACACTCCGGCAGCCCGATTCACGATCGTCGGAAAGTTTTCACGTGAAAAGATCTAATATTCTGTCAGTATTACAGCGATTCACAAACTTCCGCGACGGAATGAACAGGTGGACGAAATTTCCTAACAAAAAAAAAATTGGGTTCCAAATTTAAACGTAGCAACTAAATGAAATCACATAATCTGTGTAAGGGCGACTGTGATTGGCTGATAAAAAAGACCATAGAGGATATAAACTACATGAGAAAAAAGACGAAGAAGAAGTTTAAAACTCAAAGTTCGATTTTCATTTTGTGAAAGGAGTTTTGGCGGGCATGTGAAAGAGTGCTGTTGTGTTTTTGTATTATTTTCCTAAAATTGTGTTAGCTGGGTTTTTAATGTGTAATATTGGTAGAATATTAACCATTAGATATTCGTGTTCATGCACAAGTGTGGGAAAGTGATGTAATATCCAGAAACGTGCTATTTTGTCTTCCCTCCAAAACTCCATCGAAAGTTTCAGTAAAGCGTCTACCACTTTACTGAATCGACCGACTTGACTCCTGTGACTGTATTGACTTTTACTTAGACTTTGACTAGACTTTAGACCTGACGATACATGAAAACGATGATGAAAATTATAATAGGAGGAATATGGTTTTCCCGCCATATTCCTTACCTTTTTACCTTGTCTGTGGCACAACATCTTTTTTGGCAACTTGACACATCCTTTGTGTCAAGTTGCCAAAAAAGAAGAAAAAAAAAAACATTTTCTGAAAATTATTTTGTAGCAATTCATACAAAAATTGTAAATTAAGTGGATTAATTATTGAAAAACGAAAGGTAAGCCATTGTAAAATGGAAATATAACCGTAAATTGATAAATCGAAGCAAAACATAACTATGTCATACCATGTTCTAATACAAAGTATGTCGTAGTCACGTCGTAGTATTATTTGCATATTTGTACAATAATTTAATAATAGTAATAATAATAATTTTGCAGAAAAAGGTACAAAAAAGTTGTTTCGAATTATTAAACATGGTTCACTCTTTCTACCTATAGTTTTAGGCATGCAAAAATATTAATTTATGTAAAATTGAATTTAAGACATTATTTCGAAAGTACTCAATCACATAATTAAGTTAAAATAGTCATTAAAAAGTCAATAATCAATTCACATACAAATTACAATAAGCCTGTGTCTTATGTCAATGCAATTTAAATACATCTCAATTAATAATAATTCGTACCAATGACAGAATAGAGATCTTTGATTCGTACTGAAGTCATAAAAAAATACAAACAAAAGACGAAGGAGAATACAATAAAAAGAAAGAATGTCAATGTCAGCGAGGAGGTTACAAAACACAACAATAAGGCCTATTTTGTGGTGTAAACAAATACGAGAACGAGATTCCCAAAACTATGATTATTTATCGTCAATTTATATTGTAATTATGAGTTAGTAGGTATCACGAAATATTTGTCATTTAGGAATTCTGAGACACTATAGTAACATTTGTGTATTAGAAAATCATTAACATCTTTTAAAATATATAACATTATTTTCTCTACATGATTTAGGTAGTTTGTTGTATATTTTAAAAGACATTCCAATTATACTTTTAGACATGAGCGTAGTTTTATAGGTTGCAGTAATAATCTTGTTTTTATCACGTCTGTTCCTATCTACAATATTAGACTTTTTAGGAAACAGATCATGATTTTTATGTACAAACAATGCTATTTCTAGTATGTATAATGACGGAAGCGTGAGAATTTTATATTTAACAAAACTTGGCTTACAGCTAACGACTCCATCGAACCTCCGAGGAGGATGCCCTCACGAAGAGGGTTGCCACAAGAAGACCGGCTATACTCAAGAGCACAGTCATTCAACACTGGTACATACCAGGCCATCGCGCATGTCACTGCTGCAGGGACCCACCAAAACCTACCGTGACGAATGCAAGTAGAGAGGTTTAGAGCAGCGCCCCAGCCACCACTGCCATACTGCGTAGAAACGGACTCCAAACAACTATATTAATATTATGAAAAAGACAGATTATTATTTCATAGAAAATATTATAATGTATATCAGTATACAGTTAATTTGGAAAATGTTGAAATGTGTATATTGTTTTATTGTATTATTACTGTTTGTTAACTATAGGTACTTAATAATTTATGTAAACTGTATGGAAATGTAGTAAATGAAAATTTTTTCATTAATTTCAGATTTTTAGGTCCCTATACTAGTTTGCAACATTTTAGTCTGCAAGCAATAGCTCTTAAGGAGGAGAAAGAAGGTATGGGATTATGAGTGGTACGGCCACCAAGGAAAAATCCTCTGATCAAGACGTGAGGTGGTATGCAGCTGGCCTGAGCCCACGCGATAGATTTCAGCTGTCGTATGCAGGGCGTAACAAACATGATACTTAAGTGTGTATGTATAAAGGTGCGTGTCCACTGGATCGGAATCGGAGCGTAGGTACGCAGCGGACGGATTTGTTGCTTTGTATGTATAGTATTGACTACTGTGAACTGCACTAGAAGTACTGGAACGTCATTCTGCACCTGACAAATACCGATTCCGACCTGGTGGACGCGCAGCTTTAATCCCCTCCCTATATAGAGTTTACTGTATAAGCCAATCAAGTAGTTAGTAGAGTGGCATAGACAGCTATTCTATTATATTTATAAATAAAATACATAAAACTGTACTGTAATATTATAATATTGAATAATAGAAATCAACAAAAGCTTGTGGATTAAATCTGTATTATTGTTTAATTTACCTTATTAGCCTATTTATTTAGCTATGTACAATATTTTTTATTGAAATAAAACATTTATTTGAGCTCATTTCTTTTTTTTTTTTTTTTTTTTAATTTTTGGTATGTTTAGAGTGAAAGGTTTTGCACTTAAAATTTTTAACTTCAGTTTCAAATTAAAAAAATAACGGATGTTAATTTTTTTTCTTTTAAGTCCGACCTCTTGTTACGTAGTATACAGCTTACATCCTCTTTGGGAATGAATCCGAAACCAAAGAGAATAATTGACACTAGTTTTTTTTTTGGCAATAAGTGCTACGGCATATATATTATATAGCCTTGGTTATTCATCAGACAGGAAAATAATAGTATTTTTTTCCTGCACCTCTTAATTTAATGAACAAAATTTTTAAAACTAAGATTAGTCTTACTTTACAAAAAAATATATTTCAGCTGCGTTTTAATCAACGAATGATTTTGAGTATTTCATTGAATATAAAAAAGCTACTCATTAAAAAAATTAATACAAAACACTACAACTTACATTCGTGAAATCCAGTAAAAAAACTTCGAAAAAGTACACGTTATAGCAACACACACTAAATAACGCACAATAGCCGAAAAGATACTAATCGCCCATAGTATTATATTGTAGTATTTTTCATTCAGAATGTAGCCAATATATCAAAGATCGTACGTCTAATGAAACTTCTTTATCCCGTCAAGCCCCATAAGGACACAGGTGACCGCGACAACAATAGTATACAATAGCATTTCCAAGAATCCCCGATGGAAGGATTATACAAAAGTAGTCTGTAAGTCAGCGAAATATGTTACAAAATTGAATAAAAGAGCGCGGTAACCGGCTGCCGCTTGGTGCTTGAGTCTTGAGTGAATGGCGTACCGCGCAGTACAAAGTACAAATAGCGCGGCTGCCGACTGCCGCGGCCGCTTGGGACTTGAGTGGAATTAAAACAAAAAATATTGTTTATGTGCCGACTGCCGAGTGACAATGACAATCTGTCAAATCTGTAAGTCGTGTGTTGACTAGTGTGTTGAGCTCCGATAAATCACAGAGTACTTTATTATATTATATCGGTAAATCTTGTTGTGTGAGAATACCTTTTATTTATGTGTAAAACAAACTTATTACTTACTTTAAATTTTATATACTTAAGTTTTTTTGTTTTAAATTTGTTTTTCATTTAATATTAGTTTTTATTAGAATATATACCTTGGAATTATAATGATAATATTATATACATACTTAAATAACTATTTAAAATTATTGTAAAAGCACAATAATGGTTTAACATAATACTTAAGTATTAATCCTTCAAGCCCCATAAGGACACAGGTGCAGTGACCGCGACAACAATAGAATACAATATCATTTCCAAGAATCCCCGATTGAAGGATTAATAGTTAATACAAAATTTAAAAATTATTATACTTATTTCTAAATCTTGAAGTACCGAATATTAACACATATACTGCATTTATAAATAAAAAATATTTATTGTTCAATGAATACTTCCTAAAGATTTAACACATAATTATTACAGTACGACATTTATTTAATATTTTAAACAAGACACGACTAAGTATTAATAATTGCTTTGTTTTATTCTTATCATTAAATAATTTCATCTAACAATATCCGCCATGACACGGATCTCGTAGTGAAAAGATTTCACGGGTCTCGGAGGTGGCGGGAACATTCCGCAAAATCGACTCTAATCCTCGGATAATTTCTCGCCGTCGGATGTCAAACTCCCATCCGCGGTGAGATCTTCTCGATTCCGTGGCGGAAACTATTTCACTCATACAAAAGAAATGTCACTACTCGTCGCTTGCCTCTCTAACTGACGTATCTGACTTTTTTTTCGAAACTGAGTTATCTACACCATCTTATCAATTTTGCAAGACGAATCGATCTGTCTAATCGACATGTATGTATGTTTTACCAGTTCTGAGATATCACAAAGATTGGGGCAGGCGTATCTACACTTTCTTGAATTATAGAGCTCACTAAACGACTTATGTCACTTACGACGCTTAGTAAGATTTTGTTTGCAGTACTTGTAAGATCTATTGGTGACGTAAGTGACATACTAGTCCATTGAAATGTTACAATTTTAGGACCGAATATTGCATTTATTAGAGGACGCAATTTTATTTTTGGAATATTATGTTGGGGGGGTCAATAGAAGCTTAACCTCAAGTTTGTGGGGTCGCCACTCTTGTCCCCCGGTCGCCATCTTGAAAAAAGGGATGACAACACTATTTTCGTGATATCTCGGAAACTATAAGTCTTACAAAAAAATAATAATAACATAATTTGTTGCAAACTATTTTGCCTACAAATATGTTCATATAATTTTTTACCCTAAATTAAAGAATTTAAAAGTTATAAGCAAAAAAGTGATATAATTTTTAAAAGGTTAATTATTGCTCTATATCTTTGTTTTATATATTTTACAATAAAATTACCTAAGACCAACCTTGTAGATGATCTTTTGAGAAAAAGATCCCCCAATCCCCCCCCGATCACATGAAATTAATTTTCTGCAGATGCAAAGCAACCTGAAAGCATGTGTGGCTGCAGAAAAGCAGGCATAAGATGTTCTACAGTATGCCTACTATTCTGTAAAGTATTTCAGGCCTAATTTTCTGCAGCCACAGTCTACAGTATGCCTACTACACTACATAAATATATGCAACTATATTATAGTATGCCTACTATATTAGTCTACACATACCTACTATACTATTTAAATCATTTCAGGCCTGCTTTTCTGCAGCCACACACGGTTCCACAGTTTCCTTTGTATCTGCAGAAAATTAATTTCATGGGATCGGGGTATCTCTTTCTCAAAAGATCATCTACAAGGTTAGTCTAAAGTATTTTTTTGCTGTAAAATGTATTAAACAAAGTTAAGGAGTGATAATAAACCTTTTCAAAAATTTTCTCACTGCTCATAACTTTTTAAATTTTTAATTTAGGGTAAAAAGTTATATGAACATATTTGCAGGCAAAATAATTATCAACAAATTATGTCCTCATAAATTTTTTGTAAGACGTATAGTTTCCAAGATATCACGAAAATTGTGTTGTCAACCCTTTTTTCAAGATGGCGGCCGGGCCGGGGGACAAGGGTGGCGACCCCACAAACTTGAGGTTAAGCTTCTTTTGACCTCTCCCCCCCCCAACATATTCCAAAAATAAAATTGCGTCCTCTAATAAATGCAAAGCAAATGTAACATTTCAATGGACTATACGTAAGATGTATGATATGTTTTGGCTACTTTAGAGAACGATGCAATAAAACCCTGTTTTGCAACCTACCGCAGAGTGTTTAAGGCAAAAAATCTGAGTTTTCATCATCCCAAAAAGGATCAATGCAGTTTATGCATGGAGTATCGTACCGGTAATTCCGAATAAGGTTAAGTACATAACTAAGATGTGATCTCAAAGATAATGTTTTATGAAACTGTTAGTTATCTAAATTAACAGATGTTGATTATGTTTGAATTTTAAATAATGACGTTGAACAAAATAGCTCAATTCATTTAATTAAACTCGTGTACTCTTTATATTATATTTATTTGTTCTCGTTACACATTTTCATTACACCATTTTTTATACACTATTTTTCTCTACAAAAGTCAAACCTAAGAATATGTAATATTTAAAATCCACAGAAAACTAAAATTGTAAAAAGGTCAAAATCATTTTCAACAGACGTTATAGAAAAAAAAAACTGTTGTTTAAGCAATTTTAGTTACAATTTGTTATTTTTTTAAACTATCAGTATACCTAATGGTTACGTGTTTGTAATTTGTAACTTGTAATTTGATTATAACTGATTATTTCTATACCCTGAATTTTATTACATGATTTATAGTACAAATTGCCCGACGTAAGTTACAACAAATACCGTCCAAATCGAAAACAAAGTTCTCTCAAAGAGACGTATCTGCTTTGAAAATGTATTATTTAAATAATAATAATAATATTTAAATAAAATTTATACCCACGCGAAGTACTCTATAAGATCAATGTACTGGCAGATTTTTATTTTGTTCACGCTGATAAACGTTGAGCTGCCTCCGATTTTAGGTAACCATAAACCGAATAAAGCTTGCCCTGAACATTTTTCTCAATGTCAGTTACGTCAGTTAGAGAGGCAAGCGACGTACTGTCAAAATGACAGCAAAATCGGAGAGTATTCACTTGTCATTTGCTTGAAAGTGAAATAGTTTCCGCCAGCGGGAAGATTCCGGGCGGAATCGCTTAGTGAATCACCCCGCGGGGAGTGGTATTTTTTTGAAACGGTTACTATTATTTAGCTAAACATTTACGAAAACGCTATATCAAGCTAACAAAATAATTTACAATTTATCTCTAATATTAATCACACATGATAAAGTAAGTCTAGTGTTGTAAATTATTGTTTAGACCCTTTCTCCAGAAAATGGAAGCCGATACCTATCTCGTTTACATAAATCTTATCCTAAAGATTCTCGTATTTTAATAAAATATCCATTATTTTAGTGTTGGACCTATTCTAAATTGAAATAAATCGTTACATTTTTCAATTGCTTCAATAAAAAGTTAATGTTACGTTCAAACAAGTGATATTTGGAACTATATGTAAATAGACACACATAAATATGTATTTACGGCGCAAAATACGCTCCACAGCGGGCGTTCGTTGATAAAACGTTATTTATATACTTATAAAAGCTCACGGCTCCGATAACAGTCTAGGTAAATTACACTATCACCCCGATAGTGCTACTAGAAACTTGTAGCTCGCTGCTACATGGGGGCGTTCCGTGCACCAATTTGTTGCATTTAATTATGATACAAACAAACAAACAAATATACTTTATTGTGCACAAAAATTACAAAAATACTTAAATATAAACAACAATAATTATTGATAAATCAGACATGTACACAAAGGCGGCCTTTTTACTTTGAAGCAATTTCTTCCAGGCAACATGATACTGTGATGACAATACTAAAATATGAAGTTTTTAAAAAGTTTTTAGTTTCCCCCTCTCTATTATATCTAAGCTACCTATAGCATTCACAATAGATGACAAATCATAAACGAATAAACCCATCCAATGTATAATCGCCTGTATAAGTCTATCGCCAACACGCAGAGACCCCATTACGAATCTTCTTCTAAAGTGCTCCAAGGCTTTAAATGAATGCAGTGGACGGGGGGCTGCTGTGCTGGTAAGGGAGACCTGTCAAACAACATGTCAAAAATGACGTTTTTGTCTGGTTTTTGTATGATAGAAACGTCCTTTCCTCGCTACGTTCATTTAAATCTTGTCGAACTGTAGTTGTGATTGAATCAATCAGTAGGTATACCACCGTCCACCACTAGACTGCCAAAACTATAACTCTTCCGTTTGACTTCACCTGAAGCCGTAGTGGGGTAAAAAATAAAAACATCCGCTGACATGACGCACTGCCCGCACGCACGTACGTAAGAAGGGGTGCGTACTACGCAGACTCTGGCACGTACGCATGTTTATGAAAATATGAATATAATAATATAATAAAACAAAGTCGCTTTTTTTCCCTCATGTCCCTTTGTTCCCTTTAATATATTTTAAAACTACGCATCGGATTTTGATGATTCTTTTAGTGTTAGATTTATATCCCGTTTATTGAGAAAGGCTATAGGCTATATTTTATCACGCTAAGACTAATAGGAGCGAAGAAATAGAGGAAAATGTGGAAAAAACGGGGAAATTATTTGAAAGGGCTTATCTCGCGAACTACTGGAGCAATTTTTATGTTATTTCATATTTGGCACAGATAAGAAGTAGACCACGTGAAGGATCATAGGCTATTGATTTTGATAATTTTTTCAGTGGCTATATATATATATTATATTATATAATATACCCGTGCGACGCCGGGGCGGGTAGCTTGTCTATATATATAAAAATGGATTTTCAAATGTGCTAGTCGCGCTAAAACTCGAAAACGGCTGAACGGATTGGGCTGATTTGAGTCTTAAAATATTCGTAGAAGTCCAGGGAAGGTTTTAAAGTGACACGAAGTTCACCGGGACAGCTAGTATTGAATAATTTTCAATATGCTAAGAACAATTTTGCTTTTTTGTAAGCTTTGTGGAGGAGTATAGGGCTACTAATTTGAGTATTCATTAAAGTCTTCTTTAGTTATGTCCACATTATGCAATTTCATCTTCAATTTGCGTCATCTTCTTTTTATTCAACTTTCGTTTGGCATATATTCAATAATTGAATGCGTCAAAATCCACCCGCGTTGAAAGAAAAGTATCATAGCGAGCGCTACGATTTCAACGCGCGTCACTGGCATGCATCACGTTCGCTGTTGACTGCGCTATAACGCATGCCCTTGATGAACAAAAAAAGGCCCAGTGTGGACAAAGCTTTTGATCGAGTCTCAGTGTATTTAATGTTTAGATCAGAATGAATCTAAACGAATGGCACATATTTTGTTATATTTAAATATCCATTTTCAAATAAGTCTCCCAAAACATTTCAATCAAATGATATTCTATCTCTTTTAGACATTAGCTAGTATATACTGAAATGTATTCATAGAGAAATGAATTGAGGTGTGTCCACTTGAAAACAAGCTAGTCTGGGAATGGGAATTTGTCTGAATATTCATGGCCAGGTCATCGGGAATTTGTCGGGTTACGAGCGTGGAACACGTCGGCTCAAATATTAATCTCCAGACAGGAGCTACATAAATTTTCCACGACACATACCTAGGATCGGTGTATGCCTAAGATAGATTATAATATTAGTAAGGGTAGCTTACTATAATTGTCCTCTAAATCTAAGGGTCAATTCAGACCACAACAACAAAAAGTATGGATTTGACAGATTTGCAAGACGTCTCACGCAATTGAAATCTCTCAATTCAGTACAAATTTAGAAATGCATCTACGCGTCGCGTTGCTGTCTGAATTGACCCTAATGCTTTTAGAAATTCTAAAATAGACAATACCTACCTAACCTTTGTAGTTAATTTTTATTCCACAATTTTGTTACAGACGTGGCTACTTATAGGATAAAATATTATGCTAATAGAGGGTCATGATGGTAAGCATGGTAGAGATAAGACTCTATAATTTTCTTATAGAAAATGCGCCCCTTCTTTAGGGTCACGTTCATCACTAATGCAAATACAATCAAAAACTAAAATAAATGAACTGTGAAATGAACTCAAAGTTTCTCCTTCTGGAGAAACTTTGAGTCCTGGACTCAAAGTGCCTCCAGGATACTTTTTATCCGGAAAAATGTACTTTTGCTGCGCGTTAAACGAATTTTATCGAACGGAGCTGCGGGCGTCATCTAGTCATTGAACAAATTATAAAATAAATATAAAATAATATAATTTAATTGACTTTCGTCAGCTAGACGATTGCCAAGTTACTTAACTTCCCATAGTTTATGTGAAAACGATAAACAGTCAATATGTCACGGGCTCATTGCGCCGCGTGGAGGAAATCGCCCATAATTTCGTAACCCTCGTGTCTACACTCTATCACTGGTTTCCTGTGCCTTGCCTAATGTCGTAATATGTGATAATTTGTAAGATTACAGAATGAATATAATTAAATGGTTCACTGTTTCATAATCGCCGAAGTGACGAGTAAAGTAGAAGTTTTGTCACTGCTGATTTTAAAGTCAAAAACTAGGGGCGTAGCACCCGCCAAATCTGCCGCATCTACGGGTACGGGGCCCCCGGAAACATTCCGATAATTATAGTTTATTACTTGTAGCTGTGGATCTGAAATATTTATAGAGTTTATTCTATATTTAAATTATATTAAAAGAAGAAATTTAGCAATACATGTGCCTGAAAAAAACGAAGCTACTTTCCGTCCGTGCTCTTAGCCTTTCTTAGTCCGTAATAGTTGGCATTTGAATCTCAAGTCTTAATATTACAGTCATGTATAACAGTGCTCCTATCTATTAAGTCTATTTTTATTCTCATTAAGTGAGTGTGGTATCGTTTTAGATTGAAATGAAAACCCCGCGAACACAATGGTCTCCGCGATGCGTATCGCACGGTCTATTACTGCAGCAACTCTTTTACCTGACACATTTTATATGCCTTCTCATTCTGTTATGACATGAATTTTATATCAAAGCATGATATTCATACTAATATTATAAATGTGAAAGTGTCTGTCTGTCTGTTACCTCTTCACGCCCGGACCGCTGAACCGATTTTGCTGTTTGGTATAAAGATACTCTGAGTCCCGGAAAAGGACATAATATTATGATGATATGATGTACGGTTCCCGCGCGATAAACGAATTTTGGCGCAACGGAGTTGCGGACGTCATCTGCATCGAAATCTAATTTTACCAAAAATTGATAGTTATATGTAAAGAAAAATGTATTTTCCTTTATTTGCATTTTGCCGCTATTTAGATGATTGTTTGACAGATCCTTCTGCTCTACGACTTCGATGTAATCTATGAAAAGAAAAGATGGCCGAATGGACTAAAAACTAGAAAGTATTATCATTGATTTCGGCGATTGTTAATTTAATAACACTAAATGTCGATTCTTTGTTTTTTCCAGGTAAGATTTTGTTATAATTTAAATGTAATAATTAAGGCTTTATGTTATGTGGATCCACATATTTTGATTAAAATAAAATCTTTGTTTTTTCCAGAAACCCAATTGTGTTATTATTTACTACGTAATCGTCGAAAATCCTAAGAAGTAGCTTTACAAAACGACATTTATTGTCAAGAAAAGAAAATATGGAAAGGTTGAAATTCGCATTCCAAGTAAAACCAACATCAGACGGAAAGTCGAACCACATTGCCATAACCTCAATCAGTACACAAGATGACAAGATTTTTTTAATTCCTGCAGAATATGAAGCAGTATCACTCCACAAACATATACAAGCCAGTAAAACCTTTAGTATAGTGAAAAATACACTGAAAAAAAGACACCAATCCAGAAATGTCTGGATAAAAACTACGTCAAGGACATTTTTAAATACTTATGTGGATGAGGATAAAAATATGATTTTCCAGGACCAATTTCTCGAGGAGATAAGTCAAGAACAATTTGCTAAAACCAATACAAAAGTAACAGAAATCGACCCAATTGTAAAGATTTTGGAAAAATTGATTGAAAGTCAGGAAAGAAAAGAAAAACAAAGTATGAAAAAACTGGCTGACAAATTCGTTATTGAAAAGTTTGATGGACGAAATACAATTAGTGCATCATATTGGATGGAGACATTTGAAAAGGAATGTGAAAGGTTTGGAATAGTAAGCGAAGATGAAAAAATTGAAATTTTCAGATTATTTCTTGAAAAATCTTACACAGATTAGTTTGCATGATGCAAACCAATTGGTTTGGTGATTGCATGATGATTAAACATAGCTTACAATCAGAGTGGTCCGAATGGAAATCAAGTTTTTTACAAACCTATGCCATTAAAGGTTGGTCAACAAATAAGTATGCATTATCTTTTAAGTATCAATCAGGCTCTTTGTTGGACTATGCTGTAAGAAAAGAAAAACTATTGCTAGAAGTAAGAAAAACAATTGATGAAGGGACATTAATTAATATAATAGCTGCGGGCTTGCCAGACTTTATAACAGACAGAATTAACAAGGAGGAGGTTGTGTATGTAAAAGATTTATTCAATGAACTGAGAAAGTTAGAGCATCTAGTTTTGAAAAGAAGAATTTTCAAAAAGAGAGAAGATACTAAACCAAATATAATAAAAGAAAAGTGTAGCATTTGTGAAAAATTAAAAAAAGGTGTACGTTACCACTCGGAAGATTTATGTTGGTTTAATCCTAAGATAAATAATGAAAAGGATAAAAAGCAAATAAAACTCATCAATAATTCAGAGCTAGAATGTGAACTACAGTGTGAAGATCAAAAAAACTAACTGTGCCGCCATTAATTAAAGTAAAATTAGTTCTTAATTACAATATGGAGATATTTGGAATCTACGACTCTGGTTCTAATGTATCATTGATCAATTCAAAGTTATTAAAGATAAATAATAAAGATCCTAACTTTAGTAACAATGCTAATTTGAAAACAATTAATGGCGTTAAAAAAGCGAACGGCAAAATCACTTTGATTTTGCCGTCACTGGAATGGAAAAGTCGCTAACCTCCATATAGGCAACTTTAGGAGAGAGCGTTTTAAAGTTTTAATTCTTGGAAAAAAATTCATATCTTTGCAACCCTTTAACCGATTTTGGAAATTCCAAAACCTATTGTATGGATGATTTTATTATCATTTTTTGAAGCTAATACCCAATCTTATTCACTAGGCACTTCAGCGAATATCAGTACTAACTTTAAAAATTTAGAGCCTGGAAAAGTCGCTAACCTCCAAAAAAGAAAAATTCAATTTTGCTGACCTACCATCACTTTATATATTTCTTAACAGTGATTTTTGCTTACCACCCATTACTGTCTCTTATCAGCTGGTATTTTATTCTTAACGTCCAAAATGAACCAACATGATCAGGTTAAATTAGCTAAAGTGTTTTAAGATATTTTAAAATGTAGTAATCGAATACTAAAGTACAAGCAATTCAATTAAATAACCGTATATATTTGTATATTTTATTTTAGTTTGTGTTTATAGTAATGAATTTGTGATATTAAATAACTGTTTCTTTTCTAAGCGACCTGAAAACAAATGAAATTTTTGACCTATAATTTCCTGTTTTAGTCTTGTCGTCATCAACACATTTCTCGTCAACTGATTCGTTAATAGTGTTTTTCGTAATATGCTTAGGTGACGATGGTTTTGAAGGGGTAGATGATTGATTCGCAGATGTATTTTAGCATTACCACAAATCTCCTCATTTGACTCTTCATAGGCAGCTATAGTACTTTCTTTTGGTACATGACTCTGTCCTTTGGTAACTATTTTTTCAGAAAGTAAAAAAAAAAAACACGTTATTATACCTTATAATATAATTTAATTTATTAAGTCATACTTTTTTAGTCAAAGAAATTTTTGAGAACAGAAGAGAAAAAAGAGAAGAATAGTTGACTGCTTAATTCAATCAAATCAAATAAAATTTTTGTAAAACATGTTTATTTATAATTTTACCTAAGGTTTGTCTTTGTTATCATTGTAAGAGTGGAACCTTCTGAAACAAAGCTTGCGAGAAGGCTCCAGTTGTAATAGTTTAGAAAACCTTTATGCTTAGTTAATAAAAATATATAATTTTTTTATCTATTATACTACATATACTCATATTAAGATATTTAGTTAACAATTTTTAAGTAATTTATTAAAAAACTAACCTTCTGTCCCTGCGTCACCCGGAAAAAATAAATTTTCCCTCAGGAAAAGCTATTTTCTGGCGGTAAAATGTAGTCTTTGTTACTCAGGGATAATGTAGCAATCTAATGGTGAAATATGTAACTTTAAAGTCGGTTTTGTAGTTTTTGAGTTTATTCGTTACAAAAATACAGACACAAAAATACAAAGGTTTCCTCTATTTTTTATGTTATTTGTATAGACTAGAGGACGCCCGCAACTCCTTTCCCGAGACTCAAGGTATCTCCATGCCAAATTTTAGCAAAATCAGTTCAGCGGTTTAAGCGTGAAAAGGTAACAGACAGACAGACACATTTTGCATTTATAATATTAGTAACTTATTAAGTAATAAGTAAAGTAAGTATAGTAAGCATGGAAGTATGAAAGTATGGACAGAATATTCATTTAATGTTACGTACCTATGCTTTTCTAATTAATGAAAAAAAAATAGTACCTATATTTACTATAGCAACCTACTGCAGACTACATTAATACAATTAGGTGTTAATTTAAATAAACAGTACTACAGTGTAGATTAAAATTTTCGGTTTTATTATAATAATAACAACAACTACTATAACTATCAACTAAGAATCAGTATTTCCTTAACTTTTTGTAGGAATTGTTTAATTTGAAATGAGGTTTCGATGATTCCTTGTTTTCTTTAAGCTGAAATTTACTTTCAGATACTTTTTTTGTTGTGATGAGAGATGCCGTCAAATGTATGAAAACGATAAGACGTAGTAAACATAGAAATAAAGTCTTAAGAATCATGTTGTTCATGGGCCAGGACTATAACAGGCTAGTAAACGTTTATAACCACGGAAAAGGGCCCTTTTTATACGCATACTTTTGCTAATAATACACTCATTATAGTAGACTTGCCTAGCACTACTTAGACTAATAATACACTTATTGTTGGAAGACGCAGAACTATTTGCTCCCGTGAAATTCACTGAGCATTTAATAGAACCAGGCAGGCCTTACGTACTCCATGCTTCTACCACTAGCTACTTACTTTAGACATTTGTGAATTGTATTGTGAGGTTGATGAAAAAAATAAAAAATAAATGAAAGGTAAGTAAATCTATATTAAATGTATACGCAATATACGTATTAATTAATTCGTAACAAGTAAGTATTTCGCACGTGTACATGCATACATGTTTGAATGGCAAACGCGCAAGTATTTCCGTTGAAGTATATTGTGTTTGACAATTAAATTTTTGTTCGCCCATTGAACACGGCGTATTTACTAAGTTGTGCTTAAAATAATATTAGTCCTAACAGCATTCAAAATGGCCTTGAAGGTGCAATAAATTTTTAAAAGCCCAGATGGACATCACGAAGAATACTTTGGACACTAATAAATAGTTTTCAAGAAACCTTTATATAGTAATTAAGACTATAACAACATTCGAGAGCCTACTAACTACTGTAGAACTAAGTAATTCACTTATAATTGGCACATCAATCATCAAGTAACAAGGTCAAATGGTACTAAATGCATTTCGTTCTATAAATTACTATTACTGGCGTATGACCTTATAGCGGATTTAAAATTACTTCTTGTAGTCTATTACAAGTGTAACTGACTGGAGCAAGTCTTCTCAAGTACCTATATTTACACCGGTGAAACACTTGTATAGGCCATCTTAGCCTTTACTGCGCCTATAATATCGTTCTAGAACAGGTCTACTACAAACCCAAACAAACTCCGTGTAACCTGTTATAAGCTTAGTAGTAAAACCTGGAACCATTAAGAAAGAGTTACAAGTGCTGTAAGCCTATAAACTGTGCACTATAGGAGAACTTTGTTACTTGGGTGATACAGTTATCAATGTCTGAAGTCCATTTATAAAGTCTTGAATTTAGCATTATTTTCGCTATTGTCACTTTGATTAAACAATTTTTATTCGATTAAAATATCTGACATTACAGAAACTATAAAAAATATATAGGTAAAAATTATTAAAACGCAGCATTTTCCTCTTATCAGTAGACACCTTTGACTTAACAATATCTTTATTAAAATGACTAGAGGACCTTTTCGCTTAACCGCCATAGCTTAACTTTTTAGAGTAAGCAAATATTGCTGATGCGCCATAGTAAACAATATGAGCTAATGGAATAATCGCTAAAGTGTTATTCATGCTCCAAATAAGTAATGGAAAAATAACTTAAGCAACATACCTATGTTGCTTAAGTTACTCGCTCGACGCTCAAAACGGTCTTTTTTACACCTGTAAAAAAGACCGTTTTGAGCGTCGTTCAGCGAAAAGATTTATAAAATAATGCCAATTTTCATTTTGCTAACTGACCACAAAATTACTCTGATTGCTTTGAAAACCCGATCATTCGACGCAGAAAAATCTGCTGATTCCAAATATATGTATAACTCAATATGAGCAAAATGGCGCTTCAGCGACTTTTCCATTCCAGTGACGATATAAACATTTTTGATATGTAAAAGGAAATGAATGTTTTTGTGATAGACAGAAAGAATTTTGACTATGACTTTTTAATAGGACTAGACTGCATAAAATAATTTTACTTGTGTCAAGATGAAAATTTGAAAGTACATCAGAAACTGCCTGATTCTAAAATTCAACAGTTTTTTGAAGAAAAAAATAAATAATTAATTAATATTATTATCTAGATTCTAGAACGGCGTAATCGTTGGATGTCTCGCGGCTGTTATAGTCTCCGACTGGTATCTCTGAGTCACAACAATAATTAAAAATCCAATTTTCAATACCCAATGATTGATACGAGTTGACGGTGAAATTATCGTCGGTGATTACGAGTCTCACCCAACGTCACGCTCGGCCGCGCCGGAACAAAGTGCTCTATATACGAGCTATACCACGTTATCACCAGTAACGGAGTTGCCAGGTGTAATGCTTGAAAGTGCTGGAATTTCACATTTTTTCCTAAAAAAGAAGGATAAATTTTATCAAAGAGCTCTACATTCGAGCTTTACCATGTTTTCGCCAGTATCGGGGTTGCCAGGAATGACAGTGGAAAGTGTTGGAATTTTCACATATTTCCCTAAAAAAATATATCAAAGAGCTCTACAACGCCACTCTCTACTACTCTACGAGCTTTAACACGTTATTGCCAAGTTTAACAACTAGAGTCTAGAAGTGCTGAAATTCTTGTACGTTTCCCCTTTAAAAATAAAAGATTGGCTTTAATGAAAGAGCTACATGAATCAGCTATAGGACGTACGGTTTCACTCACATAAATGTAGAGCTTTCCACATAGTGCTGTCGTAAGGAACTGGCACATTATTGCAAGTGTTATTAATTATGGACCTGATTACACCTATGACCTACCGAGTAGTCAGTAGGTGAAACAGTGCCCTCGGCTGAGTTCATCCGTAATAAACATACCCAGTGCTTGGCTTTAATTGTTGGAAAATTGGAATTTTCTTATTATTTAACTTAATACTTCAAACAGTTAATAAACTTATCAATTAGGTCATAATTATTATTCTTGAGGAGTTTTAATTTTCAAAAGATTTTCTTAGCTATAATTAAATGATTAAAGTCTACCTTTTACTGGGCTGCATAAAATTATTTCGCATGGCAACTTTTCCGTCTCTGTACACATTACCAGCTAGTTTGGAGCATGATAATTTAGTTTACATTAGCATACAATAGGGTTGAATTTGGTGTGGCACGTTTGACGTTTCTATTAACTCGTTAATTTGGTCCTGTATACTTATAACGTTTGACAACATTAGCTCTAAAACATTTCTGTGTCGATTGTTTGATTAAAACTAGGTAGTTTAAATAACATTAATAAGTATTGACGAATTCTTAGTACGTTGTTTTTACTTCAAAGTAAAAATCTTATAATATATATAAAATTCTCGTGTCACAATGTTAGTTACCGTACTCCTCCGAAATGGCTTTACTGATTTTTACCAAATGCATATTCAGTAGGTCTGAGAATCGGCTACTGGTTACTTTTTATATTGATAAGTGCATTTGTTGAATACATAATAGTAAAATTATTACAACTCGAGACTGACGGCGACCATTGTTTGTGCGATAGCGATGGACGTTGCCATGGTGCCATACTTTATTTAGTCACTTCAATAAATTAATATTGGCGAAATACTTTATATGGCAAACGTTTGCCGGGACAGCTAGTATTATATAATATGATTAATTTATCCGCCAAAGAATAGGAAAATATTAGTTGTTCATAGATTTTTTTAAGTAGCTATATCCTATCCCAAACACGTTGCAAAGTAGTAACAGACCAGTTACTACCAACAGTAGTTAGAGTAGACATTTGAAAAAAAATCTACCTCTTTGATGCATCCAGTAACTCCCAAAAACTAGGAAGTGGTAAGTACTTCTCAAGTTGAAATGCAACAAGCCTAGCACTAGAGAGCCCCAAAAAATCTTAAAAAAGCATTCTCCTAGCGTTTTTATTATTCGTAGCTCCTAGCGTAATACGGAAAATAGTGTGATACCGTCCGTGTCAGTCAGGATTCAGGACCAATATCATCTAGCGTCCACTGAGCTCGGCGCGGCGTATCTGCCGATTAAATCTTTGGCTCCGGTGTGGACAATGGTGGGCAGCGCAGACGGCGCGCAAATACAATATACGCTGGATTACACGCTGTAGTGTAGCTAGTTATAGCTACATAAGCTACTTAATAAAATGTGTAATATGTTCGATGTTTAGCATTTGTGTATTAACCCACAATTTTTTTGTTGAATTATGAATGCAGTCTTGTTCTGAATGATCTAAATTCTAAAGAACATGCCCGTGCTCATAACTCAATACGTATTTTTTGTGGCATGATACACAAATGGCTAACCATAAACCTACACGACAGTATATTATTTTAAGTCTATGTGGCTAACAGCGTCTATATGTATGCAGCTTTATAATAAAGGCATGCCTACAGGGTGTAACAATACTAAGTGATATTACTAGAATGTTCCTTATTTTAGTTCACTGTAATAGTAGCAGCGCAGAAGGAGTTTCGACTTTTGACGACGATGTTTCTACGAGAAATGCTCCAACGTCATGAATTTGCTCATAAAAAGGTTTTATAATGGTCACTACTTCAGCGCTGCTACTTTCAATTTCTTTATGTAAGGGGCACATGAAATGTTAATTGTATTGTTATTTTACTATTCTATGTTGAAACAGTTAAGGTAATATTATAATATACAAATAATACACCTGATATCTGCGTGTCTGTACGCAATGTACTATCAGAGAAGCTGATTCCTAGGCAGATGGGGGACCTGGGGGCGTTACCGGTTCCTCCTCGTTGGTGTCCCTGGGCAACGTCTGGATGCGCCTCTTCGCCCTTTAACAATATTGAATTGACATGATCCGACCAAATGACGTTGGTCTGTCAACTGCCTAGGAATCAATTTCCTCGATGGTACGTTTGTGTAAATATACCGTACCAAGTTGTCATGTCCATTATTGTTTTTACATGACGTGCTAATCTCTGCTGATCATACATCACAATATCCGTCAGAGCGGTCTGTTACACATATACACACACACAAACAGACATACACAAATATGATTTCGGTCGTGTCATTGTTTCCAGAGAGTTCCGATGTCTAACTGAAGCATAACATAGCGCTGTCACATATCAACGCCGGCGCCGAACTAGGGGGGGCTATTCTGAATTTCTGACAGGCGTACGACGAATTGTAAATAAGGCATAGTTATTTAGGTTTCAGTTGGTTACATTCACACAATATTGTCTGTATATTTTAATTTAAGATTCGACAAATATTTAAATTAAATTCAACCGGCACTATCCTATTAAAAATAATAATGAATAAGTCATTATTAGGTATATTTTATAGGTAGTGCCGGTGATTTGTCTTGAAGATGTACATCATAGATTTAGCATCATTTGTAGTTGAGAATTCTTCAATTTCTTGGTTTTAATTATTTGGATTTTGGAGTAAGCTAAGTATATTTTACAGATATTTTAATTCATCTTACATAACATCAACATTCTACTTATTCATGAGTTACAACTTACAATTACTAAACTTCATATTAATGAAATTGAAACTACAAACTTTTTACTAACTCTTGACTCGTTCCATACGGAAACAATTTTCAAATATCGAGCACTTTCAGAATAAGCCTCCAAAGTACCGTTTTCATGCGGAAATTGAGTGTGGTCGCCGCCTCTGGTACGATATATTTTATATCGTGGGCGGAGGCCTGCCGCCTGCTGCCGACTGACGGCACTACAGTTCACCATCATTTTACCTCTAACATCACCTTTATAACGAGGATACAAGGATCAATTCGGCAAAACACCAGAGTAAAATAACTCCGAACGCACTACACAAATAAACCACATTGTTAAAACGCTCATACAATGCACCATTTTAAAAGCAAAATTTAATCTTAGGCCTTTGTGGAAATACAAAATAGCCAAAGTGAAAGTTTGCGTTTTGCGTTGTGAGTGGCACTTTTTTTGAAAATGAAATATTTTTGGTATACCTGGAATGTAGTAAGTAAATATTAATTTTCCAATAATCCAATTCCGACTACCTTACAGGAGATAAAGACCCTCACTTTTTGAGCAACAAAGATAAAACTTCCGTCTAAGTTATTGGCCAATTATTTGGTCCCTTCTTACATCGTAAAATATGCCAAAATATAGATTCTATTATTTTTTTAACTGTCAAAATCTTTGTTTTCGGGTATATCTTTAAACGAGCAATTCTTGTATATAAATATATACATAATTGGAATCTCGGAATCGGCTCCAACGATTTTCATGAACGGTTCAACGGTTTCGGGGGCGATAAATCGGTCTAGTTATAGGAATCATTTTTTAGAAAATGTCATTTTATTCGTGTTTTATCGAACACCGAGCAAAGCTCGGTCAAATAGCTAGTGTTATATTTAAAACCCTAAATAACTAACTAACTAACCCTTTATATTAAAAACCCTATAAACATATTAAAATATATCCGAAGTCGAGCTTTTTGTAGCTCAGAGCGATCATAAGTTCGTAACGCGTAGGCCGTAGCATGACCGCGGTCTACGGCTACGAATTACGATTTACGATGTATCGTAAAATAAATCACATAATACTATAATTTTTAGTTTTCTCCAATAGTCACTGATTTAATTTATTAAATCCAAGCAGTTCCCTGCATGTTTCTGATTTCAATTATTTAATAAAATTTTGTGATGTTATAACGTTATCTAAATTCAATTAAGGATACTTTTGACATGATACAAATAGGTAGCACAGCTGTCAATCATAAGCTATGTCCACACTGTGCACTTTCATCTTTAGTTTTGGTCATCTTCTTTCATTCAACTTTCGTATTGGCGCATTCAATAATTGAATGCGTCAACGAACGCAACGCCAACATTGTCATTTTTGTTCAGTTGCAGTGTATGTCAGCTTGTAACATGTGCGACGAGAACATTTAACTGGGTGGAATATGTGCATAGTGCGCCTTATTTGGTCATAAGAAATTCCAGAAAAAAAAGAACAAAGCGAAAGTTTTGGATACGGTCAGAGGGCTTGCGTCGCGGGCATGCCTCATGTGCACAGTTGACTGCGCTATATGCCCTTAATGAACAAAAAAGGCACTGTGTGGACATAGCTATAGGCAACCAAAGACGAACAAGCTGCTCTACACGTTCGTATGAAAGGCTGTCATGGGCAAATATGAAGATGTCGCATCATGCTTATTCTACTATCTAATGTTACTTTAATTTTGCTCAGCTGTTCGAAGCTGAACAGAAAACTTAATATTTGCGTACTTATACGACGAAATAGAAATATCGTCAACAACTCATCAAAATGTAATAAGACGAGCTTAGTCCAGGAGCCCAGGCCTGTATCGTCTAGACGAGCGCTGGCTCTGTGACTATTCGCTGTCAGGCTGTCCCACGACAATTGTTATTTTACCTTTTTCTACCTCACGTCGAACGTAATTATCAAGCCCCCGCCGAGGCTACGATTTAAGGCCCAAATATATAATTCAGGGACAAAAAAATGTTTGTATACTTTGTTTTCTACGACTTCGACGACTGATAATAAAAATGTAGTTTATAGGCTTGATTTCTACTATGGGGCAGCGCGAGCCGCGAACGAGCGATTTAGTCGCTACACATCGAGATCACAAGCAATTACTGTATGTAACGATTGTTCCTCATGGTATGTTCCTCACTATTCACTAACTTAAAAGCCCGACGGCCATAAGTTAATGATTGTGCAATCGTCTAAGTAAGTATCTAAATCTACAGTGTGCACAGTATGCCCAAAATACGTAAATCATGGACAAAGTTAAGAATGGCCTCACACGTTTGTAACCATTTGTTTTGTTAAAAGGGCGTATAAATACAATCAGTTATACACATTCTACACAACATTAATTTATTTATAACTAGCTGTCCCGGCAAACATTGTTTTGCCATTTAAAGTATTTCTACTTCATCAGTTGACACAAAATCTTACCCCCTCTTTTGTCCTCTAAGAGGGGTGGGGGGAACAATTTTATACACCAGATGTTAAGTTGGAAAAACAGTTAATAATATGAAGTAAGTCCATTAAAGAAAAAAGTTTGATACAAAACCCCTCTTTGGTCCCTTTAGAGGGGTGGGGGGAAAAATTTTATACACCAGATATTAATTTGGAAGAAGACAAATATATCTGTGAAAACCGCATCTAAATCGGATCAGTAGTTTTCGTGTTAAAGCAAAAGTCTTAAACAAAATCTGACCCCCTCTTTCGTCCCTTTAGAGGGGTGGGGAGAAATTTTTTTATACACCAGATGTTAAGTTGGAAGAAGACAAATATATCTGCGAAAACCGCATTCAAATCGGATCAGTAGTTTTCGTGTGATGCCGGAACAAACATACAGACAGACAGACAGACAGACAGACAGACAGACAAAAAACTAACTAACTTTTCGGCTTCTATAGCGATATTGTGACACCCTCCGCTTATTATTTTTTGAATATCTTTAATGTACAGAATTGACATTTCTACAGATTTATTATATGTTTAGATATATACCTCCTGTCGGCGTCTGCGAAAATATAATTGAATTATAAATTTCTTTATTAAGATTGAACAATATACATTAGGGATCGTCGATGTTCAACACATTTCTAAGCCCAATAGAGGATTATATTAATTGAATTATTGAGGTCCATTTAGGTCTAATGTTCTCAATCTTATTACTATCATTTTCAATACCAATCCTATTCAATTTTATTTTCATTCAGACTTATCGAATATAAATGGAATTTTATAAATTCTTGATATTGGCGGGCATCGATGAGCAAATACAAAATATTTATAGAAAGATCATATTTTAAAGTACAGTACCAAAGCACTTTTACTTTATGTCGCATATTGCGTTTTTTATGTACCTTTTTTAGGTTTGACAAATTTTAGTGACGCTAAAATTATAAGTTCCGTTCCGAAATTAGTCCACTAGCCAGTGCTCACAACGTCATGTCTTCTCTACGTGTAAAAAAGAGCCTCTTAAACGCCTATGACAATGTCAGCCAAGTAATCTAAGCATGCGTTTCAAAAGTTGAACTTGATGAATGAATTTAGAATTGAACAGTCAAGTTTTCGATAATGAAAGGTGAAAACAGAATATTAGACTACGATATAACTACAACTACTATGGCCTACATCTAAGGGGAAAGTATTAAGTACACCCTTTACTGCACCCATAAGTTAATCAAATTAATATCGATTCTATAACATGAAAGTTAATAAATTAGATACCGGAATATGGGGCTCGTAAACTCTCCCTCGTTCGTGAAAAGTGAGCGAAGTCACGAAGAAGTCATTAATTCAGTATAAATCTCGTCGTGGGTGTATCGCTGTACGTCCGTAATTAGCCGGACGTGTTGAGACTGCGCCATTTTCTTTTGAGTTAGAGGCAGGTAGAGAGCAGTTCGATTGATAGACATTAATATTCGGAGTGCGCATCGGACTGCGTTCCAAGCTTCGGCTGGCCGGAACGCGGTAAGATGAGCGAGTAGAAAACTAGAAACTATATTTTTTTTTAGATTTACGGCACGTTCAGACTTGCGTGTTTTCTACTGGAGCGTTTGGGCAAGCGTCTGAACGCGCCCTAAGTTAAAAAAAAACTACCTTAGGTTTAACTGTAACATAGACAAAAATACAAACCTTTGTTTTCATATTAGTAACAAGTATACATTCAACAATATCCGATGGTGTTACACCAAGCCTCGTTAATAGATCACAGAACAGACAATAGTTTCATTACATTAATGTTACACGCCGCTTGAATGTGACATTTTCAGATATTCAAAATTCAAATAGAGAGCGGGCACAATGGGAAGTGCCCTCGTATTTGCTAGTCTGGACCGAACAAATTTATATAAGCGATATTAAAATAAACACTAATACCGGCTGGAAGCTACGACAAGTTTTTGAACGTTTATGAATAAGTGAGTGGAAGCCGTCTGCCGCATCAATGTGGCGGAATGCCAAATGCTGACACTTTCCACTTTCACCCCTTTTTTGCGCTCTGTGAATATTTTGTGCGGCTAATTCCTGAACTGAGTGGAACCGAAAAAAATCCTTTCAATTTAGCCAGATTTTTTCGTAAAACCTGCACTAGGCATAGTACTGGGTTTATCCAATAGATTAAAGCTCAGGTTCCCATGAATTTTCAGCACGAGACACATAGAAAATTGCATCATAGAAAGCACTGAAAAAATGACTACTTACTAAGAATCAAAGTCATTTGGTTAGGTTATATCAAGCCCGGCTACTGTCTGCGACTTGACGTGGGTTATGACTTATGATCCAACCAAATATCCATTCGCCATTCGTGATTCGCCTATGTATCAATTTCGCTGATGTTACATACTAAACAGTAATACTGAGTACACATTTCACACTCCTAGCTGTATAATAAAGCGGCCAATTGAAGATGCCTGAATCGGCGGTAAATCTCCAAAAGCGAGTTGACATTTAACATAGAGCCAACGTGTCGAGGCCATTACCCGGGACAGTAAGTGGCTCCACCCCCCTCGTCTGCAGGTTCAATGCCATTAAGGCTCCAAATACTTCACCTAAAACACCGAAGGGTTCTTATAAAATATCAAAATAATTATAAAACAACGCGGTATCTGCGAAAATGTTTCTTTGCTAACTTTCTTAATATAGAGTGGAGTGGAGAATGACGTATTTTAATTACGGCGTAAGTTAATTAAGTTTGTGTATGAGATGTATCTATTTGCATCAAATAGTCGTAGTGAACCTGGAAGCTTTCTTACTAAACTTGCAATTATTCGACTGCAAAATCGATGTCAAAGTATTCTTGCAGCATTTTAGCCCTGGGCCCTGGCTCAAAATATAATTTACAGCTAAGCTTACAAAATCTGTTTAATTTTTAAGTGTTCCTCACAAGTTCCTTTTACCTACAACTTCTAGAAAAATTCTAAGGTATTTCCACATAGATAACACTCAGCTTACACGTTGAAAGCGTCTCTCAAAGCTAGCCAATAGTAGCGGAAATATCATGTTTTTATTTTGTCGCGTACGGCGCATTAACAGATACGCTGGTAGCCGCGTCAGCCGCAGCGCTGAATGAATGTAAACACTTCGTAGTTCGTAGCACCTGTACTGACGATATCAGGTTATATGGTACAATTCATTGGGAAAGTCTTTTTACAAATAACGTTTTAGTGTTGGAAAACATCATTCGTCAAACGGAGTTTTTTTGTAAATTAACGAAGTACCGCATTTACGGGTATTTTCCATGAAAACGGCATATAAGTGACAATACTTTTTACAAATAATACAGGTAATTAAAGTTGCCCAAATTTATCATGATGTAGAGTAGCACTGTAGCCCGTAAGAAAACGAAAAGAAAGGTATGAAAAAAGATTATATATTTAATCATACCTTCAATCAACACTTAAAAGTCAACTTTATAGTCACTACAGCGATAAGGCCAGATTTATTAATAACATGGCGTACAGAAAATATAGGTCTAACTAGATTGGAGGTCACTGATAAGCAATTTCTCCAAAAGACTTAAAAAGTCTTATCAGAATATCTTTGTTACACTTTCTGTGTCAAGATTTTGAGTTATAAAATTTAATCAGAACCCGACAATTAACCATGATGATTGAGGTTTTATGTTATCATACCTTAAATCAATGTAATTGTAATAATTAATATATGAATATATAAAAACATAGGTACAAAAATGAGGTTCGGTCCACAGAACAAAATAAAATAAACTGTATTGTATTACTAAATATACCTAATATCGTGAGTTTTCCTACTTACTTTTATGACAGTGTATTAAAATTAATCTATTCACGATTAGTTCTGCAACTCATATATTTACGAGAATATTATATCATAAAATACTTATGTTTGTAATTATAAATCGCGTAACCAACATTTTACATTTATGAAAACTGTGTTACCTACTTTCGTTTTCCAATAATATTCGTGACTAAAATACATTTATCACAAATCAACCCATGCAAAATTAAATTTGTAACGTACTTCTTTGATTTTTTCTCACAAATTTAAATAATTTATATTGAAGACAAGATAAGATTTTGCGTTGTTTGATCATTGATTAAAAGTACATATTATTGCGAAAGTACCACGGGCCCACGCGGGTTATAATTATTAATTATCACGCGTCTTAAGAGCGTTCCTTACGGAGATTCCGTAATTTACCGTATTTCAAGCCTTATAAACTCACAATTTAAAAGCTACAAAGTTATAATAAAAATACAGCAATAATCTTCAGTATATCAACATTCCTTTCCCCGTTTTAAATTTTCTATTTTTGTTTAGGGAGTGCCTCCGCTGCCGGCGCCGGCTCCCAAAAAATTATCAGTAATGGGAACCGGCGGTAAGTATACTGCCGGCAGCCGAGATATAAAAGGGAAATAATAAAACGAGCGAATAAAAAATTACTTAGCGACTGACATGAACATACTGTTTTAATAACAAGACATGAACATACTGTTTTAATAACTTGAGCGGTATGAATTTGAAAAAGCGAAAAATAAACTAAACTAACGACTAATATTGATTTATAATAAAATCCAGAATGAGCTTACAAAAAGTGGATTGTGATTAATCTATTTTCAGATGTTAAAATTCTATCCGAGCGACTGTATTACTAAGTGAGCGACTGGAAATACATAGCGGGCAACTTCAATATTAAAGATAGATTCAATTTTTGTAACTGAGGTTATACATTACGAACTACTAAAAAGTTAACTTTGAGCAAACTTTTGTGAGCTGCTTTATTAATGATTATTGGTTACTGATATTCTATTTATATTTTATATTTTGATACGTGTTTTAATGAAAACTACAGATTGTTTTTGCGAGAATTCGAATGGGGGCGGGGCGATGATTTTTTGTGCAGGAACCTAGGTAATTACTATTTTAAGCTGAAAAACAACTCAAACATGTTAAATATTTTCGTATGAGAAAATTATTTGATACGTTTGTATGAGAATTTCGATGGCACCCGGCCTCTTAACAGAAGGCATACTTAACCAAGGTTAGCGAAGCGGGGGGACGGGGGGGGCCAAAACAAAAACAAACACAATCCAGAAAGTCCAAAAGTAGGTTAGGTTAGGTTAGAACTTAGACCACAACACAGAGGGAGCCGAGCGAGCGCAGCGAGCGTGCTGCGGCAGCAGCCGGCGACCGCCACAAAATAAAAAGGGGGCTCGGGGGGCGCAGCCCCCCGCCAAAATAAAAACAAACATTATCCGGAAAGTCCAAAAGTAGGGTAGAACCGTGACTGTGCTGTGGCAGCAGCCGGCGACCGTCACAAAACATGGTGTAGGTTAGGTTAAAGGCGTTAAAAAAGGCGACCGGAAGACTTAGATGTAGCCTCAGAATTCCGAAAATTTCAAAGGTGAGAAGCTCCAAAACTGAGTGGTTTCTCAGTGTGGATTTAGTGCGGGGGGGGGGTGTTTACCCCTCCTCCCCCCTCTCTTTTACCCCCACTTCCCATAAATTTTGGGGTAGGTTTCCGAACATTTACCGTTGTTCCTCTTATCCAAATTAAGATACTCACAAAAAATTTGCTTGATAGTAATAAAAAAAATTTTTTTTAGGGATCCCTGATTAATAGTGTTTCATCAAATAGTTATTTCATATTCATTTTTTTTTTTGTTTTAATATGAGCTCATTACACTCTGCTCATTAGTGTATTTTTCAAACTGGTTTTAGTATTCGCAACACTTCATTTAAGATAAAATGCCGCTCAGTATAAAAAATACATTTGCCAAATATTGAAAAAAATGCAGGACGTAACGTTGATACTCAAACAGATATTAGGTCGCTCAAATATTATAATGCTGCTCATTTTGTATTTTAAGTAACTCAAATAAATAATTTGTAAGTTGCTGTTTTGTAAATTTCTCGTCACTCACAGTCAGTCGCTCAAATAGTAATTCTATAACCCAAATTAATTAATTTTGACACTTAAAACGGTAATTTACAGTCACTCGATTAAATACTACCCGATATAAAACAGCGGAGGCACTCCCTTTTGTTTATTATACTCATGATATCAGCCTCCAAAGTAAAACCAATTTATTAAAATTCAAGCATACATTCAGCATCTCCTTAGGATTTACAAATTACTTTTATTTGAAACACACGCCAATAGATCGACAATATCATAAACTACATATTCCCCGTTTTAAATTTTTTTGACGTGACAACGTCTTATAATTCGATGGGGCCGACTGCGCGCACGAAAAAACATGACGCAATATGCGGCGTTACCTCGCTCTGAGGCGTTCCATTTAAGGCTGTTGTCACGTTCAACTATCGTCAGTAAACCGACTTTACAGACAACCGATTTTTAGGACAATTTCGAACTAAGGATAAGTAAAAAAAAATAGGGTTTTGGTGCGATCTCGGCAACGCGGCAAATGTATGGCCAAGGTCGGATATGTGCTCGGGGGACGGCCTTAAATGAAAACTTTTTGAAGTATACTTAAATAAAATGTGTTTAATGCAAAATTAACTGAATAAAAACATTTGATTTTTCATATTTATAAATCTTTACCATTCTCGAACGCTGTTGAACACACACAAGAAATTTCATCAAAATCGGTCCAGTCGATTGTAGAAGTTTAATAACTAACACAAAAATAGAAGTATGTATAATAATGTAATATGAAGATTGTAAGATAATCTATATCCTATTAGAATAGGATAATAAGTAATAACTAATAAGTAATCCATACTAATATTATAAATGCGAAAGTGTGTCTGTCTCTCTGTCTGTCTGTCTGTCTGTCTGTCTGTCTGTCTGTCTGTCTGTCTGTCTGTCTGTCTGTCTGTCTGTCTGTCTGTCTGTCTGTCTGTCTGTCCGTCCATCCGTCCGTCCGTCCGTCCGTCCGTCCGTCCGTCCGTCCGTCCGTCCGTCTGTCTGTCTGTCTGTCTGTCCGTCTGTCTGTCTGTCTGTCTGTCTGTCTGTTACCTCTTCACGCCTAAACGGCTGAACCGATTGGGCTAAAATTTGGTACAGAGATACTTTGAGACCCGGGAAAGAACATAGGATACTTTTTAACCCTGAAAAAATGTACGGTTCCCACACGATAAACTATAATTTTGGCGCAACGGAGTTGCGGGCATCATCTAGTAACATAATAAAGCCCAAGTAAAATTAAGTCTTACAATAAACAAGGGACTTTATAAAAGTTTTCAAAGATTATTAAACAAAAATTCACGTAAATAAAGTGAGTACACCGAATAAGTTGAATACTTAAACTTTTCTAATTTCGAAAAATTTGCGCCTCGCAGACATCACACGTATAGAGGTATCATAGACATGGCATGTCGAGGCATAAACTGGGGCTGAAAATGGAACCTTTTCGGTACTGTTTAGGGCCATTTTGACATTTGAAGTATGGACAAAAATTCTCCATGAAAATGTTATTTAGGATATCTTAATAACGTTTTCATGGAGATTTTTGTTGTAGCAAGATTTTTGCCATATCGTGAAACTCTGACGCCTCTCTTTAAATACCGCTGTCGATAAAAGCCCAAAGTCTTCATTTTGCAAACTTAGGAACGTCATTAGAGGAGCCATGATGAAGTGGCTTATTCTGGGGGCTGGTTTACGACTATTGCCGTCATTACACTCGGCGGCGAAGATGGAACGCTTACGAATATTTCACAAGCGCTCATTTGGGCCACTTTGTAGTGCGCGTGCATTTTTTGTAATCGCTGGCCTGCATGAAAATGTGCTCTGATTATGCTTGTAAAGAAAGCAATATCGTTTAGAAAACGTTACGATCTTAAGATTGTACTTTAGTACATTTAAGACTACACCTTAGGGTCAGACTGCAACGTGACGAGAAAATTGTATTTTAATGAGGCATTCAAAATAGGAATAAGCAGTACCAACGTAGGCGGCAAGTTTTTTCTTATGAAGTATGAAAAGTTCATCGCATCGACACATTAAGTTGTAATCATGGACGTATAAAAAAGGCGGACGGAGTCCCACCATACACAAAACTGTGTCGTTCAGAGTCGGCCAGCTGGCTGTATGTACACGGTCCGCACGCACACATTCTTGCGCTAGTCCATACCATTTGACAGGCGTAAGAATGTGTGCGTGGCCGACTCTGAAGAAAAGTGAAGACACAGTTTTGTATATGACAAGACTCCGTCCGCCTTTTTTTCTACGTTCCTGGCTGTAATAATAACTATTTGAACTGTGAAGTACCTACCTCTGCAAAAAACTACAAATTAACGTAGAAAGTTTATTATTTTTTTACATTTATTTCTACTTTAATAATGATACTCGTCTATTTCAAAGTTTTCTGCAGTAAATGTATACCTATTTGACTCACTACTCACGAATAGTTTTTAATGAGAAATAAAAAATCGGCCAAGTGCGAGTCGGACTCGCGCACGAAGGGTTCCGTACCGTTATAGAGCAAAAATAGGCCAAAAATTGCGTTTTTTTGTATGGGAGCCCCCCTTAAATTATTATTTTATTTAAATATTATTTTTAATTATTAAAGTACACATATAATTAAGGCTTTTGTGAAAATTTCAAGTGCCTACTTGTTGTCATCGTTGATACCGAGCCAAAAATGTTAGAAAAATTACGTTTGTTGTATGGGAGCCCCCCTTAAATATTTAATTTGTTTTGTTTTTAGTATTTATTGTTATAGCGGCAACAGAAATACATAATCTGTGAAAATTTCAACTCTCTAGCTATTACCGTTCTTGAGTTACAGCCTGGAGACAGACGGACAGACAGACGGACAGACGGACAGACATCGAAGTCTCAGTAATAGGGTCCCGTTTTTACCCTTTGGGTACGGAACCCTAAAAAAGAAAACAATATGAACAAAAACTATTACATGTTTGTCATATTATAAAGAAGGCTTTTTTATATTATGTCGGTTAATTAGGCTAACAAATGCATCATGTAACATGTTAAGTACCTACACACTAAGACTTTTGAAGTTACTTTTAAGTACTATGTATTGCGCAGACTTGGAGCACCACTATCATTGCTAGAGTTATTCTACTTAGTACTTACACTGGTGAATGGAGTACTTACATCACTAGATTTATTATTGTTTTGGGTTATAAGTGCACTTTTTAGTTAATTATGCAGTACCAAGCAGTAACGTGGGGTTCCCATAGCTTCATTCTTATGCATTTACTTTCTTACATTCTGAAATGGGTACCAAATATCGAAAATAGACATTCCTAAGAAAAACTATAAGTCTTCGCCACTTGTAATTGTATCTTTCTTCGTATACAAATTGTAAAGCTTCTTTACTTGAAAGTGTTTTTAATTCATTGATCGTATCTGAAAGAATGTTCATGTCAGAAATTGGTCTCTCAGGTGTAAATGACCAGTAATTATCTTGTTTTGACTTGTGATTAAAACATCACATTTTTTTCTATTGATGAGCCTTTACCTAAGTCTTATAATTTATACATAGGTAGCAAATACATCTTATATACAAAATTCTCGTGTCATAATGTTAGGCCGCGTACTCCTCCGAAACGGCTATACTGATTTTAACCAAATTTTAAATGCATATTCAGTGGGTCTGAGAATCGGCTACTGGGTACTTTCTATATTGATAAGTGAATTTGTTGAATAAATAATAATAGTAAATTATTACAACTCGAGACTGACGGCGACCATTGTTTGTGCGATGGGACGGGACGGGATGTTACCATGGTAACATACTTATTTAGTCACTTCAATAAAATAATAATATGCTCGAAATACTTTATAATATTATGGCAAAGCAACGTTTGCCGGGACAGCTAGTAGTAGGGTTGCCAACATTTCTCCGGCGAAATATAGTATTTTTCAAAATAAACTATAAAAAATATAGTACACTTCTAAAAAATATAGTATTTTATGGAAAAATTAAAAAATGTTCAATGAAATATTTATGTACTATTTATTTTTATAAAAACTATTTTTTGCACTTCTTGCATTTTTAACAATGTTTTGTCTAAAATAAAAGTGTCATATGCTTTATTACATTCAATTTTAAGATGATGTAAATTAAAAGCTCATTTTTTATTAATGAGATATTATTATAGGTCTACCAGAATCTGATGGCAAAAAGTGAGAAAATAAATTGACTCTAGCATTACCGGGGTAATTGGAATAAATCATTTTGATCCTTTTTTTTCCTTTTAGCGGCTGATTCTGTGTGTGAAACATGCAAATATATTTTATCCAATGATCAATGATATTTTTTGAAAATCTGCTGTCAAAATTTGCCATCAGATTCTGGTAGACCTGTACGTCTCTCTTCCCGCCATTTCAAATTCATAACCGAAAATACCCTTTCTGTGAATGCCGAAGTGGCGGAAATAGAGAGCTGGAAGAAGATAATTTTAGTCTTAAAAATATAGTATTTTTGCGTACTATATAATAGTTCAACAGTATATAGTATGCAGGCTCTAAATATAGTACAATACTATATATTATAGTACGGTTGGCAACCCTAGCTAGTAGGTACAATATAAAAAGGAACCTTTAGATTTTAGAAGATGTTAGGGCTCTCACACAAAACTGCGAATTCGCATCGCAATGTCATTTTTAGTATGAGTTTTGTTGCAGATTTTTGCGATGCGATGCGAATTCGCAGTTTTGTGTGGGACCCTTAGGCTGCGTCCCCATCAGACACGGCACGGCGCCGTCACCGTGTTACGGCACGACGCCGCCACCGTGACACGGTACGGCGCCGTACCGTAACACGGGTGAAACTTCCGAACAAAAAGTTTGTCCAAACTTAAACGAGGCACTTATTTGGAACACATAAAAATCGGCCAAGTGCGACTTAGGTTCGCGCACGAAGGGTTCCGTACCCTTATTATAGAGAAAAATAACCAAAAAATTATGTTTTTTGTATGGGAGCCCCCTTAATTATTAAGTTTGTAAGTAATTTGTAATACGAATTTACCCAAAATTTCCTCTGTTTCTGTTTCTTTTTCAATCTTCGTTTTAGTAACAACAAGAGAATAATTCTTTCGCGATCCATATGCAGGCAAGCAATCTCGTTCGAGCGCAAATATCGACTGAATAGGGACCAGTATTGCAAAAGTGATAATTCAAAAATCGGGCAAATTTCCAGGTAATTATCGGGAGAAAACGGGAGATTTTTTTTCCAAATTAAACAACAATATTTTACGCTTTTAATTAAAGTATATTATTAAAAACATAATATAAGATACATTGAAAATGGCATATCATTCATTTTCAACAACAAAAACAACAACAACTTTTTGGTTGCTATTTTTGCAAACATTCTTTAAAATTTTGTGAGCATTTTCTTCGCTTTACTCGTTCTTAGACTATTACATGAATCATCGGAGTCGGACATCGTCACATATATAGCGCACTTAACAAATAACACAAATAAAATTTAAATTTTCTTTTCATGACAACCGTGTGGACGAACGAAAAACATTTCAGACCTGTAGAGGTTTGAAATGTTCAGTCGGTATCAACTATCAACCACCAATTATTGAAAGGGAGTAGGGACAACACTATACTGAGAAAAGAGATGTCCTTACTTCATTCTCACTTCCCAGTATAGCGCTGTCTCTTTCAGTTGGGGAATCCCCTTACTACAGAGTTTACTTACCCGTTTAGTATTACCAGATAATCTTCAGTGTTGTCGTCTTGAGAATGCAAAATAATACTATATTTTAAACATTCGTTGCATACAATGTAAAAATCGGGAGATAGGACAGTTAAATCGGGATATCGGGAGGGAGACGCCAAAATCAGTAGATCTCCCGATAAATCGGGAACTTTTGCAACACTGATAGGGACGCACCGTACGCGGCACCGTGACACGGTGCGGCGCCGTACCGTATCACGGTGGCGGCGTCGTGCGGCGTGCCGTAACACGGTGCCGGCGCCGCGCCGTGTCTGATGGGGACGCAGCCTTAGATCTATTGGACCGCAAGCTATCAGCAAGTTGGAATTGAACGGGCGGTATGTCAAACAGTCGGACAAGATTTCAGACGCATTGTACAAGTTATGCCGGCCATCCTCTTGTTTACTTCTCACTGACTACCGAGAACAGGGCTGGCAGTTGCAATAAAATTATAAACAAAATAACAAGAATGCGATTGCAAGCGGTTCCTTTAAAATTTTTGTTTTCTTCATATGATTTTCATGTGCTTTTTGATATTCATTCCTATAGTGTGGGTAGTTGAGTATACTATATAACTTACTGTATAGTTTACGTTACAGTTAATTATTGTAAGGACTGACAGATTAATGCTTGCAACTTGCAACGTACTTGTCAAAATACTCTACGATTACGACATTGGGGATTGTCCATTTTTTTTTATTGTGCCCATTACAAAAATATTTCGAGGAATAAGGTCAGTGATCGTTATTCTATATATAAATTCAAAAAATACCCATTAGTTACTTACATTTTTAAACAAATATGTTTAACCTTAGTTTGACCTTCAATGACGTCATCACTGGAAGCCATACGTTAAATTAGCAATAAACTCGACCAACATTACGTTTTGAACTTTTGTTATGCTTCTCGAATCAGTTTTCACATATAAATAAGAGAACTTGCATTCATTTAACACCTTGTTGACACTTGACAATGCTCTTTTTTTTAATTTTATGCATTCAATACTGCCGGCCGCCGATGATGACGTCATAGATCCGAAAACTTTAAAAATTTATATAAAAAAACTAGCAAATGAATTAAAATAATATTTAATTTATATTCTTAAAATACCTACCCTATTTCAACGAAAAAAATATAAAAGTACATGTGATTTTTTTGGACAATGCCCAATCTGTTACAATATTAAACAGAGTTGAAGAAGAAACCCCCAAAAGTGGCTAATAAGCAATTAACTTTTTCAAATATGACATAATAAAATACGCATAATAATTTCAATTAAGTGTTTTATAATCAGAGTCATAAATTGCAGACGTTATTGAATTAAGAATCAATTAGTTCGTAACGAAAAAGAAAATTAGTTAAATGTAGCCCCTGGATATAAATTAGAGCCGAAATCATTGTCTCCCAGTCTCGAGAACGTTTCGCTAGAGACTTAATTATTTTCTCTATTACCTAGTAATTGTATGGTGTAAATAAATAGCGTTCGTTTTGACAGCAAATTTCTAAAGCTATTACATTGATAGACAAGCTCGCATATCGTGGCCGTAATAACCGGTGCGAGATTAGCCGAATAATACGTTTATTATTTTTTATTGGAGCTCTGACTCAAACGTAACTCGACCTCGACGGTCTGAATCATCCCGTGAATCAGTCGACAAAGAAAGCATTACTTTTGCGTTATTTATTAGCAAAGTCGTGCTGGAATAATAGCCATAATGTGGAATATTATGTTACGCAATAAGTTTTGTACTTTTCTTTGGCAGTTTTAGGATGCTTAACGTTAGTTTTTTCGAAAAAGAAAACTTAACACACAACAAAAGTTTCGGTGATTGACGTGACTTCTTTGTTTCTTATTTAAAGCCTCCAGGGTACAAATTTTAATTTAATTTAGTAAGTTTCCAATAGTAGAATCATCAGCCATTTATTATAATAGAATAGAATGACTTATTGCATATTATGTGGTACAAAAATCTATACTAGTATGGATGATAGAATTTTATATTATAAATGCAAAAGTGTCTCTGTCTGTTTGTTACCTCTTTACGCCCAAACCACTCTACTGATTTTGCTGAAATTTGGTATGGAGATACTTTGAGTCCCGGATAAGGACATAGGATACTTTTTATCCCGGAAAAATGTACGGTTCCCGCGCGGTAAAATAATTTTGGCGCAACGGGGTTGCTGGCATTTTCTAGTAATATTACAAGTCGGAAATTAAAACAGGTTCCCTAGAACAATAATTTTTTATTAATTCAAGCAAATTTTTCGTAAGTAGCTTCATTTTAATAAGACGAACAACAATTTCCTCTGCAAAAAATGTCGAAAGTGGTAGCTAACAGAGATAGAAATGATTTAATATTTCGATTGAATGGTCTATTAACCTCAACATATAACACAATATACAAAAAATCTGCTGGTTAGGGTTCCGTTTCAGGGTTCTGTACCTAATCAAAAAGTCCTAGTTGACTACGAAATAGAACAATCCGTATTTTAGGACCATCAAATCCAAATATTGAACCCCTTCTATCTCTGTTAGCTAACACTTTCGAGATTTTTCGCATCTTATCAAAATGAAGCTAAACACGTAAAATTAGCTTAATAGTAATAAAAAAAATTGTTCTAGGGAAAAGGTCTAGTCCACAATGAAATTATTGACTCTGTTTAATTTGGCAATAGACAAATCGCAGCTAGCCCTGGAGTATTGAGGATTGTTATGCACAGCGGTCAGGTTCGTTACTGAGATCCTATCCCCCGCGACGTCTGATTGCTACAAATTTTAATTCCACAGCGCTTTAACAACTCATTCATTTTTATTGACGTTTAAACGTTCTGTTTATTGTGCTATACATGAGTTTACAGGGTAGGGGTTTGAGCAACGATTCCCGTTTATCACCGTTGTTACAACTCCGTTGAGACGTCATCAGTACTCTATTCAATCGTGTGTTCTGTTTGGTGGTTCGTCTACGTCTTCGTTTAGATCTTCTGCTCTTTAGGTTTTTAACGTATTACTTGATTAATTCTATAATATTTTGTAAGTTGATAATATATTTTTGGTGTTTGGTTCTGTGTGCATGTGCTGAACATAATTTGCAATTTTTTTGTTACAAAACAAAATCGTGCCGCCATAATAATAAAGTAGATGGGAACGAAAATTGTTGATGGATAGAGGCAGATTTTTTCACATTAAAATCATGTTACGACTTAAATGTGTTATTTAGTAACCATTTCCTTCCTATCTGCAATGTTCACATCTTTTGACAGAAACGACGAACCGAATGTATTTTGTATTAATAATAATCAGATAGAAACAAGTCGCATTCGATGAAAACGTCCGCGGACGTTCGTCCGATAATTTGTTCCCAGCTTAAGAAAGAACATCTTTCATTATTAAAGCAAGGATGACTCAATGTTACACACAAATTGTGCAAATAAATACAAAGAAATGTGCAAAACAATGTCGGATTATTGTTATCCATTGTACAAAAGACCGCAGTAACTTTTATAAATAGAATTATCATACTCGTAATTCATAAGTAACAGAGTTTTAAGACTTGAGCGAAAATATGAAATTATTGTATTTTTTTAATTGTTTTTTAAGCGAAAACTTTGTCGAAACGTAAGTTTCTTTCGATAAAGGTGCCGCCTTACGATAAAAATAGATTAGTCGTTAAATCGTTGCTCTAGCGTCTACTTACTAAGTATATTTTAGTCCAGTAAAATACATCAACTCTACGGTCTACGTTGGGACTTGAGATTTATCAAGAAAAAGCCAACGGATGCCTATTATTATCTTATTGCCCAGCTGCTCCTTAAATTAATTACTCGACAAACAATCGCCCATAAAGCATCGGTATAACAAATAGAAGAAAATTCATGCGTCATTAGTATCGGACGTAATGAGCAATATTTACGAGCTTATCGCCAAATTAAATTGACAATTATGTATGTATTTACCCATAGGAGAATCGACTCTATTTCTTGGCGATAAGGTTTGGTATCAGTCGCGGCGGTTCAACAAAGGTTAGCGGTACCTCATAATGCCTGATATAACCAACCCTATTGTGTTAATATCGCCGAGAAGCGCGGACGTGTCGGCCGGCCGCAATCATGTTCCGAATTAACGTTATAAATTAGGACGTTACTGGCGGAGACCACTCAAATAATCGTAAAGCCCCGCTAGTGGTCGTTCCCCGCACTTGCGAGCCACGTATGCTCCTTTTGTCGATCTCGAAACACGAAAATTGCATATAAAAGAAATTGCTACTTTATCGCCCCGAGTTAAGTAATGTTCTTTTGTACTTTATCAGACGAGATAAAGAATTTAAGGGTTTGCGACAGTGAATTAAAAGCGAGACGAAACTTTTTGCGACTTTCTTTTTAACGGAGACATAGGTACTCGATATTTTATTTTATGATATTTTTCACTGTTCAACTTTTTCGACTTTTATGTATCTATCCGTTAAGGACGGGACGAAAATGAAAATGATAAGTCTTTTACTTCTAAATCGGTTAAAAATTAACACTTATAGAATGCCTACATGAGGCCTACCACCGGTTCTATGGAAGTCTCTAAATATCGTTGCGACTTGCGGATAAGACCAAAGCTACTAATATTATTTTAATTGACTTCATAAAATAGAGTATTAGTACCCCACACTTCCATACTCGTTACGACCAAAGATAGACCTATCTAACTGTTGCCAATAAAAACGGTATCTTTATCTTAGTTTATATTCCTGTTTCATGCATAACTAAGGACAATTTCTATGGAGTTAATTAAACCTCGTACTTGTATCTAGCCATGAATGTCTTATATTTTATTGGTATTTTGGTTTATTTTAAACAATCTACGGAGTATCATAGATTAGGTTTAGATTACAGATTCCAACTCTTTAATCTCTATTTTTGTATCTATGTGCACGAAAATGAAGATTTTGAGAGTTTGTACTTTCTGACTTGACAAAATATATACTAAGGTACTAAGACCAACGTCTTCTTTATATTAATTTGATTAAAATTGGTTTTGTACTTTTGGAGCTTTTCAATGCAAACCAACAACCGAATCTGCTAATAACAGCGAATGTCTAAAATAACACTAATTATTATCTCTTTTACACTCCCACTGAAAAATATATTTACGAATTACGATGCGTGTATGGATTTTCCAGGCATGTGAATTTTCTAATGTCCAGACAAAGACCAGCAAGCCTATTATAGTTATTGGCTGTATCAAAGAGGATAGCTGTTTAAACATTTTTATTAGATAGTATTGCGTCTATGGACGTAGGATCGATTCTAGCCAGACATCTCAAGAAAGCATCAGGCAGTGGATTCCCGGCGTGCTGCATACTTATTGCCCGATTTTCCACTAAGCTGTTTCAATTGTGTTCCACCATTAGCGTCGTTCGATTGCCCATTTCGGATCCGATAAAACTTGATATGAAATTCCCTGTAATTGCCAAGCACACTTTGAATATGTTTAGTTTTCAATTTAAATAGATCAAGCGTTTTTACGGTCCAATGAAAGCTCTTGGAGACGCTCTTATTCGTAGGCTATAGCATTGTTTCTGCTTGATATAAAATTATTATTTTTTAACAAAAAATTTAATCCAAGGTAAAAACAATATTCTTAAAATGATCCAAAAAGTATGAAATAATTATTATTCTTAATTAGTACTTTTTTCAAAATTCGACCGAACCTCAACCTATTCTGTACAAAATTTTTATTCTTTTGAAGTCGGTACCTAGAACTGAGATACTTGACATAGAACTTAGCCGGTAAAAAAATATAAACGGACGAACATAATATAACCTCCTCCTTTTTGGAAGTCGATTAAAAATAACAAGGACCGTGAACAGTTTCCTGTGTAGTTATGTTACAAAATGCGAAAGGCTGTTAATTTTGTACGCTTAAACCACTAAACTTATTTTGATGAAATGTATACTGGAAGTCTTAGAAATTGACATAGGATAATAATTTTCATCACTGACAAAAATGTACGGTTCCGCTAATAATCTATTTCAGCGGGCTGCGGACAACGATATTTGTAAAGAAATTTAAAAGTGAAATGTAACTGTATCTTTTATGAAATAAAAATATGTCCCTTTATCATTGAAAAACCTCTTTATAATGTTAGCGAAGAAACTTGCCAGTCTATAAAGTTTCTGAGTGAATGAGTCGTTCTGAATCGGAGCTTATCAACAACATTATGCACACCATTTAACATCAACTTACACAACAAAAAACAAAATGAAATGTATTTAAATATTTGCTGCTACAGAGCTCATTTACATTTCTTTTTGTATCAAATAGTTTAGCGACCAACTCTATCATCTAGAAGTACTAGACAATAGTATGCTTGCGACTGTTTTTGCTTGTCTTTGATTTATTTTTAAATAAGAATAATCTGAAACGTTAATATTAGTTGTAATCTTAAACTTCAATATGTGTAGCCAAGCCTGTATTGAAAGGAAAACTTTGGAAAAGCCTTCTTTTCTTTGCGCAGGATCTTAGCAAAGAATGTCCGGGTTTATGTTTGTGACGTCGACTTATTGTGTTAACTCCGAGCTCCAAGGAATCTCGTTAAAAAGGACCATCTAATTGACAGCAGGAAGTGTTCGCAAAGGAAATTAGAAACGCAAATATTTATTTCAATTAGCGAACCCTTTGGAATCTGCGATTGACGCGAAAAGAACGGTGACATCTGAGAAAAAGGGCTCCTTAGGTATCTCCATTGAGTGCTTCTGAGCCCTAATTATCCCCGTAAGACCCTTTGATTGCGTGTTTGTACATTATTATGTTTTCAACGACTTTATAAATTATAAACGTGTAAATTGCCACGTTCATTAGCCGGTGCAGCTTGCTCGTAATTTAAGGCAATAAGCTTTAACTTTGTGAGATTTACGAAAAAAGAGTTTGACGGAAAAATGCGGAGTGTAAAAATGTTATTCATTAATTCAAAAATAATTTTATTCATTAGAAATAAAACACTAAGGGCCTGTTTCACCTCTTCCTGATTAGTGCCGAATAGGCTATCCACCACTTAATATGACAGATGAAGTATGGAGAATTTGTCAAAAAAGCTGTGAATAGCCTATTCGGCACTTTATATAAGATAAGTGCCGGATAGGCTATCCACTACTTAACTTGACAGATAGAGTATGGAGAATCTGTCAAAAAAGTTGTGGATAGCTTATCCGGCACTTTATCAGGAAGCGGTGAAACAGGCCCTAAGTATCATACAATTTTAAACACGTTATTCAATATCAAAGAAGATCAATTTGAATAAAAACATTTTAACCAAGAAAACACAGGTACAGGGAAAATATTGGTGACGATATTTTTTGATCCCTCGGACGTTCGCAGTCCCAATGAAATTGATAAAATGATATAAAGTTATGTTATCTGAGGACCGATGTAGAAGGGAAGCAATAAGAGATAGGTAATACATTTTCTTTGTAGATTTTATGCTTGACCGCACATGGAATATTTAAAACTGGTTGGCTTCGGCCCTCTCGCTGGAATTGAATAGCCATCCATGTGAATATGGTTTCGTATATTTTTGTATAAATTTATGAGAGGGCCCGAGGAGTATTTATTATTTATTAGAACTTTACTAGGAACTTTATTATGCTTTCTTTGAAATTGTAAGATATGGTTTATGGATTCGTATATTTTAAGGTTCTGAATTTAGTTTTCTACATTTATAGATTTTCGTGATGAACTTATTTATTTCTAAGTAGAGGATAGATATTATAGTATAAAAGTTGTCTGAATAAATAACGAACTTTTGTAGTAGAGTGAACGTATATAACTCGAAAATATAATTGCGAAAACTGTTATAATTTGAGACCGCAAAACATCTTTGAAGAAGAGACGCTTAAGCATTTGTAATTAGTGGCGTCTTAGCAAAAAGCGGTGACATGACTACTGGCCGTTCAGAGGTTATTTTCCCTCCGACTTTCATTAAAAGTCAACCTTAAAGCCGTTTATTTTAGGGTCATATCACGGGTAAAATACTAGTGAATACAGCCTGAAGGGGTTGCGCCGATTACGGATTCAAGAGGTCCTCTCTCCGCCTAATTAACATGCCACTTCCCTCATTTTCAGCCTGTTTACTCGCACTCAGCGCCGAATTACTTTAAGAATCTCTCAGTTAAAGAAAATTCTTTTAAGGTGGGCTTACATTGAGTTTCCTCAGAGCTTAAAAGCAATTATTTCATACGGATTAATTATAAGGTATAGTTAAGTAAACCACTATAATGTTTTCCTACAAATTGTATTTTAACATGCAGTCTTTAACTCTTAGTTTATGATATGACTAATTTATTCACAAAATTAAACTAACAATCGGGTATACAACGTCATATTAATGCAAGTTTAGGACTCGGCGTATAGAGATTATATCGTTATGTTGGCGTGATGCCACGTCGCCTCGCGGTTTACTATTTCAGGAGAATTGGCACCGATTTGTACTGTTCACAATTATGATACATATCACGACACCTCTATGATAGAGCCATAAGGTGTATTTTCCCATAAGTAAAATATCTCTGCTTCTCTGCTCGTAAAGGATTCGAGAGAGCTGTAACGTAATTTCGCGCACGTGCTGGGAATGAAGCTCGATAGAATTAATACGAAAACCAATCATTTCCGACGCTCATTTGCTTCCGGTGCTAAGAAAAATATCTCACGTACTATTGACAGAACTAATTTAATAATTAATAAGTAATAACACAATTAATACCGAATGTTGATGGACTGAACTCAAAGAAGATAGTCGAAATGTAAAAGGTTTTCTAGTAAGTTAGAAAATTAAAGATGGAAGTCAGTTTTCATCCCTTGGGTGTTCATAAGTTTAAAGCAGTAAAAAATCTGATTTCTGCTTAAGTTTTGTAGGTGGTATATTCTCTCTGTAAAATAGCTTACCCTCCAAATAAATAAAAGCAAACAAGTTAAAAGACAATGAAAGTTCTGCCTTTCCAAGAAAAACTCTCGATTTTCGCTCCCCCAATACGACGCCATAATATAGAATTTTTGATCCCAACTGCGGCGAAACTTAAAGGAAACGAACTTTTTTTAAATACCTAAATACACAAAAACAAAACGCTTTCTTTTAGACATTGTGTATTCGTAGTTAAAATTAATAACAATTTAAACAATACTAGTAACTACATGTAATAAGCTACAACCAATACAATTGCAGGTTCAATACTTAAAGTACAATAGAGACACTACTTAATAACATTCAAAGAATAACCATGTCATAAGATGGTTCTAAATTGGATATCAAAGCAAATACTCTTCGATGCAGAAGTGTTTTTATTTAGCGTTTTATAGCTTGGATTGGGAGAATCGCTTGGCTGTGTGTAGGGATGCGCCAGTCAGATCTTTTAGGGTCAGTTAAATGATGCATTAAGAACTGAACTTTATTAACTACACACGCATATTATTAACAGACGTTCCATGGTGTTATCTGCCTATTCCAATTTGGCTCATCGCACCGCATCACCTCGTCACCCTTAAGATTTGTTTGGCGCTTCCCTACATACATATCGCATCATTGACGATGTACCAACGACCTCATTGATCGAATCGATTTCCTGAATATGGATCGATGTCGATCTGCGATTCCTAGTTAGATTACGAGTTACGATCCATTATGATTCTTAAAATCGCATCGATAACAGACTGATCGCGATAGCCCATCCCTTGGGTTGTCAATGATTATTGTCCAATATCCTTGCATGTATCGCCGATTTCATTACACGGAATGTCCTTTATTGCAAATTTATATCGCGGGATTTTCTGTTCGCGATATATGGTTCAGTTTAAACTTAAACGATTTCATAACGTCCCGACGTAGTTATTCGATTGCGCTTAATGTTTTCGAGATTATTTTCTGTTGTAGTAACACTTTCAAGCCCTAAACTGCCATTAAGTCACACTTTTATATGAAGGTACGTTTGTAACTTATTTACGTTAAAAACTTCTGAGTGAACCTAGTTTAGGCTACTTTTTTAATTACAAGGTTCCCGTTGGACACTCTAATTAATCCATTTCTTGTAACAAAGCAATTAGAATACTTTTGTTTAAACTTTAAAGCTTTACGAATCATTCTTCAGCCATTAAAAATATTTTTGTTCCAACCAATATGTGTACCTTTACTATATTATTGTTGTTGTTGGCAACGTGCCCTGGGTCCAAATTAATTTTATTGGTACTCTAACAAGAAGGGTAGAGTGACCCTTGCGGCGGTCAAGAGACCTCAAGTCAGTTCCGGGACGTCTTGGGAACAATCGGTCTGCGGTCACCGGACCACCCGATATTAATTAGTTTGCTCTTCATTATTCATTTCCCCGATATAGGGGCTAGTGTGCTCCTGATGAATTTAATTAAGCACTTATTGAAGCGTCCGATTCTAAGAATTTCACTCGGTTTCAATAACAGCTATAGTCCAAATTCACGAGACTGGAATTTGTGAAATTCTGTGGCTTGTAGTTTGTGCGCATGGCACACACTACGTGCCGATCTAATTACTATGATGTTAGATATCCACAGCCGAACCTCAGAACCATTGAATTTATTGATTTTTTAAAGTCGGTAAAAAAGTAGCTGTATAAACAACAGGAACATTATTGCCGTTTTTTACCCACATGAGACCCTTATACTCATGAGGTAGCATCAACAGTTTTCATATTTTACTACCAAAAATGTTTCTTCCCATAAAAACAGAATGACAGATTTCCTAAAAAAATGTGGTCCTGAGGATTTTCAATAAAATATTTAGTAGCAATAACTAATTATTATAGTCTAGCGTTAATGCTAGTGAAATAGTCGAACTTAGCTTTTGATATTAAGTTTGACTATCAACGCCTTAATCAGATTAAAGACATTCAACTGAAACGTTTGCATGTCGTCTGAAGTTATAAACGAAGCGCATTTCGTTTTTAATTAATAATTAAAATAAGTTTAATCTAAGTGGAAGCAGATCCATTCATTAGCGCATTTACATAAGCGCCGAGGGCTGATTGTACAAATTGTAAAATCGTTGCTCACCTCCCAACAAACAGTAAGAAACATGATTTACATTAATTACAACGCATAAATTAAACTTTATTATGGTTTATTTTCTTTTTATTCTTCTTAGCGTGTTTCATTTATTGCGACTTTGATATTTAATACAATTTTTTTTTCACTTTATTAATGTTGACTTCTCAACAACATTAATAAAGTGGAAATTGATTTACTGACCATTTGATGACGTTTTTTGTTTGTTTTCTTCCAAAGTTGTCGATAAGCTTTGTAAAATATGTATAGCTATGATTTAAATTTTAAGACTAATGAAACACCTACTTTTGCTTTATTTATTATATAGAAAATACATTTATTTACAGTTTATCGTGCACTGCGATACGTAAGAAAACACATAAAACTGTAGTTAACGAAAGTTCGCTTGTAAATTAACATTTTACAATGAAAACACTATTAATAGAATATGGTAAACAGTATCGGGCGATCTACTATCGGATAACTTTTTATTAGCCATCTATAAAATTTAAAAGTTGATGCATGGTAAGCGAAGTATGGAAACTTCTCCGTCATAATATCCCGAGGAAACTCGATTTTTTTGCAAACTTGTTTTAAATCGTAACTCGCTCATTCGGTATTCCATTGGTCAGATTGTTATTGTTATTCTTCGATACGGTTGAATAATTATTCGCAAGATCGCAAGCAATTTATTGTTTTAATAAAGGTAAAGTTCTTTTAATAATCTTTTTGTGCACACAGCCACAGAATACATAATATTAGTACAACTTAGATTTAAATCAATAAGAAGTGAATAACAATAATATTTTCATATTACAAATGCCTAAAATTCTATTAGTTGAAGTGACGCAAACGGTCAAAGTTTGATTTAACATTGACAATCATAAGCGATAGCAATGTATTATAGTAAAATAAATATAAGATGGATCAATTATAAAGACCCCATAAAATGTATATTAGCTAAAAGAACATAAAACAGTTAATTACTACTGTTTTGTGTTCTTTACTAGATCTCAGCTACATAGCTGATTTCTACATAGAAACAATTCATCACAGTATAAAGTAGCATAATATTAGTATGGAGGTTTCAATTTTGTTGTATATAATATATTGTGATGAATAGACGATTATCCCTAAAAGAGATGATGATGCCTAAAAACGCCTAAGTCTACAGCTTGAACTATCCACGTGTCAGTAGCAACACTTCTTCCAAATGGCTCGCCCGCGCCGAGGGCGAACTAAGTTGCGGTCAGTCCGTGATACGGGGGTGTCAATCTGACTGACAGCCGCACTACTTACTGACCCTCGAGATAAGACCCTCTTAATTAACACCAGCGTATTACTCAAATAGTTTAAGTAGCTTTACAACTTATTATTAATTTCGGTGCATGGTGGGTTTGAGTGGTTAAACCGACGTTTTCCGACTTTTCAGCTTGAAAAATATGAATGATGAACAACATGCAACTTATCTCCTGTTTTCATAGAGTTTCTTTAGAATGAGGTGCCTATGTAACTTCTGCGTGTATATTAATGTGTTAAGCTCTACATTACACAAAGGGAGTTGGGAAAGAACAATTGTATGTTAAGAATATTATATTTTAGAATGTTTTTCATTTTCAATTTCGTAACTACAAAGTTATATAGATAACAATCTGAATTTTGCAAAATACCGAAAGAAATTCTCACAACGTACGTTTTTCCGAGTCGTGGAAAACGTTATCCGTGGATTTGAGTATATCCGAGTTAATCGTTATCTCGGGCGATAGTTTAAGCTGCATCTTCGGCTAAGCGGATTATTCTAACAAGTAATTATCATAAGTTAGCTCCACACTCTTGATTCCGCATTTCTGCCGGGGTTCTGCATCGCTCGCCCCGGGGACTAAACATTTGCTTTCATGAATACCTTACCATAATAGACGCGAACGTACGCTGTAAAAGCAACAATGTAAATTTAATCTCGATTCACATTCTAAATAACGCGACTCTTGAGTTGAAATTTCCTTTTTATTTTCGTACGCGACGAAAATCGAATTAAATAAACCTAGTACCTAAACAACAAGTTAGATGGTCACCAAATTTTGTACACAATCATTCAAAATAATTCTCAAATATACCTACTCACATTTATCCACGTTCTAATCTCAATTTCGGCTGAGAGCGTCGCGCGTCGCATCAAAAAATCTTTAACGCAGGTATTCCCATGTAAATTGGATAATTTTGTTTTTGATTAAGGTTTGTGGGGGACAAAAAGTTCATATTGTGTCAATTTAAGTTCTAATCACTTTTTAAATGCGTTAGCAGCGAGACTCGGCGCAATCGGCGAATAAATTTGAATTTATTAACGAACTGATTTGCCTCCGCCCAGTTTGCTGACAATTCAAGGGGAACCTAATTGATTTTTTCGTCCTTTTCACGTCTTAAAGCTATTACGATACATTATATTAAGGATATTTCATTATGGTCCCGAATCACTCCTATAATTTGTAAAGCTTTTTGTGTTGCGTACTTTTCTGCTACGAACATCTATTATTGTGTTTATTTTTGGACGTATTAGACTTGATTGAGGAAAATTTTAGTGGCTTAAATTATTATAATTATCATCTACCGTAAACAGTTACTTGCAAAAATTGTGTCTATAAATATCACCTCATATTCTGGAAACAACAACTACGAGATTTCATTGGAGTAGTTTTAGGACGAGATTGCTCTAGCTAAAGCTTCAATTATACGCACTCTGAAGAAACACCTACATTACACAACGACTTTTTTACATAAAATAAGGGGCAAACGAGCAAACGGGTCACCTGATGGAAAGCAACTACCGTCGGCCATTGACACCGCAACATTAGGTGAGCTGCAGGTGCATCGCCGGCCTTTCAAGAGGGAATAGTACGCTCTCTTCTTGAAGGTTTGCAGGTCGTAAGGTGGTCCGGAAATACTGCTGATGACAGTTCGTTCCAGAGTTTTACAGTGCGCGGCAGAAAGTTACACGAAAAACGCACGGTGGAAGACTGCCACTCATCAAGCCTCAAGGTGATGAAGATGGTATATTTTTCGCGTGAAGTGACTTTTCGTCGCATCAATACAAGGAGGCAGTCATACGCAACATCCAATTTATAATTTAAACAAAAGTAGCGTGAAATGGAGGAGGTTTGCTCGCATTCCTCCGTTATTAAAGCCGGCCCGCGGAACAAAGGACGCAGTGGAGCGTCGATTGATAATTAATATTGTTTTATTATAAGCCGCGTATCTCGACGAGGCACGGAATACGCCGAATTCCCGCGCAACCATGCGGCATAATACAATAACAGCATTATGTTTAGCTAAATTTTAATTATAATTTCGTTACAATACGCTTACGAGAGTAAATATTTTGGACGTACCCTAGGTATCGTTTGAGCACTTATTCTGCTACAATGCATCCTTATTGTAGCAGAATAAGTGCACAAACGATACAAATTATAAATCCCTTTATTTCAAATGTTAAGTAACGTTCTAATTTCATACATTGTTGATTTTGCATTCTGCTATCAAAATACATATATAATAATTAACATATCAATCCCCGTAAGGCCCAAGTGGGCCGCGATAACAAAAGATTTCCAAGAATTGGCGATCGAATGATTAATATAGCAAAAGTGACGGCCTAGGAATAGTTATTGTTAGTTCAATCTCTACAACCATGAGAAGAGAAAATACTGCGTGACTGGTGAGACATGTTCAATACTCGAGGACATGATATTTGGCTATTATATTAGATGAAAAAAATAATATCAATTGATCACTGAGTAAATGTAGCTTAAAGTTGTAGTTTTGTTATTCGTAGTTAAAGTTAAATAATTATTTACCCATCGCATGGATACCGCGCGCGGGATGGGTAGTTGTGTGGTGTTTCTTTGGTAGCGCACGCCTCTGCACCGGCCGCATAGTATGCCTAATTAGTAGGCCTAGCCGGTAGCCGCGTAATTTACTTAGTATCCATGATTCATTTATTTTTGGGAAATTCGGAAAAAATTAAGTACTTAATTTTATTACATAATTATAATGAGAATCGAGTACAGAGTACTCTCCTTAAGTATTGAAAATGTCTCACCAGTCATGGTGTATAAGTTAGCAACATTACTAGCAAGAATTAAAAAATATCTGTTCAGTTTCAAATACTAGGCAGAAATCACTAATAGTTTCAGTCCACTTTTTAAAGGTTTATTTTTAAGTATTGATAGTATTCTATTTGAATAATACACTATTCAGCTCTACAATATCGTAGTCTAACTAAATATGAAGTCAATAATTACACTGCTTATCTCTTGTGAACTTTGTAAAGGTTTACAGATGGAGTTGTTTTGTACATACAAACATGTTTGAAAAGGTGTAGATGATATCTATACATCCATTAGACGACTCTCGACATTTCAGACGGGTTCAGATGTAGATGTGCCATTACTAATCCATTATGCGGTGGGGACGACGAACTGTAAAATAAATTTAATACTCTATTCTATAACGAAGGAAAACATCATGAAACCTGAAAGTTTAGTCAAGACTCAAGAGTCATTTAGATATTTCGGCTGTGAAGTTCGAATACAAAATGTATTCACAGATTTGACATGTCGCTTGTATACACCACGGACACTGACAAAGGCTCTCGGTTATGATGTAAACCGGACCCAAAAAATCAGAGAATATAGGATCCCACCAAAAACATTTCTTGTAAAATGTAGCCGAGACGACCACATAAGGTTTACCCTGTGAAAAAGATATGAGATCTCATGTAGAGCCAAGCTTCTGAATCTACACGGCCTAACTCTACAAGTCTACCTTTTCTTATTTTTTAAATTCGGTCTGGTTTTCTTCAAATAGAATTAAATGATGGGTAGGACCAGTACGTGCCTCGAAAAGAGCAAACTTACATAGAGCTTAATAACTCTACGTTGCCAGTTGCCACGTAACTACATAAATATGTTATAACTTATAACATAATCGATATAAACAAACTTATCGATAAAATCTTTATCGATAAAAACAACAATCGAATTTAGCTGAACTGGAGTGTTAAGATTCATACAATATGAAGCGAAGTGGTCCCCGGGCTGAAGTTTGGGCTCGCTCCAACGCCTTCGGGGTTGATGGATTGTGGCGGGCGGCGGTCAGACCACATTGTTCATGTTTTAATCACTAAAATATATTATGTAATATCTAGTTGTAGTCATATAAAATATGCTATAACTAGATATTAGAAGTATTAAAAAAAAACCTGTGAATATTTGAAAATAAAGATAAATTATAATTTAGGATATAATATACATTCGTCACGGTGGGTAAAAACAAAACGGTATAATAATACCGTTTTGTTTCGTTACTCCAATAGGAGTAACGATACATTGGAGATTATATATTAATAATTAATATTATATATATTACAAGTTTCGGCAAGGACGTAGCCGGTAGGCCGTAGGACAGTTTTTATCTCGGAAAATGAGCGCAGCTGTAGGTATATAGCACAAGGTGTAACAAAACTAAGTGATTAATACTTGAGGGTATGTATGTGTTCCTTGTAGAGAGTTTACTGTGAAAGTAGCAGAGCTGAAAACCCATTTCTTTCACTTTTGTATGGGCAAGCGCTCCAGCGTCACGAGTTTCCCCATACAAAAATGAAAAAAGTTGGTCTTTCAGCGCTACTACTTTTACAGTGAACCTAATATAAGGACACTTACAAACCCTAAAGTAGTATCACTTAGTTTTGTTACACCCTGTATAAGTTGCGAGCTTAATCTAGTAATTCGTTAAGGACATTCGACGAGGGAGACAAAAAGTTAGACAGTTTAATATAATCGAGGAATTTAACTTTACTAATCGTTGATCTTATTATAATGAGACGCCACAACAAACTTTCAATTGCAAATTGCTTTACCACTAACAAACTCTATGTTTTTGTATACAAACACTGTTTTAGTATTACAAACAAAGGAAATTAGCATAGCGATACATTAATGCTTTTCCAAATTGACTACACGGGCGTGATCCAAAACAGATTTAGCGCGTGTGTGCACACTTTAAACACTCGCTTCGAATACTGTGCCAGCAACTTGCTAGTACTAGTAAGGCATATACTTTATCATAGTGATTAGGAGAGTATTTTAGTACAACTTGAAAGGCAAGTTCTTTAGCACAAAGGCATAATGCGCTGCGAATGCAAGTAGCGTTTACATGTTTCAACTAAACTTCGGCTTACGCATCAATAGTCAGTACGCTCATTAGTCATTAGTCATTACATTATGTGGCATAAAATGTTAAAATACCTAAAATAACTTACGAAAAAAATACCTACCATAAAAATAAGAATTACTCTACTTATTTCTCAACACTGCAAATTTTATAAGCTTCTCAAGCTATCTGTTGATGTGACAAAATATATTAGGGACGCCTTCGGGAACAAAATTTTAAAATAGGATCAGTTTTCGTACACAATGTGACCGCGTCGACACGCGCTCGGCAATTTATTAGCAAATAGGTTAAGGAAGGCCAAATTTTGCACGTAAGTTTTGAATACATTTATTAGATTTTTTGTAATTTCTATTGATTTCATTGGATTAATGGTCATGTTGTCAACACTAATTAATGTTTATTTATGATCTTTTCTCCATTTTCCCTAACAATATAAAGGGTGTCTACTATTAGTTCTTGAAAATGTAAAAAACCTAATAGATGACATGGATCTCATCTTTTAGTTTTGCAATACATACTAAAGTTATTTTGTAGTTTATTCTACTGCAAATATCATCACTATTCTCTGAAAATATAATTCTACTAGCGACCCGCCCCGGCTTCGCACGGGTATAAAATATATAGCCACTGAAAAAATTATTAAAATCGATTCAGCAGTTTTGATTTATATTCATTATTACTACCCGTGGCCCGCATTTTTTTTAATAATAATAATAAATCTTCATTGAAAACTAAATTCTTTTCTTACTTCTAATAGCCTGCCAAACTGCGCAGCAGTTTATCGGCGGGCAACGCGCTCATTTACAAATAAACTTTATTATGTATACTTATATATCTGCATGTAATATTAATTAGTATATTATATCTTTAAACACTACTTATAACTTTTAACTTAACAATGACAGTCTTATAATATTATGGTATTTGTAAGGACAGAGACTACTGTATCTTATTACTATTACATTATAACATTATATTCTGTACTGAAAATATTTTACTTTACGTAGTAAACTTTTCTCACTACTGGTGACAACTTGAAATAGTTTTTAATTATAGGAATATAAAATATATAGTTTTTAATTATAGGAATATAATATATAGCTATAAATAAAGTTTTAGAAAATACAGCCACTACCTTTAGCTTTTTAGTACAACTGTACAGGTTATTATGTTTAAATATTGTATGTAATTTTTATTTTACAGAATACATTATTTGTTTTCTAAGTTGATATTATAAAACACTATATATACCTAATCAAATACACTTGTAATTTGCTTTTAAACTTCCATTTTTAGTCATATATTATAATTTATTCTTGGTCTGTACCGCCGCAAAGGCTACGTCTCATAGGAAATTGGAGCCTTTTGCAAGGTATAGGCAAATCAGTAGAGATCATTGGTATTCTTGGTATATGAGCTAATTCACCAGCTGCAGGGCCGGTCATGATCTTCGCTAAGTACTGCGCACCCCCGCCTTGGTAGCGCCCACTTCGAAACGGGCGTAAATCGCAATTTTTAATTTCACCATAACTAATTCTAAACCAAACGTCCAATTTTAATCATTCAAACACCAAATATTATCTACACAAACTATACTTATTGATAAAATAATTAATTTTGATAAGGATTATCAGCATGAGTAAAATAAATGCGTTTAAATGTAGTAAAAAAATCAAGATTTTTAAGTAAAAAAATGGCTGTTCTGCCTCACTTGACATAGATAGGTATAGTGTGGCCCGGACATTTTTGTAAATATTTATAAGATCTACAAATGTAGAATGTAATGTAAAATGTTCTAAGTATTTACTTATTCTACAAATGTAGAATAAGTAAATACTTAGAACATTGTATGGTTCTATCTTTTATAGTTTAGGTAGCGTACGCAAAATAAGTAACTTTTCTGGTTGATTTTTTTCACCTTGTGTCAGAAAAACCCAAATATCTTACGGAACCCTATATTTTCTAAAATAAAAAGTAGCCAATGTTACTTGTAAATAATGTAGCTTTCGAATGATGAAAGAATTTTTAAAATCGGCCCAGTAGTTTTTGAGCCTATTCATTACAATTAAACAAACAAACAAACAAAGTTAACCTCTTTATAATATTAGTATAGATTAACAAACTAAGAACTTAGAACTACTGTACCGAAAAATGGCCATGGTGTTTAATATTAGACCTTGTACTGATCTAAAAATCGATTGCTTTAGTTTTTTAGCAGTAAAAAGAAGAAAAAGGAGATCTGAGAAAAAAAAGAAGAGGCAAGAGAAGCATGGAGACTAAAGACTGAAAATAAATTTGCTAGGAAAAAAATATGAAAAATAAAAATAAAAGGAGAGATAGTTTCAGCATGGGAGGACAATGATAGAATCTGGAGACAATGTGGATAATATTTCTGATGCATGTAGTAACTATGATGAAGTAAATGAAATCTTTTGAAAAACGGCAAATAAAGACCTAATAAATAGGAAAAATGTAATGTAATGTTCTATGTCAACTATTAGTTCATATTGGTGTCTACTAATAGTGATGTTCGTTTTTTGTGATGTCATCTATTAGCTCTTATGACTAAGTTTACAAAAAGACCAATAATATATTTTTTTGTTGATTTGTTATAGAATAATTATAATAGTTTTATTTTGTAAGAGTTACTGAAGACTTGGAAGAAGTTATTAATCTTTTATTTTCATAAATATATATTTTATAACATTCAAATGTTTTATGTTTCCTTAAAGTGTCTGCCATTAGTGCTTTTCCCTTAGTTTCCACATAAAGTAACTATTACAATATGCTGTAGTACGAGTACGATTTACTGATAGTTACCAAAAATAATTTAATCATTTAATAATTTGCCTGCATTTTATAGAGACAGATAGGTAATGTAACATGTTTTGCACCTCAATAGACTTATAGGAATTAATCGTATAAATATAATTAAACTAGCGACCCGCCCCGGCGTCGCACGGGTATAAAATATATAGCCACTGAAAAAATGATTAAAATCGAAAGCCTATGAATCCTATGATCCTTCACGTGGTCTACTTCTATCTATCTGTGCCAAATAACATAAAAATTGCTCCAGTAGTTCGCGAGATAAGCCCTTTCAAATAATTTCCCCCGTTTTTTCTACATGCTCCTATTAGTCTTAGCGTGATAAAATATAGCCTATACCTATAGCCTTCCTCAATAAATGGGCTATCTAACACTGAAAGAATTTTTCAAATCGGACCAGTAGTTCCTTAGATTAGCGCGTTCACGTTGGGCTTACTTACTATAGCCTATAGCCTTTCTCAATAAATGGGCTATCTAATACTGAAATTATTTTTCAAATCGGACCAGTAGTTCCTGAGATTAGCGCGTTCAAGTAAGCACTTTCAAATAATTTTCCCCGTTTTTTCCACATTTTCCTCTATTTCTTCGCTCCTATTAGTCTTAGCGTGATAAAATATAGCCTTCCTCGATAAATGGGCTATCTAACACTGAAAGAATCATCAAAATCCGTTGCGTAGTTTTAAAGATTAAAGGGAACAAAGGAACATGAGGGAAAAAAAGCGACTTTGTTTTATAATAAGTATAGATAGATAGATTAATCATATAACCTCATTCTAGCATTCTTCGATCTCTTTAAAATATATAGTTTGAGTAAACAAATAAAGGGTTTTTTTTAAATATCTATGAAGTAACATTTAATATTATGTGTTACGCAAGTTACTGGCACATTTAATAGCAGCACAACGCTAACGACAAAATGATACAAGTCAAATGTTCCTGATATTTTTTAAAGGGTGAACTACATTAATCTCAAGTACCGGGTGCGTTGACACAATTAGATGAAAAAATTGAATATTAAGCTGCAACCATCAGCAAGATAAATGACCCCAACCCCTTGATGTATCATTCTTCGCGTCAAAATATTATATGAAAATATCGGCATGGCGGCTGCTATCGCTTAGATCACGCCCGGATAAAAGTAACAAAATATTTTTCATAAATAATTTTCGGTGAAATATATTGTAGCTGATCACGGCGGAGGTAAATAAGGGTTTGATTTTGGCATGTTATATTATTATTGTTTATGCTATTTGTCTACCATCAAGAATCAATCAAAAGGCAAACCTTTAAAAATATATTTTAGTCGAGTTACGTCTTTTTCCCAAATTGAGCCTAGCCAACAAATCACGCGCGACTACTCGTATTTCAACATAACTCGACCAAATTAAAAGATTCACTATCAGCTGCGTATGATCCAATATATTTGATGATAATTCTTATTGTATAGGACAGATAGGTAAGTAAGCCAATTCATTCCACCGATTGGCGTAATATTAAGAACTGAGGCTTATCTAAGCACGAGCAAGAAAATTTTGCTTAAGTAGAAAAGTCCTTATAACACGTATGGAATAAATTATAAAGTGTAATAAAACAGCAATTTCAGCAAGACAGGTGGCAATGCACTGTTCGCTTGCGGATTGTGATCTTTTTTAATTTGTCTGTAATGGGCTTGGAACGATGTGCGCCGATTACGCCAACCCCTTGGGGTGGAACATGTTTCTTAATTATACATTATAATACAATTAACTATCAATCTCGCGTTATAAATTGCTGTTTAATTGTATTATAGCTTTACCATCGCCATTTTTCAAAAGACGGGGTTAATTTTTCAGATGGCATAATCTTTAAACTATTGATAAAGTGGAAATTGTTGACCTATTTAAGTAAGAATAGAAAATACATGATTATTTGACAAAAACAGCAACATTTTAAAAGTATTTTTAACTATACCTAGTCTTAAAAATTAAAAATTCAACATCTCATTTACCCACTTTGAGTCTAGGAAAAATATCACATAAAAGGACGTTAGATATTTTACTAGCGTCTAATACAAAACAGGTAAAGCTAACGAGGTTCTTCGGATCGCTATCACTAGACGTCATCCCGTGTTCCGGGGAGTCGCGGAGATTCCCGGGGAGTTGCGGGGAATCCCGGGAAGTCGCGGGGAGTCCCGGGGGTTTCGGGAAACAAAGTAAAATGCAAATTTTCATGTATTTGCAATTAGCGCCTCCCGCCCCACCGCCCGCCTCGCGCTACATAATAAAGTTGAGTCTAGGAGCGATGTTAGACTTACATAGCGTTTATATTCTGTGACGAATGATATATTAACTGTTAAAGAAAGTTATGTAGCAAAATCTGAGCCGGACCGTATAATCCACCGTATGACTATTACGGCTACCCATTTTCGAAAACAAAGCCGTTTTGAAATACAACGGGGCTATAACGACTAGCCGTAGAGTAAAATAGTCCTACATTTTCAGCTGACTATTCCAAATAAATGAATTCAAGGTTCATTTTGCTGCATAAGGATATAATTTTTTACATAGTTAGGGATAAAGTCAGTCAACATCTAAAATAAAACTAAGGGTCAATTCAGACCGCAACGCAACGAGGCGAGGTGAGACGCGGCGCGGCAGAAATTTGTATGGATTTGTCAGATTTCAATTGCGTGAGATGTCTTGCGAATCTGTCAAATCCATATAAATTTAGAAAAGCATCTACGCGTCGCGTTGCGGTCTGAATCAACCCTAAGTTCCTATATTTAAAATAAATCACCAAAAAAAATGTACTGAGCAAAAATACGATGCTTTCATGATCGCAATAATAGACACGAAGGCTCTACATTCGAATACTAAAATTAATTAACAGTGCAAGTACTGAATTAAAGATTTAATTCTATAAGAGGAGGTTATAGTAGCCTATGTCTCGACGTATAATGTTTATAAATAATACATTTTGATCCTCGTCTCAGGTTTCTGCAGACGCGGTGCAGCGCGTCTTGATACTTTAATGTCACTTAAAAGCTTCTTAAAACTTCAGCAAGTGTATTTTAATATTCAAATTATTAACGTCGCATTGGATGTTTCATGCTCTTAAGGTATCATATTAACGGCTAGTGTTTTACTTTTATGACACTTATATTTTAAAACTAAAGATCCTTTATTCTATAGAGAAACTAGGGTTTCAAAATTCTGAAAAAAAAACACATTAAAATGGTTTAGCGCATAAGTTTACTCCATTTTAAAGAATAAACATCATGTCGACGGTAATGCATATTGTAAATCTACCCGCAGACTCCAAAATGTCTGTTATTTCAACCACTCCGCCACTAAGTTCGGTATAAATCTCGTTTATGTACTGCGATTGACGTATGTTATCGTCGTAAGTACTGGTGTCTACCCTTAAAATGTCTCTTACTTTGGTGCCCCAATTTTACCACAACCTCTACGGTCTACGCGGGTCGCTACGAGACGGCTACGATACACAAATCTAGCAAAGATTTAAATTATCAATTTTAAGTCCTACAAGCTTATTATAAAACCTATATGATTAAAAATAAGTAATAGTTGTCTAATCACAACTGGACACAAAATCAAGACCATAGGGACAAGATCATAGGGTAATTTCACTATTAGGATCAATTAATAACACCAAAACGAATTAATTTTGCATCGATATAATATAATGTGCCGCCGCTTCGCTAATCGCCCCTCGTTTTTTGTTTAACTTCGGTATTATGAAGTAGGTAATCCTTAGTTGTACGAAGACAGTTTATGCATTCAGTTAGTCAGGAGTCAGGACCCACCCATATTTCCGAAAGCATTATTTGCAGTACATACGTGTGGACGCAAATACGCGACGGACAAAACACTTAACCTGATTGACCCTTGGATAGTATTTTTATTGCTCGCTGTTGCCCATACTTCGGCTTCTACGTGCATCGTCTCATTCAAAATAGTGGAGATACTTTTGCAAATAAAAAAAATAATTGCGATAAAAAATCGATGTGGACAATTGCGCAAAGAGTGGTGTGTATCGCAAAGGTGGTTAGCTTTGTCCACATTGTACCTTTTTTTTGTTCAACAAGGGCATGCGTTATAGCGCTGTCAACAGCGAAGGTGTGGCATGCCCGTGCGCGTCAAAATCCACCCGCGTTGAAAGAAAAGTGTCATAGCGCGCGCTACGATTTCAACGCGCATTACGGGCATGCCTCACGTTCACTGTTGACAGCGCTATAAGCCATGCCCTTGATGAACAGAAAAAGGCACAATGTGGACAAAGCTTATTACAGGATATTCTAGTTCTTTTGTTTATAAATTGTACTGTTTCCTAAAACTAACATAAAAATTAACTACTTATAATAAATAACAATTTACTTTAGGAACCTTTTTAACCGACTTCCAAAATGGAGGAGGTTATAACATTATGTTCGTCTGTATATTTTTACATGTAAAGTGGATTTGTTATTCCAGTTTAGAATTTAACTCGCAGGTTTCTAGCAAATAGTACTGACGTGTACTGATTGTTTAAGTTTGTACAAAGGACGATCCTGAGGTTGAATCCTATTTTAAGCTGGCAATCTATCACTGGGAAAATCACAATACTCATTCACTTTTATTGCAGACTTCAGAACTAAAGAAGTTGGATGGATATTTTAAAACTAGTTATGTAATTTGTTTTAGACAAGCAATTAAGAAATATTGAGTGTATTTTTTCAATAGAATTTGATATTACCAGCATATTTTAGCAATACCTAGTTATAAAAGTATCTTCCAAAAACACTGTACTTTTCGGAATAAACAAAAACATTGTGTTAGTCCATAGCACATTTGGTTTTTAAAGCAAATTTCATCAAAATCTGTTTAGGAGTTACCTTCCTAAAAAGTAACATAGGTACACTGCAGACACAAACTTTCGTTAACTAAATGTGATCATCACAAGAACTTTTGAAAATGATTGTAACGATTCACAAACCAATTACACTGAAAGAAAAATACAAATAAGGATAATATTTTATCAACATAGAAAATAAAAAAGGAAAATATCACATATTTTTCCCTGTATTATTTTAATTGTAACATGAACAAACGAGGTAATTACATTGTTTCACAAGCGACATCTTTACATGTGTACACAAACAGTAATTTGAATACGCGTATGTCATTTACGAGACAAATTGTTTTCGTTATTAGGAACAATATTTGCTTAGGCCGTGTAGCGTGAGATTTGCATATTGGTAGCTGCAAGCTGTCTTAATTTGGCCGTAATGTGACGGGGCGCGATTGCCACGGGGTGTTGCACCCACATGGGATTGTCGTTAGGGTTACCAAAAACGAGAAACTTTGAGGAACACGTCATCTAGTATTGTTAGGCAAATAAGCTTTAGATAGTTTAAAAAGCAACGGGTTGCACTCCTGGAGTGCCAGCAGAAGTAGAAACAAAACGGCGGCCTACTCTCTCTTCGTCTTCCGAATTTCCAATAAAGTCCTTGTCCTGATGCTAGTTGCTAGTTTAAAACCTTTTAACCTTTCCAAAATAATGTCAAACGACGGATTATCTTTAGGTAAGTATATATTTTTTATTTTTTTATACCTATACTTATTAATAATATAGAATGAATCTGATGGCAAATTTTGATGACAGATTTTCAAAAAATATCCTTGATCATTGGATAAATTTTTATGTTTGCATGTTTCACACTCAGAACCAGCCGCTATAAGGAAAAAAAGGATCGAAATGTTTTATTCCTATTAGTGCTACAGTCAATTTCTTTTCTCACTTTTTGCCATCAGATTCTGGTAGACCTATACATATTATTAATATAAAAGAACCCCCTTTCTCTACATTACTTTTACTTCTCTACATTATTACATAGAAAGAAATTGTTAATAACTACATTCTGTTCAGAAATTGGGCGTGAAGTGTAAGCTTCATCCATATACGCCAGCTCCCATAATACTCCTTATCCCAGACGATAAGTTCTCAGTGTCAACCCTAGCTGACCTAGGCAATTTATTGTCTCAATCTGTGCATATTACAATTTCCAGCGCGATGAATATATGAACGAGACTTTATTGATTCTGGGAGTATGCTGGGAGTATTGAAAATGTGTGAGGTCGTATCGAAATATTTCAAGAGCATAAGTCCCTCTCAACCTCGCGAGACTTAGGTGGCATTACAGGTTTTCCCAGTGTATCTGGTTTTTATTTTTGAAATAAATTTATGTTTTCTTTTAGAATAAATATTAAATATATAAGTTTTATTTCAAAGGTATCTAAAGTTGCGAACTTATGTATTTGGAATCAGGAATAGGTAGGTACATAACAAAATTACTTTTGAAAATTATTTGAAATTCGAGAAATGCATATATATGTATTGCCTACGTCTTATATTACACGCTATAGAGGCTTCAATCACTGCGTAGGATATACCCCAAAAGAAGCATAATAAATAAGAAAGGATCGAGAACTTTAATGATATCGATTTCTTCGGCAATATCTCGTAAGAGCATGTAGTTATTTATTGGGGCCGAGCACACCTACACCCTTTGTTCGAGTATTCCTTTGAATCGCTTCGGCAAAGGCGGTTAGCATTTCCGCAACGCATTTGTTCACTTATTCAAACAAACAATCCCTAAAGTTCCTCTAGGTTTGTGATAAAATATCACAAGGCGTGCATTCTTTCGACTCCCCGTCCGAACCAGCGGCACGGAAAACATCTTTTGTGTTTAACGATACCGCGGTATTTACTCAAAAACACGTGAAATTGCGTATATAAGGATAAGTGCAAGCCCTTTACATAATGTAGGTGGAAGATTCTGATATTATCTATTTTTATTATGTTAGGAAGAACTCAAAGAAGTAGTTTATTTTGCTAATACTTACCCAGTTTTTGAGATATTTTACTGAAGTTTATCTTATACACTTTATTCTTTTATCTCGGCTTCGGCTGCTCTCGAGCGGCTTTCCAGTCACGTGTGGACAAAGGTGTCCAACTCGCTAAAGTTGTTTAACTACCTGAAGATTTATACCTGATATAATAGCTATACCTGATATCATTATTTATTATTGTGTTCCGATCAACGCACAACGCACTTACCAACAATATCTTGAAGCCGCGGTGTTTTACATAATATAAAATATTGTATTCTTTAGTTTTTTTGCTCGGCGACAAATCCCGGAAGTTAATAAAATTCAAAACATAATATTATGGTATAAAGTACCCGCGTAAACTACACTTTCATAAGCAGTTATTTAAAAAAGTTTACTAAGCATCCAAGCCAATTTTCTAAGCTCTATCACACGCGAATCGCGGGCCAAGGTTGTTTATCCTGTCACTATAAAGTATACAGTTTTAATAAAAATCAACTCCCCTGCGATTTTCACGTACCGGAGCAATTTCCAATACAGCCATCATGGTCCGTAGTCATCTTACAAGCTGAATTGATACTTCAGACACGCTATTCTCTTGAAAGCTTTTATATTATATTATCTAAGACCTTTCAACACGTGGAGCGTCTGTCGTATGAATCGATTCACTTTCCTGCATCTCCTGGGTAAAGACCAATCGGTGGCGGAATGTCTACACTCCACATCAGGGGTTCCCAAACTTATTTTGTTTACTGCCCACTTTGAGAAAAAAATATGTTTTAGCGCCCCCATTGTTTCAATTTAAAATGAATCCAGATGAAAATCACCCCCCAAGCCTCTACACAACGCCCCCATTTTTTGTTCTGGGTCCCACAGGCCATAGCGCCCCCCTTTAGACCTTTAGCGCCCACCAGGGGGCGTTATCGCTCACTTTGGGTAAGACTGTCTACATCGTTCGAGAGAAAAAAGTAACGTTTGACGCTGAAAGTAATTACAAGTTTTTATGATAAATACACAGATATTAGAGTTTGATGATTGATAAGTATCCTGTACCTACCCTTAGACCGTGGTTCACATTATACACGGTATATTCAGCTGTCGAAAGTAAGCTAAGGTTCACTAAGTTTTGTGTAAGCGCAGTTTTACTAATGGAAATATTATACTAACATATTGTGATTTTCCAATGTATCAAACGAAGACAGTATACCAATATAACTTTATTTTCTGTACAAGTTTGTAAAAAATAGTCTGACTCAACATAAATACCTTAGATATTAAAATATCCATTTCAAACGAAGCTTCAATGGATACTTGAATTCATGAATTGATAGCCATCTAGGAATAAGGATTCTCAAACGCTAACTTTCGTTAATCCGTATAACTTATAATTTAAACGACATTAAGTACGACGTGTTTATTATCGCCAGCACATTAAGTTTACTCTTATATGACTGTTATCTGGCTAAATGCTAGACCTAGGCATTATTATCTGACTGTTAGACCTAGGTACGACGTTATAATGGCCCCGCAAAATACTGATATTTATCTCTTCCATAAATCCTATGTAATGTCCCATAGAGGACTAAACTTTATTATGGGCTAAGTAGAATTTACCTTACTATTTTCTGAAACTCCGACATTAATTAATTTAAATAGTTATAAATCTCTTTAACAGAATCATAAGACAATCTGTACAATTTTAATTTAAATTATTACTTATGTAGGTACATTATTTAATGTAAAATAATATTGTCTGGTATATTTTAACGCCAATGCACTTTCAAGTTTTAACAGCTATACAATGTGACGATTGATGACTTTGTCTTATTTTTACTCGAATACACCTAAACAAGGATTATCTTCGCAATAAGTACTAACACAAATCCAACATTCTCCCACAACTAACGCATAATCAAAATCCCGATTATTAATATTAGCTTTAAACGGAGCTTATTGGTCGATAATCTTAACAGGTCGTTTGAGGTTACAGTTGATCTTGTGTAAACGGCTCAGGGCTCAGACGGCGGGGTTCCGCTCCGACGGCCTCGCGCCTCATATAAATCCACATTATGCAAGTTACAACGTTTTGGTTCACTGCCAGTGCTCACTCTCAGTCTAATACATAGTATTAAGGATGCTTGGGTATTGTTGGAATTCTGTTGTGGCAAGTAGTGTAGAGTATTATAGACTACCTAGGCTACTTTAGTACTTTACATACTATACCACAGTATATAAATCAAATTTGCTCAACACAGAGACACGTTTTAGAAACGTGCTACATATTATGGCTACATTTTGCTACAATATTCTGCTCTTTGATTATAATATACTACAATTCTGCTATCAAATTGTATTCAAATAAAATAAAAAAAAAGTCAAATTATATTATCTCAAATCACGCTTATTTGTGCGTTCGTTCGGGGGATCGTGTAATAAGCCCTTATACCCAATAATTTGCTTTATATGAATGCTTACATATCGAATACTATAATAATTGCTTTTGAAACGGCGCAGATATCGAGCTATAGACATCTAATAGTAGTAACCGGAGAGGATCGTCTGTAAAATTCAGTATAATGAAATCAGAGCTCGATTTACATGAGAAAGCCTTCGGGCGAGTCTAATAAAATTAACAGTTCTTTCTGTCTGACGCAGGTTTGGGCTCGATTGAAATTCAAATTCGAACTCTGTGGCATATTTAATATAATTAAGACGTAATAGAGTAGCTTCATGTCCACCCCTCGATTCTTTTGCTGATTTCGTCAACAAAAGATTTTGAACTTATCTGTTTATCGTTAGCGGCCGGCCATACTCAGAGAGATATTATAATGACTTATTTTGCCTTAAACTCCAAAAATTTTTGGTCAATCTTTCCATTATATATTAAAGTTAAGTAGACATTGCGGCCGTAAGGTAGGTAGGCGGTCGTTGTAGCCGGTAGCCAGGAGGCTACCGGCTACAACGACCGCCTATTATATATATTATACCTAAATATTAATGATAATATTACTTTATCATTCGTTTCTCAAGTAAGGCAAGTTTCGACGAAAATAAATTGACCTTAAAACAAGAATATTATAAGTGATTTATACTTAAAATTAAGATCTATCGCCTTAATAACAGAGTAACGGTAGCGTTTCCTTAGCTTTCACATATCTTCGGAATTTATCACATACATAAAGCTACCTAAATCTGTCGCATTATCTCTGATCATGTAATGGGTCAAATATTCCACTTAATGATCGTCGGCAGCCTTTAAAGTCTTTGTGACACTACATTGTAGAGTTATTCTCTTTAATATAACTATTCTCATAAAAAACACGCTAAAAAAATAAAACAAAGGAATTTTAAAGAGCTACTGCGTATTGCTTTTTGACAGGAGGGAAATTAATCGGCTGCGGTTTCCCTTTGAACGTAATTTATTAACTTTGGTAGCCCTACGTCAGCGGCGAATGGTCGTCCTCAGTTATTTAGTTTTTAGGGTTCCGTACCCAAAGAGTAAAAACGGGACCCTATTACCAGAGACCAGACATACTACTATTACTAAGACTTCGTTGTCTGTCCGTCTGACTGTCCGTCTGTCTGTCTCCAGGCTGTATCTCAAGAACCGCTATAGCTAGACTTCTGAAATTTTCACAGATTGTGTATATCTGTTGCCGATATAACAACAAATACTGAAAAAAAAAATTAATAATATTTAAGGGGTTGTATGGGAGCCCCATACAACAAACGTGATTTTTTCGGCCTTTTTCGCTCTATATCAATAATGGCAAGAGGTAGGTACTTGAATTTTTCACACATTCTTTTGTTACATGTATACTTTAATATTTTATAATAATATTATAATAAAATAAAAATTTAAGAGGGGCTCTCATACAAAAAATACAATTTCTAGCCTATTTTTGCTGTGTATTGGTACGGAACCCTTCGTGCGCGAGTCCGGCTCGCACTTGGCCGATTATTTATTGTTCCTCACATGACACATCTTAACTGCCTTTTAATAGTTTTAGATGTTTTATGGTTAAGAACTACCGTACTTTCAAACTCCCATGGTTACGCCGTATTTTCATTGAATTTCAAATAAAAAAAAGAGAGTGCGCGACTATCATATTCCTATCATAAAGTATAATTTACACAGAGCCAGTACTGGCTGCCAATAATACTGGCAGCCAGTATTGGCTTGGCATATGCCGCGTGTGAACAGTTTGGCCTGGCTTGAAAAACTGTTCACACGCGGCATATACCAAGCCAATACTGGCTGCCAGTCTTATTGGCAGCCAGTACTGGCTCTGTGTAAATTATACTTTAGAGTTCCCTTTCCTGTCATGCGTATTATTGCCCGCGCGCGGATCTAGTCCGCATGCGGATGGCAATTACTGCAGACTTGTGGCCGCGAGCGTGTTGTCCACAGGCCGCATGACAGGAAAAACAGCTATGAATTAATGATATTTGCAACTTAGTTGTGTCTAAACACACTAGGCTGAATTACGCCGGCGTAAATTCCGCCGCAAATGTCAAATGCATACAAATACGCGACGGAATAGTGTGTCTTCTCTCGCGTTCCGCCCGTATTTTGTATGAGTTTGAAACGCGGCGTAAACGCGGCGGAATTTACGCCGGCGTAATTCAGCCTAGTGTGTTTAGAGCCAATGATGCTTGCAACTTGCATGCGTATCCGCACGCGGACGACAACACGCATGACTAGAAAAGGGACCTCATACCTACATAATAAAGTATGTTTTAATTACGGATTTTGTTGCGTTTCGGAGCACTTTTCTTATTCCCGAGTCCCGACGTTTCGGCTGCTTTCCAGCGGCCGTGTTTACGAGTAAAACGTGGTGATCGATTGTCTCTTTGGTCACGGCCCACGGGTGAACTGAGGTGACAGGCGTCCAACTTGCTGAGAATTTTCAACTACCCGAAGATTCATCTATTTTTAGGGTTCCGCCGTCGTCAACAAAGAACCCTCATAGTTTCAGTCTTTTTTTTTATTAAATAAGGGGACAAATGAGCAAACGGGTCACCTGATGGTAAGCAACTACCGTCGCCCATGGACACTCGCAACATCAGAAGAGCTGCAGGTGCGTTGCCGGCCTTTTAAGAGGGAATACGTTCTTTTCTTGAAGGTTTGCAGGTCGTATAGGTCCGGAAATACTGCTGGTGACAGTTCGTTCCAGAGTTTTACAGTCAAAAAGTTACGCGAAAAACGCACTATGGAAGACTGCCACTCATCAAGGTGATGAGGATGGTAAGTTTTTCGCGTGGGACGATAGCGAAAAGTTGCAGGTGGTATGATTCCGAACAATTCCTCAGAGCACTCCCCGTGATGCAACCGATAGAGGATGCAGAGTGAAGCTACATCTCGGCGTAATTCCAAGGGGTCCAAGCTGTTTGAAACACTATGGCAGTCAACAATTCGAGCGGCCCTTCGTTGGATACGATCCAGAGGGAGCAGTTGGTTTATTGGCGCCCCTGCCCAGAGATGAGAACAATATTCCATATGAGGCCGAACCTGCGCCTTGTAGAGTTGTAGGCGTTGGTCCGGACTGAAGTACTGTCTCGCTGGTCGAAGATCTGTCTGTCTGTCTGTCAGCGGTTTTACTCAGAGACTGTAGGACCTACAAAGCTGTAATTCGGCATGAATGCAGAAATATATTAATGATGCTGACAAAATGGTATATAAAATCTTAAAAAAATATTTTTTATTGTACCTCCTCCCATACACATCAAGCGGGGATGATACTTTTTTTTCCCGTTCACCCCACTATGTAGGGGTGTCGTTGGATAAGTTTTAATATTACGAGTATTCATAGATCATTTTTCGATTAAGGGATTTAGAGTCCTGTGTCTACTAACTAAACGGTTGCTGCTGGAAATGTGAAAAAAGTCATGGCAGTAGGAAATATGCTGAATTTAAAAGGAAAATTATCACGGTTATGAAGACTTCATAAGTAATTAAGTAATAGTCGATCAGCTAAAAAAAATATTCGGCAAAATACCTATAAAGGAATTTGAACGAAAAGTTCCTTTATATTTCGCCGTTTAGTTTTACGCTAAGCTAACATCATTTCAGTTACGTTACTTAAGTGAAATGATGTTGTTAGTAGAAGTGTAAAACACTTTAAAAAATTTTTAAAAAAATCAAGTTTTCATTTCTCTTAGCCGTAGCCAGTATAATTACTCTTCCCTATCTATCATCTTCAACAAAACTTCTTATAATTAAAAGCCAGCAAAACCAATTACAAGTAGGTACGTGTAACACAAGTTAATACGTAGATGTATATTACGAGTTACATGCAAACACGGGGCCTGCGTCTCGCCCTGGGGGAGACAACTTAAATTGTAACAATATCGGCTTCGCTTCCCTAACTTATTTAAATTAAATTACCTCAGTAGGATTTAAATAAGTAATCTGTTGTTAGACGTATAGTCGTGTCTCAAGCTATAATTATGCAGTTTAGTGTGTGCTTGGAGGGCTGTATTTGCAGAAATATTTTTAACAGAACTTATTACGCAAAACAAACTGATCGAGCTCGAATCGGACTGCATCAGGGGGGGAACATACTTTAATAATAATTACTTTTTTTTAAGAGCCTAGAGCCTATGCTGTCCCACTGCTGAGCAAAGGCCTCCCCCAAAGTCTTCCAATCCTCTCGATGCAACGCAGCCGTAGGCCAACCTGGCTCTTAATTGTCTAGGTCATCGCGCTATCTTTTTCGAGGCCGGCCACGGCGGCGTTGTCCAATGTCTGGTACCCATTCTGTGGTAATCTTTGCCCAGCGGTCAGGATGCATGCCGGCTTGTATGGCCCGCCCAGTCCCATTTGGCTTGGCGGCTTTTATGCCGACGTCTGCAATACCAGTTTTGGAGCGCAGACGCGCAGTGTGCTATTTCTTATTCGGTCCGCTAGTCTGACCCCTAAAATGCTGCGCTCTATCGCTCTTTGGCAAACCCCGAGCTGGGACCGTTGCGATTCGGTCAATGACCAGCGCCATAAGTTAGGATGGGCAAAATACACATGTCGACGAGTCTGCGTTTCAGGGAGATTGGTAAATCTCCCTTTATCAGCGGCTTCATGGACCAGTAGTCCAGTAGCTCTTCCAGGAGTTTTCGATTCGTCGATCGACTTCCTTCCCTTGTCTAATAAATAATTAGGGTCAGTGCGGGGAAATGTAGCTGGGGGGCAAGTGTGACTGCTTTAATTTTTCGAAAAACTGTTTGAGCTTATGGTGGCAGCGACATCTGTTGTTGTGCGTAAAACTAATTTCAATGTACACAATCTCAATCCAGATGGAACTGTCAAGCACTTTTGAAGTTCTCGCCATTTTAAAATCTGTCACATTTTTTAAGACGAACCCTAATTCACATGGATTTTTCAATCAATAAAAATCTTGGTGATTTTGAAGAACCTGTGATAATTGTATACCGGTAAGTTGCTTTTTTACTAACTAAACTTATTATTTCTTTTATAATTTTGTTGGAATTGTTGCAAATAAGAGATTTATGTCCATTAGAAAAATCTGACCCCAAAATGTTAGTGCTGGGGAAGTGTGCCTACATTGCATGAGGCAAGTGTGTCTATATGTCACACTTGCCCCAAGTCAAGGTTTACAAACATTTGGTCTAATATTAGTGATTATGTAATTTCTGATTGCTTATATTTTGTTTACTTTTTAGTAATTAAAAATAAAACTTAGAAACTTCACTATTCAGGCTTCTGTAACCCAAATAAGTATCATATTTTTGAAATTAACAATAAAATAAAAGAAATAACTCATTCAATAATTTTTACTTAAAAATGTTTTTTACCCCTCTCCAACGTAGTATGCCACACTTACCTCATAACTTTTGCTCCTTTAATCTATCCTCAGAAACTATATTAAGTAATATAGTCGTCATATGATTAGTTCCGATGAACTGGTAGTACCTATATACTTTGCATTTTCAAATTTGAAATATAACTATCTATTGTACACTTACGATATAGTCACACTTGCCTCACTTTCTTGGGTAAGTGTGTCTACCACAGCACTTTATAAAAGACCTTAAAAACAAGTGATTAATAGGCAATATTGTGTAGAGCACTTTGTTACCGGTCAATTATGAACCTTATCGTATTTTGATTTCACAGAGAGTGAGAAATTAAACCTTAAACTACTTGATTTTTAAGTTCAAAGTAAAGTTGAAAAAAAGTATGACGCACACCCGTATCGACCTTACTTATTTTATAAAAACTAATAAAACACGCTTTTTTAAAAGATTTTAACAAATTGTCATTCTCATTATACAAATATGCAAAGTTTCGAATTAATTAGACTACTGGAGATAGGTATATATTCCGATTTAATTAATTTCTATTTAATGTAAACAAAGTAAATTTAAATATTAGGTTTAGCAGCTTAATTTTCTTATTGCATTTACATCAAAATTATAAGACACGGAGTGGAAAATCTACATTTCAGAAAATCTATAGTGAAATCACGAGGTGAGCGAGCGAATTTGGTACCTTGGCGTTTCGAAAATAGGGCACATAAATGATAAAATTAATAAAAAAAAACAATACAATTACTATTTACATCAAGATATATTTGTACTTTTAGACATTATTGAGTATTGTTAGAATAGTGCTTAGCGTTAAATTCTAAACTTAATAAACATTATCAAACGCGTGTATTACTACAGCTAGTTTAACAAACATTACAAAATATGTCAGATTTAATTCTGCGCAATTATTAATTTTATACAATATGATAACAATAATTTTACTGTCATAAAATTCTGTCAGCGTTAACAAAACTAAGGCCTAATTTGTTCTTTGTATTTCTTTATACTTTGTTGGTACTGTTTTAACTTGAATAAATTCTATTTATAAAACAACGTATATTCTTTGTATTTAAACATTTTGTATTCTTATATTATGAAAGGCACTAAATATTGTAAGGCGTTGCGCTTTATAGTACACTTATTTGGTGAAAACATTTATTATATGGCACAATCTATAGTTTTATATAATATTACGAAAATAAATAAAAATGTATCACTTTCAGCTGAAATAATATAATGCAGTTGTAAACAATAATATGGAAGCTGCTTTTAGGTGTAACAATTTTCTCTAACAAAAATTATAATTTTGTAACATGGACGTAAGTGCTAACAATTTTATAAAATGTTAACTCTCGTAATTTCAATAGAATATAAGCTCGGTGAAACATATATTTTTTAGCGTGATATAAGTTTCTCTGAGATTGAAAGGCACGTCTGTCATAAGCCTCAGAAGTCGCAAATTCTAGCACCAATAATAAAATTATTAAATTATAATGTTTCGTGTTCAACAAAAACTATTTTAAATACTTAGTTTTCTCTCACACATTTAATTATGTATTTGATGTGTTCATTGAAACTATGTAATAATTCTACAAAATGTAAGGCCGCTCTCTAACTCCAAAAAGAATTGCATGTTTTGCTACAAATAATTTACAAACTATGTTATAAAATATAATTATTATATTATTTAATAAACAATTGACTTATTAATGAGAGAACAGTTATTTCTTAGCATTTATATTATAATATTAACCAATTATGCTTCTACTCATTAAAAAAATATTATGAAAGAAATGTCACTGGATAAGTATATTTCACTGAGATAAATAACTACTTATAAACTTTAATCGCAAAAAAATCCTGCTATACTATAATTAATTACTTGCTTTTTTGCATGTTATTAATTTGCATGCAGCACGTGAAAAAACATAAATCTACTGAAGAAAATGTTTGTTCATTTTATTTGTTAACGTTACAATAATTATAATATTAATTGCAATAATTATTTTTCGTTAGATATGCACAAGCGATTATTGCTTAACGAATATAACATATTTACATAAGACTAGTAGTCGTTTACGCTTCGGTCATAGATAAAAAGATTTCGTCTTGAACTTAGCACACGCGTAGACATAACTTGCGCACGACAAATATAATATTATCTAGTTTTTTGTAGTCGTAAATAATAAGTTCCCACGTCGATTGCATCGTCAACAAGCTAGCTACATCAAAATTACTTTTAATTGTGCCCAAGCGTATGCGCAATACAAAAAGATTCTTCTTTACTATCATTACGCAATAGGACGGATAAGCCGATACGACGAACGACAGATCGGACGCGGGATCTAACTTTTTACATGTTAGTGTGATTAGCGTAAATATACTATATAGATCCAAGGACAATTTTCTTTTTAGTCTATGACCGAAGCATACAATTAATATATACAAACATATTAGGGCGGCACACAATTTTAAGCGTTTATGTATAGCGACAAGCTGCTTCAAACATTAATGTGGTTATTTTAATTAGAACTTAATAAATGTTTCTTTAGAAATCCAATACTACGGCAAATTAGTAAGCCAATGATATATTCTATTGTAAATTATTGTTAAGGCTTTGTACAGCTTTAGATTGTATTAAGTATGTAGACCGTTATTTGTTCGCTGCTATTCCAAGTCGAAACCACTATTATACGATTTTTAATACGAACAAGATGAGTCGTTTCCCTGCATATAGTATTTAATTTAATGTTATATGAAAATAAAGTGTTTTATGTCTGAATAAACTCCAAACCATAAACGGAATTATCCTTTGATAATCAATTATAGTATAAAACATATTCAGGAAAATTATGCATTTTGTACCGATCAATAATGGCTCAATCTGTATCATATGTATATTGGAATAGCAGTTATTTGTCGCGTTTATCATTGTAGAGTGCACCACCCGCGCAACAGTCAGAGGTTGACCTCGCTGTCAGTACAATCCCCGTTCGATACCAGATCGTTCTGCGCTTCATCTCTTATGACTATAGTCGGCTGGGAAGTGGTACGGGACTTGCACTTCTGACATTCCACCACCACCATGGAGTTGGTATCCATGTCGGTTTCTGTGCTACTAGCCCGTCGTAAATGGTTCTCGTTGGTTTGCATTCGATGCTCCACTATAGCGCGCCATAAACGAAGCTCTATGCCGCCCCTGGAATTGAAATATTGGAATGTAAATCTCTACAATTGATAAAATATTAGAAATTGGGGGTGGAGCCATAATTAAGTGTAAGCAGTACGCACGTATTCAACAGACACGTACTATCAGAGAAGTTGTTTCATAGGCAGATGGCGGACCTAAGTAATTTGGTCGCGTTATGTCAAACCCGGCTGGGTTTGACATAATGCGACCAAATTACAATTACAGATCTCCACTAGCATTGAATTGACATAATCGGACCAAATAACGTAGGTCTGTCAACATCCTATGAATAAATTTCTTCGATGGTACACATACACAAGAGCACACAACATGTAGCAAATCACTTGAAGTACACTAGGCATGTTATCAGTTATGCCATTCTGCTCGTGCGCGAGCAGCCTTACAAACGCAATGCTGCGCCGCAAGCATGTACGCCCCGAAGCCACGCCCACAGACGCGGTCAGATATTATGCATTATGCATGTAAATACATTGCGCGCACATGCACAAATGAAGAAATATTATTATACTATTAGAGAAGTTGATTTACAGGCAGATTGTGGACCTGCGTAATTTGGTTACGTTACAGATGGCGACTAATATTGAATTAACATAAACCATTCATATGACGTAGGTCCGTCAACTAGCTATGAATCAATTTCTTCGATGGTACCAGATTATAACAATACACACTTGAACTGCAGCCGCGTGATGTCGTCTCTCTGCGCGTGCGCGAGCAGGTCATTGAGCGTGTACCGCTGCGCCGCGAGCGAGCGGCTCACTGACGGCGGGAGCCCGCGCGCCGCCACCCACGACGTTAACGCGATGTCCTCTTCGCCGTCATCATCTGACTCCACCGAGCGAGACCTGCAGAGTATTTGTTGGAAAATTACATTTAGAAGAATTTCAAATTCTCGTTAATTTTTAACATAATAATATAGTATCAAGCTGAAACATGTTAACGAACAGCTACTCGATTTTTGCATTGTTGATCCAGCGCTGGAAATCTAGCGTCTGATGCAGATCTAGAAATATTTGCGTTCGCTAAAAATAAAGACGTAAACGCAGAAAAATAATTGATGAAAGATGTTTTTTCGCTGAACACAAAGTATAATTTGTTCAACTAAACATTTGTCCTTGAGGCATTATTACATTTTTCATTGGTTTTGCTGGGTGATAAAAAGATTCCAAACTATCGCAAAATCATTGTATTTAGTAAAACTAAACCATTAACTAACCGTGGTCTCTTCTCCGAGATGATATCTTTCAATAATTGTGTCTGTATCCTCTGTTCTTCCAGCATCAACTTCAACAGCGACTGATATTGATGGTAGCTCTCAATTAGTTCTTGTTGAAGCCTGAAACAGAATCAAATTATGTACTTGTAACTTGTATTTACTATTAAGAGCAATGACCGATAACGACTAGCGCTAGAGATACCTCAAGACTCTATTAATAGAGTCTAAAAGATGTTAACATCTTTCACAGTATACTTTATACTTTAGCCATCTTTCGTCTCAACCTTTGGCGACTAATAAGATTGTATTGAAATATTATATTTTACTTTTTTATGTAGAAAGAAGTATTGTCTTTATGTAGGATACTGTGCTTGTCACGAATGGAGCTGATTTTATATTGGAGAACGGCTTCTGTTCTTCTCTCTAGTTGCAAGTATGAGGCCGAGGTAAGACCGAGTCGGCGACATACTTTTGTTGCACAGTTGTGGTTGCCTGCCTCTGCGAGGGCTCCTGTAACTGGTAATTTGTAATTGATATAACTAACTTGTGATTATCCTGTCGCAGCGAGTGCATCTGCAGCTGGTCGCGGTCCCGCGAGGTGGCGGTGGACAGCGCGGACGGGGAGGGGTCCGCCGCGCGACGCTCCGGCGCCTCGCCCGCCAGGTTTGCACCCAACTCTGACAGAGTATTTATTGTAAGAGCGTTAAAAGAGTTAAAGGGGTAAAAGAGAGAGAAATTATAAGAGGGTTAAAAAAGTCATGTGAATTTTATTTTGCGGATTGACTGAACATGAGATATGAATTCTAGGTTCATTCTAAGGCCGCGTTTAGACGTGCGCGTTTTCTGTGCGCGCAGATTAGCTCACATAAACGAGTTACAAAAAACCAAAATAGTTGATTGCATATCGTCGTTGTAGTTCTGACACCGCGGAAGTCACTTTTTGGTTGAGATTTTGATGCCATTCGCTATAAAATCGAAAGACGCCTCGTATCAGCCAATCAGGAGCACATATCGCTTTACAAAAAACTCCTGAAATAGTTAAATAGTAAACCTGCTTTAGTATGATATCTATACAAAATTATGCAATTTTATGCCTGAAAAGTTGCTATTTTCTCTCCTAAAAAGTTGCTATTTTATTTACGCGGTGTTAGAACTAAAAGGACGACATGCAAAGCGATGCCGTATCACGTCGCATCCGCGTTAAAATTATCTCTGTGTTGAGCCAGTTCGGAGAACAAGTTAATACACCCATTAATTTGATGTGCGTTCATATCTCTATTCGATACTGAGGTGTAAAAAACTTACCAGGAGATAATACTGTGATGGCCGCTTGGACTGCGTTCCTAACTAAGTTGTCCAACGCGAACATCCAATGAGGTTTTATGCTGTGCATCCTCAGAACTACATTTACTGCCTCTTGGAACATGTATATCGCTGAGTGGAGTTCGTTAATTGCGATCGAATCAAAGTCTAGTTCCTCCTTCAATGACGTTATAGCTCGCTCTATGACGCTGCGATTTGGATCCATGATGTAGTCTTTTAACGCGCACCGGAGTGTTTCTAGGTGATTCTGAAAACATTTTTAATTAGTTTATTTAAAATACACCGATAAATTATTAAAATAATAGGCAAGTACCAATAGAGAAATTGATTCAAATACAGATATCAGACAAATGTTATTTAGTCGGATTATATTGTAAAGTTGTGATGTCAGCTGGACTTGATAATAATAATAACTCTTTATTGCACACCAAAATACAGTACATAAACGAAAGATACAATAATATTATTACTAGTAGTACTAATTGATGTACGAACTTATTGCTACTAAGCAATCTCTACCAGCCAACCTTTTGTAGATACGATTGAAAATTGGAATAAGGTAAAAATCGTGTAGGTGCGCAAACTAAACTAATCCTAGTGCTTAAAGTATTACCAATACTAAAACTAAGACAAATTCTAAAACTATTACTACTTGTTACTAAAACCAGAACTATTTATGCTGGTAGATATAGTCCGCGCGGAACTAGTTGGCCGCGCCTTAGGTAGGGACGGGGGTGAGGGGTGAAGGGTTGCTTGCTGCTCGCAACGCACATGAGATTAGACAGTGACGACCAATCTCAAGATATCGTGAACAATAATATTATTTAATTATTGAAAAGAATAAATAAAAGACAATTGATCAGTTTTATATTCTAAACTATTGACATCGGCTTTCCGTTTTTTAAAAACGTATGCACTTTAAATATTATTTCTTAGATTATCTTTTTATCGGCGGACTCATATTGCTATTGCAATCTCGTGTGCTTTTTGTCTTAACTACCCAGAACTGTCAAAATCAAGCGCCCCCGCCTCTCCGTCCCACCGCTCACATACCTAAGGCGCGGCCAACTAGTTCCGCGCGGACTATAACTATTTGATGAAAAAGCAGAGATGTGACAGGAATGAGTTAGTGCATAATATTAAGGAAATGAGATTCAAGTGAACCGGCTTGTCGAATATCTAGAGGCAGAGTGTTCCAAAGAGTAGCAGCACGAACAGCGAAAGATTTGGAATATAAGGAAGTAGAGTGCAGAGGGATCTCGAGAGTGAGATTGCTTGAAGAGCGTAATGTTAACTGGTGAGTATCATGCAAAAATTTAAAGCGGTTTTTAAGGTAGGACGGGGAGGATGGAACAAAAAGGACGTTGTACAAAAGGGAGAGGACGTGACAATCTCGACGCAAACGAATAGGAAGCCAACGAAGCTTCCTCCGAAATTCTGTAACATGATCGTATTTCCGCAAGCCATAGACAAATCTGATGCAAATATTCTGCAGTCTCTCAAGTTTGTCTAAAAGCTGTTCTTCGGTAATATCAATGAGACAGATATCTGCGTAATCCAATATTGGCATAAGCAATGTATGAACCAATGGAATTTTAGTTTTAATTGGGAGAAAATTACCGAAGAGACGAAGAGATCCACTTGCACGGAATAGTTTGCGACTGACTGCGTTGATGTGCGGTTTCCAGGAGAGGTGGTTGTCAAAGATAACACCAAGGTTTTTGACTGTTTCAACAAACGGGATTGGTAAGCCATTGAATGTGAGAGATGGAAGTTCCTGGATCTTAACTTTTGATAGAAGCTTAGCGCTTCCAACAATGATGGGGTTGACTTTTGTTGGGGTTAACACAAATACCGACGGACTTGCACCACTGTTCTAAAAGGAGCAAATCATCGTTAATGCGTTTTATCGCCTCCTTTAGATGGTCAATATCGGAATCGGTATATCATCGGCATATAAATGGTAAAGTGACGACAAGCGATTACTAATAGTATTAATGAACAGAGCAAATAGCAACGGAGATAGAATGCCTCCTTGTGGAACCCCCGCCAAGAGGTCATGCCATACGGAGTAATAGTTATCACTACGAATAAGCTGTCTTCGACTTCTAAGGTAGCCCTAAAACCATCTTAAGACGCTAGAAGCAGCGTTAATTGATTTTAATGAAGCAAGCAATAAGTCAAATAGGCCAGTCATTAAAGCCAAAACCCGCAAGAAATTAGTAACTTGATGAAATTTTAGGGGGTTGTTAAAGAAGGTAATATAACTTACTGTGTGATTTTGCAGCGTTCTGGGGTGTACGGAAAGGGTTGAAAAGGGGTGAAAAAGGTTTTTTGTTAATAACATTGCGTCAAAAATTAGTAACACGCTGCAAATTTGGAATTAGGTTGTTCTTACCGTTTTGTAACGTGTATTAAATTTGCAGCGTTTTGCAACATACGGAACATTGTTTATTATTAAAAAACAATAAAATTTGTTAATAACAGGGGTAAAAAAATTAGTAACACGCTGCAAATTTGGAATTAGGTTTTTCTTACCGTTTTCTAACGTGTATTAAATTTGCAGCGTTTTGCAACATACGGAACATTGTTTATTATTAAAAAACAATAAAATTTGTTAATAACAGGGGTAAAAAAAAATAGTAACTCGGTGTAAACAATGATGGGTCAAGTTGGCCGGTATATCCAATAAAAACCACTTGCCTATGAAATGAAACCTTATATCATAAGCTTCAATTTTTATTATGGACAGAACACGGTAAACTACCGGAGAAAAAAGATCCAGAACCTGACATCATAGGACTGCCTATGGACTTAAACCATTTCAGTACGAACGCTATTCTCAAAAAATGTTTTCGCTGACGTCATAGAACGTACTCATAGACCCGTAGACTGTCAACAACAAGGGAGGGAGGGATGCTTTAGTTCATCATTATTGTACGTGTTTGACAGGGCGGCGCACAATCGGTGCGTGTGCCCATATTATTTCAATAATAATATGGTGTTTAGACGTTGGTCGCCACGATGTATTTATTCCCCCGGCACTATATTAATTGGAAGGCACTATATTAATTTTATACGTGGGAGAGCCATGCTTCGGCACGAATGGGCCGGCTCGACCGGAGAAATACCACGTTCGCACAGAAAAACGGCGTGTAACAGCGCTTGCGCTGTGTTTCGCCGAGTGAGTGAGTTTACCGGAGGCCCAATCCCCTATCCTATTCCCTTCCCTACCCTCCCCTATTCCCTTCCCTTCCCATCCCTACCCTCCCCTATTAGCCTATTCCCTCTTAAAAGGCCGGCATCGCACATGCAGCTCTTCTGATGCTGCGAGTGCCATGGGCGACGGAAGTTGTTTTCCATCAGGAGACCCGTTTGCTCGCTTGCCCCCTTATTTCATAAAAAAGACATCATTTTTGACGATGAATTTGTATAGACCATGGAAGTTGTAACTGTAGTAAATGAATATTAAAAAATAAAAGTGTTTATTTTGGTAGTATCACTCTAAGGTTAATTACCCAAGTGATAAGCTAATTAAAATATAGCATAGAATGTCTTTTTTCCATTGTAGATTTGATTTTTACAAAAAAAGTAGGAGCCAAAAATATAACTTTCAATGTTCCAGATTGTACATTTCCGGTCCATTCATAACATAAACTGTTTCATTTCAGTAACTTTAGGTTATAAGCAATAGGCTAACAACAGACATTAGAACTTTATTGGCTATGCCGGCCAGGGTCCATACAAAAGTGCCCATCCTTCTTTAGAATAAAGTTGTTCTTACCGTTTTGTAAAGTGTATTAATTTTGCAGCGTTTTGCGACATACGGAACATTGTTTATTACTATATGAACAAATATTTCATTTAGTATTGATAACGGTAAAAACAACTTAATTATAAATTTGCTGCGTGTTACTACATTTTTTACCCTTGCTAATAACAAATTTCATTGTTTTTTGATAATAAACAATGTTCCGTATGTTGCAAAACGCTGCAAATTTAATACACGTTAGAAAACGGTTAGAACAACCTAATTCCAAATTTGCAGCGTGATACTAATTTTTTACCCCTGTTATTAACAAATTTTATTGTTTTTTAATAATAAACAATGTTCCGTGTATTGCAAAACGCTGCAAATTTAATACACGTTACAAAACGGTAAGAAACACCTAATTCCAAATTTGCAGCGTGTTACTAATTTTTTACGCAATGTTATTAACAAAAAACCTTTTTCACCCCTTTTCAACCCTTTCCGTACACCCCAAAACGCTGCAAAATCACACGGTAAGTTATTTTACCTTCTTTAACAACCCCCTAAAATTTTATCAAGTTACTAATTTCTTTCGTGTTTTGGCTTTAATGACTGGCCTAAAAGTCAACCGTTCTAAAGGGATTGATGAAGTCTAAAAGTGCGAGTTTAGTAAGGCGATGGTTATCCATATTGGAGCGAATATCTTCCAAAATATTCAGTAATGCCGTGGTTGTGCTGTGACGGAGCGAAAGCCTGACTGAAAAGGATTAAGGATGTTATTACTATGAAGGAAATTATTAAGCTGCAAATAGATTAGGCGCTCAAATACTTTTGAAAGGAAAGGCAGGATGGATATGGGGCGAAAGTCGAAAATAAGGGCAGGGTTCGATTTTTTTTGGAATGAGTATGATGTCAGCGTCTTTCCACGCAGTAGGAAAATTACCCGTACGGATGGAGTTGTTAAGGATCCAGGTGATGGGAAGGGACAGAATATTGGAAATTATGGAGATCATTTTTCGGCTTATGCTGTCACAACCAGCAGCATCAGAGTCAATGGACATGATAGCTCGCTTGGTATCAATCAACCGTGACTTCAGAGAATTCGAACAGAGGCACATTCTGGACAGGCGTGGAAGACAATAAAGAGAGAGTATGATTTTTTGTTACAACATCAAAAGGAGCGGGTGATGAGAAATGACTTATGGCGGTGTCAGGGTCAATGGTATTAGTTGGAGAGCTGACGATACTCTTGCCGATACCCTGCGACCTTAAGAACCGCCATACACGTGCCGGGTCCTTTTCTTCCAAGGCGGCCCGGCCTTGTGGTAATGACGCCTCCGCGAATCCCTACATGCCTTATTGCAACGGTTGCGTGTAATGCGATAAGCTTCTTTGTTTACTTCACTCGGGTCAAGTCTATATTTAAGTCCCGCCTTATTCCTTTTTAATTGCAATATCTTAATTTCAACATTTCAGTTTTTTCTGATTTCTGATAGTGAGTTGTCATGCATTGCCAAGTACTCTTTGTTGCAATTTTTGTTATAATGGTAAAAATAAAGACAAAACAACTTACCATAGTCAAGACGGTATTGCCAAAGTCTTGTTGTATACTCAGCATCCATTTTGAGCAAATCTTCTCGCTGTCCTGCTCTAACACTCGCGACAGAGTGAGACGTCGTTGCGAATCTTTCTTCAGTAAATAAAAACCGTCGTGCTCTATGTCTATTGATGATCTTGGTACGTTAATCATATCGACCTGAAAATGTTGAAAAATGGAAATTTAAATAATAATAATCACAAATTACGTATATTCATGCACGAACTAACACCTCCATCGTGGGTATCGCAGACACAATAGGTTTTCGATTGTTATGCGGCAGCCGGCTGCCGCTTGGGGAGCGATGGGTTAAAAGGACAAGTACTTAACGGTCAATATAGGAATTTCTACGTGATCCACGATTATACTTTACTAAGTGACTGAATGACTAAAACTAAAAAATGACGAAAATCTGGAAGAACTTACATATGCTTTAAAACAATTAAATTGGGACATTATTGGCCTCAGCGAAGTGAGACGTATAGGTGAGAGAATAATTTCCTACCCAGACTTCTTGCTATACCATATAGGAGAGACGCCAGGCAAACACGGGGTGGGCTTTATAATCAGAAAAGAACTTTCAAATTACATACAAGGAATCATCGGTATCTCAGAGCGCATATCTATTCTGAACATAAAATTACCAGGCTACAAAAATGCTTGGTCGATTATACAGGTATACTCACCTACAGAACAATCAGAAACAGAAACAGTAGACATGTTCTACTCAGACCTCAACAAGGCTATTCAAATACATGCTAATAAAATGTAATAATAATGGGAGACTTTAATGGCCAAATCGGTGAAAGGCGACCAGAGGAAGACAGAATAATCGGTCAATTCACATACAGTGCCAAACCTAGGAGTAGGAATAGAGAAAAGCTAATTAACTTTGCATTAGAAAACACTATTCTTAACACAACATACAGAAAAAACAAGCGTAAAATGTGGACCTGGCGGTCACCAGATGAGAGAACAAAAAATGAAATTGATTTTATTCTGACTAACAAAGCCAGCTTCTTCTCAAACTTCGATGTTATCAGCAGGCTAAATTTCAAAACCAATCACCGACTTATAAGAGCTGAACTCAAAACACTAGAACCCAGAAAACGCAGACCGGAAATCAAACCAGGAAAAATAAAACTCGGAAAACATCAAGCAGAAGAGCTACAGAGAACTTTAAAGGAGAAATTTAATAATTTTAAGTCAGAAACCATAGGCCTATACATTCAGGAAAAATACAACTATTATGAACGCACAATAACGAAGCAGCTCCAACTCACCACGAATAATAGAACTACACAAAAAAAATGGGTATCAACTGACACCATTAAACTATTGGAGCAAAGCAACAAACTAATCTGCTCAAGAAATACTTTAGCCAGGAGAAAACTCATAACAAAAATAAGTAAAGAAATCAAGGAGAGTATGCGCAAGGATAGGAAAAGAAACAGACTGGAAATAATCGAAAAATATATACTGAAAACCGGTGGCATCAAAAAAGCTTACAAAGAATTAGAGAATTCTAAAGATTGGATTGTAAAAATGAAAAACAACTCAAGAAAACAATATCACGACAGGTCTGATATATTGACAATTGCAACAGAATACTATAAAATGTTATACGGATGTGAAAACAGTACACTGGAAGACAGCAATATAATGACCACCGACAATTGCAATAACCTCTCAGGCCCCAGCCCGCCTGCCCTAAATGTTCCCAACATATTGCAAGTAGAAGTAGAGAATGCTATAGACAGCTTAAAAAAGACAAAGCACCGGGCCCTGATGGCATAGATAATGATTTCCTAAAACACAACAAGGAAACAATTATACCCATATTGACAGAGCTTTTTAATGACATATTGGACACCGAAATTATACCCCAACAATGGACCGAATCGAACATTATTTTACTACACAAGAAAGGAGACAAACATGACATAGGAAACTATAGGCCAATCAGCCTCATGTCGAATACCTATAAAATATTTGCTAAGATCCTACTAAACAGAATGGAAAGGACATTAGACGAGTAGCAAACAATCGAACAAGCGGGATTTCGTAAGGGCTACTCAGTTCTTGATCACATCCATGTAGTCCGCCAAATTCTAGAAAAGTTCAATGAATACCAACTTACCTATTATATTGCTTTTGTTGACTATAGTAAAGCTTTTGATTCCATATCACATTCAAGCTTATGGAATTCACTAACAAGCCAAGGAGTCGAACAAAAATATATCCATATATTAAAAAATATTTACAACGATAGTACGGCCAGAATCCAACTAGAATAGGCGAGCAAACCATTTAGCATTCGCAGAGGCGTAAGATAAAGGGACCCCTTGTCGCCAAAGCTATTCGCTGCTGTGCTGGAGTCAGTGTTTAGGCATCTGGATTGGGAAAAATTTGGTATAAACATAGACGGTGCAAAACTTACCCATCTAAGATTTGCAGACGACATAGCGCTCTTTGCCAAAACTGCACAAGAAATAAATAAAATGATACAAGAATTATCAAAAGAAAGTGAGAAAGTTGGGCTAAAATTAAACCCCGAGAAAACAAAAATCATCACAAACAGTGAGAAATATCCTTTACAAATACAGAATACACAAATAGAGTATGCCGATGAAAATATACTTATCCAGGACAACTGATGACACCTATCGAACCCATACGCAAAGAAGTAGACAGGAGAATAACCAACGGATGGAAAAGATACTGGAGCCTGAAGGAGGTAATGAAAGACAAAACTCTACATACAAGAACAAAAAGCAAAATATTCAACTCCTGTATTCTGCCTGTGCTCACATACGGCTGTCAAACCTGGCCTTTAACACAGAAGACAATTACAAAACTCAGAAGATGCCAACGAGCAATGGAAAGAAGATTTCTAGGGACAAAAAAATCAGACAAACTTAACAGCTATGTAATCAGGAAAAGAACAAAAGTAATAGATATAACAAACAAAATCAGAAGGCTAAAATGGAAGTGGGCAGGCCACATGGTTAGACAAAAAGATAGATGGAGCAACATGGTAACACTATGGTATCCCAGAGATGGACAAAGGAAAAGGGGCAGACCCCAAAAGCGATGGGATGATGATATCCGGCAAGTAGCTGGAGTGACATGGCATAGAGTAGCACAGAACAGACAAGAATGGAAAAGATTGGAGGAGGCCTTTGCCGACTGGCAAACTGATCTGCAGAGATCAAGCAAATTGCAAATATTAGATACTTAGGATATAAGCAGATCTGAATAAAGGCTTTTATTATTTATTATTATTATTAAGTGACTGAATTAGTCGTTAAAATATTTAGTCCCAAAATATTCTTGTATTATTGAATACTATTATTTTACATACCTCAGGAGAAAGCAAGCCGCCCGAAGAGCTTCTTCTATTTAGTATCGTATCAGAATTTTCCATGTCATCTGTAGACGGTGTATTCGGCATTGTACTGAAAAATATAGTTGCAATGTAGTTCTACATCAAATATATTGATTTTAAAATCGTAATGTGCTAAAAGGTCAGTATTTTCTATTAGTATAAAAAATATTTACTGGGACAGCTGGTTATAAATATCTGGGATCAATATTGTGCAGAATATTTTAGGAAAGTAATTTGTTAGCATTTAATATTATAATACAATAACAAGTTAGTATCATAAGTTAGTAGATTAATAGTTAGGAATAAAATAAATTAGTTAATTAATTAACATTAGTAATATGAAGTACGGAAGCAATGTGCGAAGTGACTTTGCGTGCCTTTTTCGACGTAGTACAGTGAATATGACTGGAATTTTGATAGAAAATTTTGTGCAATAAGTTTGTATACTTTGAACTTTGTAACCAAACATAAAAATATTCGCATATTCGAATTACAGTTTGTGCGTTATAAGATGATATGGGTGACAGTTCTCATATTCCTTGCTACGGATTTTTTTACAAGAAAACAAAAAAAACAAATATGTGTAATAAATTATATTCCATCTACAAAAATAAATATTTCCTATAACTGTAAATGAATAAAAATGAAAAGTTGCTAAATGCTAACTTATTAATATAAAATTATAAATATTAACAGTGAAATAGGAGTATGAAATTATTGATACGAAAATATTTGAAAAATGTCAGATACATGAAACGGAACTTATGCCGATAGAGATTGACACTGTTGAATCGAAATCAAATCGATAAAAAGGGCGGCCATCTTAAATAGCTAGCGCCAGTCTGAAACGTCAGTACGAAATCGATAATTTCGATTGCAATTCCTTTACGAAGTGATTCGATATTTTTAAATTATCGATTAAAATTCTAAGGTAACTTCCCTACTATTGTCAATTATAATGTGTCACCCATATCATCTTAAAACGCACAAACTATAAGTAAATTGAGCAAAATTTAAAACTGTTATATCTCTCTTAGAGAGTAATATTTATTTCTACTATATTTATCTCTATAGAGTATTTTTAGTGTCCCTCTATAAAAGATGACGTCACATTTTTCTCTTTCTAGCTTTGACGTTGAAGACTGTAGTGAAAGCTAAACACTTTCACTACAGTAGTGTCCTCTTACTAGACAAATGGAGTGCTAAAATTCCCGTATGAAAAAATTTTTGAGAAATATTCAAAGCAAACTACCGGATGTAACGTAGCCTATCTTTACTTTCAACATAATCTCTAAAAATATTTTAAATTTGGAAAGGAATTTTGCGAATTTTATGAATGGTCTTACGGTGCAGTGTAATGTGCTATAATATGTAATGATTACCTGCTGTTGGACAGTTCCGGTGGGTATATCAATATCGGTGAGAGCATCGAAGAGGCCGTCCTAGTGATTGTCGGGTTAGACCGGACCGTTTTAACCCTTGAGGGCGAAAACACAAGTCTTAGCAACAACTCAAACGGCAGCAATGATATTGTTATGCTATAAATATATTTGATTGTATGCCAAATAAGATTTTATTTATTACCATTGCTATGTTTAGATGTTATTTTTTCGCTTCGCTATCACTAATTGTATTAATTTCTAATATTAAAATAAGCTTCAGTGTTATTATTTTATCAAAATATAAATACCATTTTTTTAAATGTTAAGAAGCCAAAAATCTACCAAATCCAAATCTCTAGAAACAGTATTGTTTTTTAATACTCGTAAACAAATGTATCAATCTGATATAGCTCTTATGTAAGTAAATCGTCCACCGAATATGTTTGATGGTATGATGTGAAACATCACACGAGGCACATAAAACAAAAAGGTTTAACATCCATGTGTTGGCGCAAGAAAGCATGATACATAAAACTCACAATGAAACACTCCGCGAGCTTGTCTAGGCAATGACTCAAAAAACCTGACGAGGATTATGTACCCATGGTAAGGTGACACTTAATTCGAAATTTAAAATTCAAAATTGTAACCCTTTGTTACAATTTACTACCCTTCGTTGTAACCCTTGGTTATTTTATATGTTTTGTATTTTGCGACAGTCAGCTATCTGGTAGGCTATCTGTATGGTTTTTATGATAATTTCATTCACTTCTGAGATATTTAGCAGATTTTTTTGCAGTTTGAACAGTGTCAATTATTATTATTATTATTTATCAGTATTTTTAAAATAAAAAGCTTTATTTCGCCACAGCACGGAGTGGATAAAACTATTTACTGAGAGTTCATCATGCATAACTTAAATATTACTTGTAACAGACATCCATAAACTACTTGGTAAAGTTCACTAAACAAATTGTATAGGTGTCGTTCTAGTCAATATAATTTGAATAGGTGGCATCAGGCATGCTTTAAATAAATGGAAAGTAGACGTAGAAAACGTATGGTCGTTCTCGTAATTCACAAGCGTGTGTATACGTACTTTTGCGTATACGTACGCACGTACGTACTTTGCGTTTACATACGCGCGTGCGTACTTTGCGTATACACACGCACATGAAAAGCAAGAGCTAGGTGTAGTACTTACTCAATTTCAGGCGAGCTAGGTAAGTTGCCAGGTAGACTTGGCTCTGAGATTTTCTTCTGTGCCAGTGGAGGTCTGGCTTTATCGGCCGGCACAGATATACTTCGACTATAGTCCACATTGTTAGCAAGACGAGTAGTAGACTTCTTTTTTCTGAAATTAAATATAGTACTGTAGAAAACAATAACTCTTACGAAAAGTACACATCTTATAACTACAACTTTGGTCTCTTTATGTCTTAAATGAATTTTCCAACATAATTATGTGACTCAGACGATACGCAGTGCAATAATTTAATTTAGGAGATTGTTGCCTAAGCGTTATGGTAATTTGTGCAATCACATAGTTTAATTTTCTTACACATTATAATTCACCAATAAATGGTAGATAATGAACTTACTCGCATAAGAATGGATCTTCTAATAATTCTGCAGCCGTGGCTCGTTTCTCAGGATCGGGAATAAAGCATCGCAGTATGAAATTCTTTGCTTTGATAGATAGTTCACTGGGCAGCTCAGGGTGCATTTTGTAGTAGCCAACCTATAAATAAACAATGTGTTATTATTTTTGGATCAGAAAAATAATAAACAAATATTATATATTTAGTAACATTCAAATATATACCTTGAATAGCGCAGCTTGCGGTGATCCCAGTTCCATGAACGGTGGATTTCCTGTAGCCATTTCTACCACAGTACACCCCAACGACCAAATGTCAGCCTAAAACAATAAAATAATCATCGACCTATTTTGAATACAAAACAATAAAATATGGAATTTTCATATTTTTCTAATTTCATATCTGTTTATAATTTATAGAACGTCGAAAAGTTCAACAATAAGTGTTGATTTATTTTAATACAGTAACATACAAGTAACACTAGATTGGGCGCAGGACAAACATCCATATAAACACTGTCAACAAAAAGTCTAGTAGAAGAATCTAACACCTGCAGCTATTGTTCTAATACATTTTTTTTTTTTAATTTTCTTTTGGTTTTACAAATTTTAAAAAATCTCAACAGAGTGGGCACCCTAAGATAGACGACACCGCCGTGGCCGGCCTAGAAAAAGGTGGCTTGACGAACTGGAGGCATACCAGCCAGGCTGGCCATCGGTGGCGTAGGAGCGCGAACAGTGGAAGATCCTGGGGCCTTTGCCTGAGGCCCAGCAGTGGGACACTACAAACTAAAAAAACTTGTGAGGTGTCAAGTTACACCCGGATGGAACGAAGTTAAAAAAAGAGAGAGAGAGAGACGGACAGAGAAACACACGCTACCACACGGCTTACAATTATAGCATTTTTGATCTAGTTGTAATATACCGACATACCGACACTTTTGTGTCGTGTCATTACAACTTTTTCCGTCTAGCCCCCTTTCACAATGCGCGATAAGGAACTTCGTTCCAAAAAAAAATAACAATTATAATACTCACAGGCGCCCCATATCCTCTCTGCCCCTTGTCTATGACCTCCGGTGCCATGTACTGTAACGTGCCCGCAAACGTCTCCGTGGACGGACACAAGCCCGCCAGACGCTTGGACGTACCGAAGTCGGATATTTTGACGACGCCGCTGTAGGTGTTCACTAGCACGTTGTCGCCTTTGATGTCGCGATGAACTATTTTCTGATCGTGAAGGTATTTCAAACCTGGAGTATTAATAATAATATTGATGATTGAAGTTTAATACATAATAATAATATTAATAATAAATAATAATATCGATGCTTGAAGTTGAATACATTATACAATACAAATAATAAATATATTTATTGCTGACTACTATCATGGTCCATTGGTTAGTAATTATACATACATTAAAAATTTTTAGGGTTAGTTAAAAAACAATATATTAAATATTTAACACTAACTTAATCTAAAAACTAAATCATGCACCCAATTAGAACTATTATAATATTTTTTTTGGCAGAAACTTAAGACACAATAATATCTCAACTATCGATGCCTCAGCATAGTTCAAATATTATTATTAAACTTTTCAAGTAAAGCAGAATAAAATATATAACTTTAAGATTTAAAAAGTGTATAAAGTATATCACCTTCCAATATTTGTTTAGTATAATATGATATCGTTGCTTCGTTTTCCTTGAGAGGTCCCCATTTAGATCTGAGCAGGGCGGAAAGGGAACCTCCTGGAACCTGCTCCATGAAAATTTTGAAGTAGTTGTCTTCCGATATTGAGCCCAAATACTGAAAGAAAGTAATTTAAGTAAGCTTGTGTGTTTTAATATTAATATAAATACAAATGAAGCACTGATTATTAGTAGAAAAATATTTTATTTTCTTTGGGTGGTTTACATCTTGTATGTTTCTATTTTGTTACGTATAAACGGCGTTAGATATCGCCATTTCATGTCGCGCTATATATACGCTATATACACAATAAGTGTCATCTAAGGTGAGACCGCACTAAGCAACACTACGCGTCAGGTACGCGACGCGACACTTCACGTTTAATACAACTGACGTTTTGTGACGCATAGCATCACCGCTATATATATATATATATATATATATATATATATATATATATATATATATATATATATATATATATATATATATATATATATATATATATATATGTGTGTATATATATAAATATATATTTATTTATTTATTAAATATATATATATATATTTTTTTTATTAAATAAGGGGGCAAACGAGCAAACGGGTCACCTGATGGTAAGCAACTACCGTCGCCCATGGACACTAGCAACATCAGAAGAGCTGCAGGTGCGTTGCCGGCCTTTTAAGAGGGAATACGCTCTTTTCTTGAAGGTTTGCAGGTCGTATAGGTCCGGAAATACTGCTGGTGACAGTTCGTTCCAGAGTTTTACAGTCAAAAAGTTACGCGAAAAACGCACTATGGAAGACTGCCACTCATCAAGGTGATGAGGATGGTAAGTTTTTCGCGTGGGACGATAGCGAAAAGTTGCAGGTGGTATGATTCCGAACAATTCCTCAGAGCACTCCCCGTGATGCAACCGATAGAGGATGCAGAGTGAAGCTACATCTCGGCGTAATTCCAAGGGGTCCAAGCTGTTTGAAACACTATGGCAGTCAACAATTCGAGCGGCCCTTCGTTGGATACGATCCAGAGGGAGCAGTTGGTATTTAGGCGCCCCTGCCCAGAGATGAGAACAATATTCCATATGAGGCCGAACCTGCGCCTTGTAGAGTTGTAAGCGTTGGTCCGGACTGAAGTACTGTCTCGCTCTGTTAAGAACACCAAGTTTCTTCGAGGCTAATTTGGCCTTACCCTCTAGATGATATCGGAACTGGACTTCGCTCGATATGTTGACGCCAAGTATCTCAATGCTACGGGATAATTTTTTCAGTGGCTAATATATTTTATACCCGTGCGACGCCGGGGCGGGTCGCTAGTACTTAATATTATGATTTTAAACAAAGAATGATACTATGTTATTAATTATTATATAATATGAAGAAGTGTCGCGTCACTCCACTACAGCGTAGTGTCCGTTTGGTGCGGTCTCGCTTTTGGACGACGGCACGCCTGTTTGAGCTTAACTCACACTGGCGCAGAGTCGAAACGTCGTGACGCATCATAATATTTTAGACTCTGCGCCAGTGTGAGTTGAGCTCAAATAGGCTTGCCGTCGTACTAACCTGCACAATATTCCTGTGCCGCAGCTGCGAGTGCAGCAATATCTCCTCGTGCAGTGGCTGGACGTCGCCGAGGTTCCGCTCCGGTATCTCCTTGACCGCAATCCGCACTTGCGTGTTGAGGTCGCGTGCCGCGTACACAACGCCGTACAATACAGATTGCCACCTCTTCTGAATGGGGGCTGTGACTCCTAGGCTCCCGCACATTGAGACCTAACTCACACTAACCTGCACAATATTCCTGTGCCGCAGCTGCGAGTGCAGCAATATCTCCTCGTGCAGTGGCTGGACGTCGCCGAGGTTCCGCTCCGGTATCTCCTTGACCGCAATCCGCACTTGCGTGTTGAGGTCGCGTGCCGCGTACACAACGCCGTACAATACAGATTGCCACCTCTTCTGAATGGGGGCTGTGACTCCTAGGCTCCCGCACATTGAGACCTAACTCACACTAACCTGCACAATATTCCTGTGCCGCAGCTGCGAGTGCAGCAATATCTCCTCGTGCAGTGGCTGGACGTCGCCGAGGTTCCGCTCCGGTATCTCCTTGACCGCAATCCGCACTTGCGTGTTGAGGTCGCGCGCCGCGTACACAACGCCGTAAGTGCCTTTACCGAGCACGACGCGCTTGTTGCAGTCGTCTAACTCGTACTCGAACTGAAAACCATGTATTATATACGACATACGTATTATAAAATCTGTGTTAAATGTGTTCCATTTGCAAAACTATTTATTTTTACATATAGCCCGTTTTTCCAGATTTCAACATTGCGTCAGATACTGTTTAGGAAAAAAAAGATGGAATCTCGACCACAGCGTTGACAATATGTATAACATTAATTAATTCACGTATTCAAGATAGACTTTGGCTTTTGGCTAACTAGCCAACGTAATATCATGAAAGCTGATCGCACATTTGTCAGCACCGTACGCGCCGTACGCACCGAATGCACCGCATAGTTCACGAAATGCGGCGCGTACGTACGTGAGGACGAATGTGCGACAGGACACCCAGAGTTAAAACATCTGTAATAATTTGACCCTAGGTGTCCTGTCGGGGAAGTTACAGACATGTTTAAATGCAGAAAACCGAATTTACTTGAACAACATCTTAGTGAAATTACAACTGTAACCACTTTACAACTTTTAATAAACCTCAAATATCATTCACCTTGAGCTGATCCTGCATAACACTGGTATCGAGGTCAGCGACTTTCTCGTGATCGGCTGTCAACTCTCCCAGCAAGTCGTATAGGTGTTGGCGGAACGCGGCCGAGGGGAGAAAAATCTGGAAATCGTCCGAGTTCTCGCTCACGTATAGAAACAGGCATCGCTCGTCGCGCTTGTATAAACTGGAAATAAAGATACGAGTTATTTTTTTTTAACGAAATAAGGGGGCAAACGAGCAAACGGGTCACTTGATGGAAAGCAACTACCGTCGCCCATGGACACTCGGAACATCAGATGAGCTGCAGGTGCGTTGCCGGCCTTTTAAGAGGGAAAACGCTCTCTTCTTGAAGGTTTGCAGGTCGTATAGGTCCGGAAATACTGCTGGTGACAGTTCGTTCCAGAGTTTTACAGTGCGCGGCAGAAAGTTACGCGAAAAACGCACGGAGGAAGACTGCCACATATCCATTCTAATATATTATAAATGCGAAAGTGTGTGTCTGTTACATCTTCACGCCCAAACGGCTGAACCGATTTTGCTGAAATTTGGCATGGAGATACTTTGAGTCCCGGGAAAGGACAAAGGATACTTTTTATTGAAAAATGTACGGTTCCCGCGAGATAAACGAATTTTGGCGCAACGGAGTTGCGGGCGTCTAGTACTCCAATAAAGCTATAAGCTACAATCCATACACAAAACTATCTGTTTGTCTGCCGTCTTACTCTCAAATAAATTTTGATCGCATTCGGTGGGGGAGATAAAAATTGTATTGAGTGCGGAAACTATACATTTCAAACTGATATTTACAGCGGATTGCACTTAGTTCTAACATGAAAATATGAAAAACAACCACACCTACAGCAAATAGGTCAAAATAATATTATTACCTGTAAGTCCGTATCATGTCAGAGGTGAACAACCATCGGTGCACCTGCCGACATTCCCCGCGCATCGAGTCCAGGCAAAGGTTGAATATCTCTATCGACTTCTGTTCCGCGCCCATGTTCACGTTCAAATATGACGGCACGTACACTTTTGTCGTTTCTAATATTACTACCTAAAAACAAAAATGTTTTTATAACTACAACTATGGAACTGATTATCTAAAGTGACATATTTATACATATTATAATGTACCGTCAAAGAAATTGATTCATAGACAGATGATGATACCTAGCTTGGATGAATTAAATGTTGGGTAAAACCTGAAAGTTCACAAACACTATTGATTTGACATAACCAACCAAAATAACGTAGACCCATCACGAATCAACTTACAATATTTGGTCTACTATATGCAAGTTTTTTGAACGAAGTTCACTGTCGCGCGTTGCGAAAGGGGGCTAGACGGAAAAAGTTGTAATCACATGACATAAAAGTGTCAGTATATTACAACTAAAGCAAAAATGATATGCGCTCCGGATGTGCCTTGACACCTCTCATTTTTTTAGTTGTATTATGGGAATAAATTAAATAACTTACAGGAAAACGTATAATATTTTCACAGGTGCTCTTGGTCGCTTCGACAAAGAATTCCATCCAAAATGAGAACACTTGTTGTTCGGGGGATGTTTCCTCGCTTTTCTTTCGAAATCTGTAAAGTTAACCATATAAAAATGTCATTATATAAATTATTTACGTTATTAAGTTCCTCGGACCTCGCAAGCGAGTTTAGTTGTTGATAATTGCCAAAACAAACCAAGTAGGCTTGTGCCACACATATTCACCAATTGATGCAATACATTTTGGTATTTGCACTTATAACGTCACTGCATACTTTAAACAAGTGAACTAAAGTAACTAATAATTAAGCATTCTTATGAAGTCTTGAAATGAAATGAAAGCCAGTCCACACGGCGCGTTGCGTCGACGTCGACGCAACGCTGCCGTTTGACGCATAGCCGGCCACACGGGCGCTGCGTTATCGCAGCGTTATTACGAAGCAGTCTTAACGTTAACATCCCCATCCGCTTCGTCTCGGGGGCTGCTGTCCGTCATGTGTGCGTTGCGACGACGGAGCGCGCCATGTGAAAACCTTGGTTATTTGTATGTAAAACAAAGCAACGCTGACGCAGCGCGACGTGTGGACTGACTCTTACCTATCAATCAATTCGATGTTCCCAATCGTCGACTTGAGGTACCAATTCGGCGGTTTGAGCTTGAACATACACTCGGCCGCTTGTATCGCCTTGACGTAATCTTGAGCTAGCACTGAGATCTCGAAGAATGTCGCCACATCCCAGTAGTCTTTTAGCGACGACAAGCTGCCCTTTTTGCCTATGAGATGATTTAGAACTATACCTGAAATTGAAAAGAGATAAAAGTCAGTTTTCAGAAAAAGTAGAATGAAAAGTTATTCACAGCATTGCATTGTTATATGATCTGATGTCGAATGGTATTAAAAAGACAGAAAGGTATAACTAGTCTCATATTTAACATCCTCTATTTATATCACCAAATCTTATTTTTTATTTTTTTCAATCTTTGATTTATTCAATCTTTGATACTTAACTCTGAAATCAGCAGGCTTAAGGTACAATTCCGTGCATCGCGATCGATCGCGGTCGTGCACGACCTACGACTGTCGTCGGACGCTCGCGACCATAGTCAACGTATGAAAATGTATGGCACCGACGCGCGCGGCCTACGACTGTCGTAAGCCGCGCGCGATCGTGTCTTGAAGTTATGACAGTCGCGCACGACCGACGACAGTCGTAGGCCCCGCGCGACCGTGTCAAAGTTATATGGCACGATCGCGCGCGGCTAACGACAGTCGTAGGCCGCGCGCGTCAGTCGCGGGCCTCGGAAGCGATGCCATACATTTTCATACGTTGACTATGGTCGCGAGCGTCCGACGACAGTCGTAGGTCGTGCACGACCGCGATCGATCGCGATGCACGGAATTGTACCTTTAGCATGGCCACAGTAGAAATGCGAAGGAATAGAAACGCTGACAGTTTCTGCGGAAAAACTGTCAGATTTCCATTGTTAATCTATCTCTTTGGGTCTAAACACACTAGGCTGAATTACGCCGGCGTAAATTCCGCCGCGTTTACGCCGCGTTTCAAACTCATACAAAATACGGGCGGAACGCGAGAGACGACGCACTATTCCGTCGCGTATTTGTATGCGTTTGACATTTGCGGCGGAATTTACGCCGGCGTAATTCAGCCTAGTGTGTTTAGACACTTTGTCTTACCATATGAGAAATGCATACCTATGTGTTGCAGTTCTTGTGAATCTTTGAAGTCATTGCCAGCAATAACTAACAGTGTTGCCAGATTAATACCCGCATATTCATTTGGTTGCACTTCGAAGCCTTGCCTGTACCTGAAATACATAAAGCAAAGATGGATATTATTTATTAATTACTTACATTGAAAAATAAAAAGTTTTCATATTAGTGTTTTTTCTTAAAAGATAACAAAAATCATGGCTATACGTTAGAATTTAGACAAATCTTTAATATTTAATATTGTAATGAACAAAGTGATTACACAATAATTTTATGTCATGGAGGCACTTCACATGGCTATTTGTATTTGCGTATTTGATGTATTCGCCAAACAATCACCATGAGTAGACGGTATGTTTGGCAATGTATTGGCCTCATTTGCCTATTTGACAAATATGACCAACACCAAATACACGTATCCGTACTTTTGTCGGTTTTTGACGCACATCAAAAGAGTCAAATAGGCAAGTAAACAAAATCAAGTAGAAGTTTGGTATTTGACGTCCATGTGTGGAAGGCCGTATTTGCCTTTATTTGCTTGTTTGTGTATACGTCAATAATTTTGCCAAATGCAACAAATAGCCAATAGCAAATACGAATAGCTATGTGAAGTGCCTCCATAACAATGATTTATCTTACCAGTGTATAGCATTAGTTAAGCTCTCTAGATCAGAGTGTTGAGATTCTACGAATTTGTCCTTGTATATTCGACCGCACAGACACAGCATGTCTGGAAATTTGTTCTCCTTCTTCTCTAGCGCCTTGACGCAGACCCGCAGTGCGTTATCCCTGTCGCCCTCTTTGTTTCTCCTAGAAAATAACATAAGGACGTCTAAGGGTCAATTCAGACCGCAACGCGACGCGTAGATGGATTTCTAAATTTGTACTGAATTGACAGATATCAATTGCGTGAAACGTGTTGCAATTCTGTCAAATCCATACAAAATTAGAAATGCATCTACGCGTCGCGTTGCGGTCTGAATTGACCATTAAGTGCAGGTGTAATAAACATTCCTAGTAAGTAATAATTATGTAATTGTCATGAAATTTCTACTCATGATTTGAAGTAGTCTATAATTTTTATTTTACAATTCCAGGTAGCCTTTATAATAATTTGTGAATTTAGAATTACAACCTGCCTTCCTCAAGACCATATTAAACCTCTTTTACCTAAAAGTATTTATGAAAGAGAGAGTAATCTCTCGTAGGCTCATGTTATGTCATAAATTCGTATCCAAGGTAAAATAACTGTAAACAGTCTGTATGTTATATATACTCACCTGTTCATAGCGAACGCGTACATGAACCTAATAATCGGCATATTGATATAGTTCTTCCTGTTCATGATAGTCTTCAAATCATCAACGACTTGGACTATCGCGTCGTAGTCCTGTATCTCTCGGTACGATATAAGTAAGTTCAATATCGTATCGCCGGATAACACGGCTGGGTCGTCGAGGCGGCGCCGCATTGCGTGCAGTACGCTCGCAAGCTCCGCCCCTGTGTACGTTTCGCGCGCTTTGCGGAGATCCGATAGGAACTTCTCTTGGAGGTGGGCTCTGAAAAGGCGTCACAATGACGTCATAAGCTTTGTCCACATTGTGCCTTTTTTTTGTTCAACAAGGGCATGCGTTAAAGCGAAGTCAACAGCGAAGGTGTGGCATGCCCGTGACGCGCGTCAAAATCCACCCGCGTTGAAAGAAAAGTGTCATAGCGCGCGCTACGATTTCAACGCGCGTTACGGGCATGCCTCACGTTCGCTGTTGACAGCGCTATAGCGCTGTCAACAGCGAACGTGAGGCATGCCCGTAACAGGCATGCCCTTGATGAACAGAAAAAGGCACAATGTGGACAAAGCTATAAGTAAGTTTTCAATAGAAACTATTCCGTCGATATTTTTAAAACACAGAAATGTGTTTTTAGAATTTCGCGAAAGTCGCATCAACGACCGATATTAAAGTCGTACTCGTAACGATTGACGTCACAAGTCATGACTAAGTAAAGCAGCAAAATGTAGGGCCACCGTAAAATATAAGTAGGTACTACAATAAATGTTCATATTCACAACACAACCATGACATTGGAAGAAGGAAAAGCTCAACAATACAAATGTGTCAATGTATTTTACGTGCTCGACCGTCCACGACCATTCAATATTTTCGATGACGAATTGTGTGGTTTGCATTGCAAATTGCAAACTTCAAAATTCGTCATTAATAAATAAACAATCGGTAACTAGCGACACAATAGTAAAATACAGTTACTAATAAAATATTTACACTGTAAATAATTTACCCACTATACTTAGAAAGTCTGCTTTCTGGCACATTGAATAATATGACTCAATATCACATGACAGACAAAAACAGGGACTTTGAATATTTATACGCTGCCTTAATATCTTTATTAGTAAGAGGGTTAATCCTTTAGTAATGTTGTACTCATTCTATTTTTATTTTTTATTGAGTTTCGACTTTCGCCCTCAGCTAAAGACTAATCACTAAGCGTCAATTTAGACCGCAACGCGACGCGTAGATAGATGCATTTCTAAAGGGGTATGAAGATTTTTATAAGGAGCCTGGCCGACCTACTGTCCGCCATTGTGTCTTGCCCCGTTCACGAATATTTTTTTTCAAAAATGGATAGCTAACATCAATACAAACAAAAAATAATCTTGGACAAAACCGCGTAATCTTCGAAATGTGACACTTTAGGGTTCTTACAGACGAACGGCACGTGTCGGCAGCACGTGTCGGCGGCAGTCGGCGGCAAGTGTCGGCGGCAGTCGACGGCAGACGACGGCACGTGCCGGCGGCAGTCGGCGGCAGTCGACGGCAGTCGACGGCAACCGACGGCAGCCGTCGACAGTTTATAACGCTTGCAGTTGTGACGTAACGCGTAAAGGTAAGCGTCCACAGGTCGGTATAGTACGCAACGGACGTTTCGCATCAAACGAATATTTTTTTTACAGTACGTCCACTGTATCGGCAGCGTACGGATTACCGACTAGCTAGTATGTTTATCTTCAAATTAGTCCAAACAAAGTTCCTAAGTCAAAATTTCTGCTTTCGACTTTTCCATCCATACCCCCCTTATGGGCATTCATTTACTAGGCTAAACGGTAATCCGTACGTTGCCGATTCAGCGGACGTACTGTGAAAAAAATATCCGTTTGATGCGAGACGTCCGTTGCGTACGATACCGACCTGTGGACGTTTACCTTGCGGGGGTACGTCACAACTGGGGGCCTACCACCAACTCTGAAAGCAGTATTATTAGGTACTTCGAGATTTTGTACCACAACATCTTAAATGTAAGATTACTTTAAGAATGTTTCATCCAGACGTTATGTGACTCGTGTGAACACTGTGCGCTCTCAGCGCGAGGGTTTGTAAACTTGCTACCCAGCAGATTAGATTAATCATTAAGAGACACAAATTTTGTACTTTATTTCATTCCTACAATTCAAGTAGTTCCTGAGATTTTAATGTTTTTAAATATTTTGACTTTATTTTTTTTTCTCCTTTCCTATATGATTTCCGCACCTTCTGTCCATACTGAAAAATACTTTGGTTTAGTATTTACACTACAATATTTTTATTTTTTGTGAATCACGTCTCATATAGTCGTGTGACAAGACAGACAAGACAAAAAAACGAGGAATATGGCTTTTGATGAACCAAAGTTTTCCTTTGGTAGGATTGATCTTTATATCCCTAAGATGGGTTTACGATGTGGTAATATTCAGGTGGTTACCTGAATATTTCATGCAGGTGGGGGAGGGGGAGTTTTTTAGCTTTAACAAGGTATGAGGTCAATAACTGCGTGGGATTTAGGTATATAGGCGAGTTTGGTATCATTTTCGATTGAATCGAATGTTTAAATGCCAGTTTTTGAATAATATTTAGATAAAATATAGTAAAAATAAAATAAAATAAAAAATTTAGAATATATGATTTTCAACCAACGAAAACGCTGTTGACAGGGCTTAATTAATATAAGGAGGCTGATAGCCGCATTATTCTGCATGCCAAAGACAGGTGATGAATGGAGCAATAAACATATTAATATTACTAGACGTACCACGCAGCTTCGTCCGCGTAAATCTTAAATTTCACGGAAACCGTATATTTTTCACAAATAAATAACCCATCTCACGTAATCTACTATATATTCGTGTCAAATAACATAAAATATGCTCCAGTAGTCTGTGAGATATTAGCCCTTTCAAATAATTTTCCCCGTTTTTTTACATTTTCCTCTGTATCTTTGCTCTTATTGGTTTTAGCGTGATAAAATATAGATTATAGCCTTCCTCGATAAATAGGCTATCAAACACTGAAATTTTTTTTCAAATCGGACCAGTAGTTCTTGAGATGAGCGCGTTCAAACAAACAAACTCTTCAGCTTTATTTTCACATATTCCTCTGTATCTTTGCTCCTATTGGTCTTAGCGTGATAAATATAGGCTATAGCCTTCCTAGATAAATAGGCTATCAAACACTGAAAGATTTTTTTAAATCGGATGAGTAGCTCCTGAGATTAGCGCGTTCAAACAAACAAACTCTTCAGCTTTATAATATTACTAGACGTTCCGTGCTGCTTCGCCCGCGTAAATTAGATATTTCACAGACAAATTAGTCCACAATAAATAGCCTATGATTCTTCACGTTCCTACTTTTTATCTGTGCCAAATAACAGAAAAATTGCTGAAAAATCGTGAAATAAGCCCTTTCAAATAATTTCCTCCGTTTTTTTCACATTTTCCTCTATTTATTCGCTTATATTAGTCTTAGCGTAATAAAATTTAGCCTATAGCCTTCCTCAATAAATGGGCTATCTAATACTGAAAGAATTTTTCAAATCGGACCAGTAATTACTGACTCATACTAAGATTAGCGCGTTTAAATAATGCTTCTTCTTCTTCTTCTTTTTACGTTATATAACATCTTTATCGTGCAAATATGAGTCCTGAAATGAATTTAGCATTCTTAAGTCATCCGAATATGGTACCGAACTTGGAATAGTACCATAATTAATGCCCCTATACAGATTGAGGCTCTATTTTCCTCCAGAGCAGAAGCTGCTAAAATTAAAAAAAAACTAACATCAAAAATCGCGGTGGCTCCACATCTTAAATCCATCCTTGGACCATAAGGACCAATCCTACCAAAGGAAATCTTTGGTTCATTAATAGCCGTATAATTCACCGTACACACGCAACTAATACCAGAGATTTACGAATTTCTAATTTTTATTCGCGCCTTAAAAATTTTAAGAGCAAAGTTTCATCAAATACTATTTTTTTTAATAATCAGTTAAATTAAAAAACATTTACAATTTAAAATTTTTAAATAATTAGTCAAATATGTAATAATCACTTCTATACTTATTATAAAACAAAGTCACTTTTTTTCCCTCATGTCCCTTTGTTCCCTTTAATCTTTAAAACTACGTAACGGATTTTGATGATTCTTTCAGTGTTAGATAGCCCATTTATCGAGGATGGTTACAGGCTATTTTTTATCACGTTAAGACTAATAGGAGCGAAGAAATAGAGGAAAATGTGGAAAAAACGGGGAAAATTATTTGAAAGGCCTAACTTGAACGCGCTAATCTCAGGAACTACTGGTCCGATTTCCGAACTACGCAACGGATTTTGATGCGGTTTACTTTAATAAATAGAGTGATTCAAGAGGAAGGTTATAGAGTATAATAACATTCATTAAATAGTGGCGAAATACTGTTATTATTGGGGTTTCTAAGTGATGTCGTAAATAATTACATTTTTTCCGCTTACATTGCAACCGCAGGCCGAACTGTACGAGATTTATCAAAATAATGTACTAAGTATTGTACACAACGAAAAGGTCTACAGAAAACTCCGCGATGGTATATGTCTATCTCATATGGATATCCCACTATAACATTTTTTGTCATTTACTTTTTACGACAAATAATGGCTAATTTTCGAAGCGATTTTAACCCTTACAGTATTAATCCTTATTCAATTAAACACTTTATATACATTGTTGATTTAATATAGATCTATATGGCCCTTTACAGCATATGATTTAAATGAATAGTTTCGAAGATATTACAGATTTAAAAATTGCGGGACGTAGCATTTGCGGCGATACCGGCAGGCCGCTGCGGCGCGGCGCGACGGGAGCGTGCCTATAATATTATATAAAGCTACGAAAGCCGCGGCAGTTCTCCCCACGGGCGCATATGGGGAATTTCAAAAAAATAATACAACAGTCATTTTTGCATTTCCTTCATTTTAATATTTATTTTATTAAAAACTTTGACCATTATTGGTATCTATACATATTATAAAACAAAGTCGCTTTTTGTCCCTCATGTCCCTTTGTTCCCTTAAATCTTTAAAACTACGCAACGGATTTTGATGATTCTTTCAGTGTTAGATAGCCCATTTATCGAGAAAGGCTATAGGCTATATTTTATCACGCTAAGACTAATAGGAGCGAAGAAATAGAGAAAAATGTAAAAAAAAACGGGGAAAACTATTTGAAAGGGCTAACTTGAACGCGCTAATCTCGCGCTATACTACTGGTCCGATTTGAAAAATTATTTCAGTGTTAGATAGCCCGTTTATTGAGGAAGGCTATATTTTATCACGCTAAGACTAATAGGAGAATGTGGAAAAAACGGGAGAAATTGTTTGAAAGGCTTATCTCGCGAACTACTGGAGCAATTTTTATGTTATTTGGCACAGATAAGAAGTAGACCACGTAAAAGATCATAGGCTATCGATTTTAATCATTTTTTCAGTGGCTATATATTTTATACCCGTGCGACGCCGGGGCGGGTCGCTAGTAAATAATAAATCAGTCAAATAATAAAACATTTTATTCTTCATCATCTTGGTCGTCAAAAATGCTGTCCTCCCGTGCCAAATGGAGGAGGATGAAGTCGTTAATAATATTAACGACACTATAAATTTATTATTATTATTATTTGAGTGATTATTATTTGACTAATTATTTAAAATAATAAATTGTAAATGTTTTTTTATTTAACTGATTATTTAAAAAAAAAGTATTTGATGAAACTTTGCTCTTAAAATTTGTAAGGCACGAATAAAAATTAGAAATTCGTAAATTTCCGGTATGAGACGCGATTCACAAAAAATAAAAATATTGTAGTGTAAATACTAAACCAAAGTATTTTTCAGTATGGACAGAAGGTGCGGAAATCATATAGGAAAGGAGAAAAAAAATAAAGTCTAAATATTTAAAAACATTAAAATCTCAGGAACTACTTAAAGTACAAAATTTGTGTCTCTTAATGATTAATCTAATCAGCTTGGTAGCAAGTTTACAAACCCTCGTAAATAATTTAAATATAAAAACGGTTGTCTGTAAAGTCGGTTTACTGACGATAGTAGAACGTGACAACGTGCCTCTTTGTCGCTCGTTCCGCGCTCTCGCTTGCACTTAAAGCCTTAAATGGAACGCCTCAGAGCGAGGTAACGCCGCATGAGTCATGTTTTTTCGTGCGTGCAGCCGGCTCCATCGAATTATAAGACGTTGTCACGTCAAAACTCATTTCCCCGACTGTACATTTCTGCTTAGCACAATTTTCCCTGACTGTACATTTCTGCTAAACAACTAATTTCCTCGACTGTAAATTTCTGCTAAACAACTCATTTCCCCGACTGTACATTTCTGCTTAGCACAATTTTCCCCGACTGTACATTTCTGCTAAACAACTCATTTCCCCGACTGTACATTTCTGCTTAGCACAATTTTCCCCGACTGTACATTTCTGCTAAACAACTCATTTCCCCGACTGTACATTTCTGCTTAGCACAATTTTCCCCGACTGTACATTTCTGCTTAGCACAATTTTCCCCGACTGTACATCTCTGCTAAACAACTCATTTCCCCGACTGTACATTTCTGCTAAACAACTCATTTCCCCGACTGTACATTTCTGCTAAACAACTCATTTCCCCGAATGTACATTTCTGCTTAGCACAATTATCCACGACTGTACATTTCTGCTAAACAACTCATTTCCCCGACTGTACATTTCTGCTTAGCACAATTTTCCCCGACTGTACATTTCTGCTAAACAACTCATTTCCCCGACTGTACATTTCTGCTAAACAACTCATTTCCCCGACTGTACATTTCTGCTAAACAACTCATTTCCCCGACTGTACATTTCTGCTAAACAACTCATTTCCCCGAATGTACATTTCTGCTTAGCACAATTATCCACGACTGTACATTTCTGCTAAACAACTCATTTCCCCGACTGTACATTTCTGCTTAGCACAATTTTCCCCGACTGTACATTTCTGCTAAACAACTCATTTCCCCGACTGTACATTTCTGCTAAACAACTCATTTCCCCGACTGTACATTTCTGCTTAGCACAATTTTCCCCGACTGTATATTTCTGCTAAACAACTCATTTCCCCGACTGTACATTTCTGCTTAGCACAATTTTCCCCGACTGTACATTTCTGCTAAACAACTCATTTCCCCGACTGTACATTTCTGCCTAGCACAATTTTCCCCGACTGTACATTTCTGCTAAACAACTCATTTTCCCGATTGTACATTTCTGCTTAGCACAATTTTCCCCGACTGTACATTTCTGCTAAGCAACTCATTTCCCCGACTGTACATTTCTGCTTAGCACAATTTTCCCCGACTGTACATTTCTGCTAAACAACTCATTTTCCCGACTGTACATTTCTGCTTAGCACAATTTTCCCCGACTGTACATTTCTGCTAACCAACTCATTCCCCGACTGTACATTTCTGCTTAGCACAATTTTCCCCGACTGTACATTTCTGCAAAACAACTCAAATGGAACGCCTCAGAGCGAGGTAACGCCGCATATTGCGTCATGTTTTTTTGTGCGCGCAGCCCATATCGAATTATAAGACGTTGTCACGTCAATAATTTCGTTTTTAAGAAGTCAAAAAATGACCAATTTAAAAATTGATTTTCTCAAAAACGAAGTAAAATGCGCACACGAGAGTTCTACTCTTGCATTTGAAATATAAGACGCCATCGACTCATTGCATTAAGAGCCCGTACTATCTTTTCTACTGCTCTCTTCACACTCACGCCCGTCTTTCATATGCCAGGTGAAAAAGGACGATCGCCAAGTTAGCGGGCAGTTATAGGTATTCTGTTTTTTAAAAGGTTTTTTATATGAAAGTGATAAAAAGTAATTCCAACATTGTATAGACGACTTACTCAACAGTACATTGTATTTTTTTCATACCGTTAAGACGTCAATACAATCCATAAAAAGGTGATATTCTAAACCTTTTACAGCAAAAATCACAAAACTGTCGCGGGTTTGAGTTGGATTATTTAAAGATACTTTAAAAAAATCTAGCTGCAACATTAGATTATAATTGAAATGATCTTACATGTTGTGCATTAAAACTTATAGAAATACTGTATTTTAACTGTTAAATCACGTCTGTTAAATGAGCGAAATCGGCAAAATTTCGTATACGGACTCTTAACTTAGTCTTGTCCGATTTTGGGGATTTCTAAAACACTGTGCAGCGTACCATGAGCTCCATTTTGACACAGATGAGCAATATTATTAATTATTATACTTTCACGTCAAACTAGCGATCTTAAAAATTTGATATTTCTCAGTAGATTTAACATTGTTTTGTATTTTTTCCTGTTATTCAGTAAAATTATATAAAATAATGAAGACGGTATGACATTCGGAGTCATTCTGTCACCGATGTTTCTATTCTTGAGAGTTCCTTTAGTTACCAATAACAAAAAAACATAGTCAACTAGCCTAATCTTTTACGTTGTTAGATTTATTTTATTGAAATATTTTAAGGTGTAGTATAAAACCTTTCAAAATCTCTAGTGAGTTTTTACTACATATTTTGTTTAGACAATAATTCATTTGTTAACACATTCATGCGAGAGGGACGAAGCGCTTTAAGCTGCTATATCTCGCTTTGACATACAGCAAAATATTATGAACAAATAATTTGATATCGTTCTTTCTATCCCATTCCTAAGTGTCTTAAGTTCTAAATTCTAAACACACTAGGCCGAAAATAAACGACCGAAGTTCGGCATGATTACGCTTGTAATGCGCTACGCATACATTATAGGTAACGTGACGTTATTTCGGCATGGTGTGTCATCGGTAATTTAAAATATATTATTACAGGCGTAATCTTGCCGAACTTCGGCCGCCTATCAGTACCTAATGGGATGAATAAATTATTATGACGAACAAATAATTGAGTATTTTGTGGTCATATTGTCAAGACTCAAGTGGGTAGAAGTCAAAATAATCGACCGTAACTCACATGAAATCCGGTTAGTAACGTTACTCACCTGACAGAAATTGTTACTCACAGGATAATTAGGATGCTTCCACATTGAAACAAAAAATACGTACATAATTTTATTTATTGTTAGACTAACATAACTGGTAAAATCGAGAAAATATTATGTTTTAACTAGTCTTATTAATAACCACAAAGTACAAACACACGGTTTAAAAACTTTTTCTCGGTTTTTGATTTATCGCTTAGCATTAGTATTTGGCGCCATCTAAATGAAAACATTTGAAGCTTTAATTTATGCGCAAATATCCCAAATCCAAAAAGAATACAAAATTTCCATGAATTTATATATACAGACAAATAGATAATAGTAAAATAGATAAATAATAAAATAGATATCTGTCCACGTAATATGGACATCGCATAAAGTGCGACGTCCCTGGCGTATGGACCTCGCGGACCTGCGGGGGTGCCGGGGCCCGGGGGACAAGGCGGAACTGGTTTGGAGCGGCGACGGCGGCGAGCTGCTGCACGACGGTACTCGCCCTCTCTTCTTCCCGAACCACCGGCGCACGCGCACGTCCACTTATAATATACCAATTAGCAACATTGTAAAATCGTAATATATCGGAGTTCTATCGTTTACCTCTTTTATTAAATCTACCATTAGATAGGACTCGACAATATCTAACTAGGAAGTGAAATTTCTACATAATTTCCTCAAAAACAAACAATGTTTTTAACTCGTAATTTTCCCCTAATTTGTCGTAAAAATGTCGTAATTTACTTTAGAATTTATCTAGACTTACCGTTATTCACAGGAATATTTTAGGATTTTTTTTTTGTGCGTGCACTTTTTCCACCAAAACTAAACGAAGTGATATGATGGCTTTCTAAAAGTTACGTGATGTGATCCAACAGTTTTGTTGGAATAAAATATATTTTGCGACATGGTAGAATTCCATTTCGGGAGCGCCTAAAACACCGTTATCTACCGGAGTTACTCACAGGAACGATATTTGGGATTTTATTATGAAACGTAATTTTATAATAATAGGCATGATAAATTATGGTTATAATAAATGAAAACAAAGGTGTAGACACCGTTTTTTAATTGATAGTCTAGATTATTGCAAAATAGTACCTAGTTTTGAATATTTAATAATGTTTAAAATTTCATTACGCAAGAGGACACTTTCATTTTGTATGGAACTGAAATTATTGACTTTAGTTTGATGATATTTTTTTCGATATAGTTATGTTTTTAGCATTACAAAAATATCTTGGTGTACTGAAAATGAATTGTTCTTTAAACTTAATAGGTTTTTCACTTGTTGTAACCCGACAAAATTTCAAAATAAGCTAAAAACAGCCGAGGACACATATTTTTTTAAGTCGTGTACGATTATTTTGACTTCTACCCAAGTGCCTACCTGTTGCAATTATTTATGTCGAGCAAAAAAGACCAAAGTAGCGTTTGTTGTGTGGGAACCCCCTTAAATACTTGCTTTATTTTGTTTGTACTACCTATTTGTTGTTATAGCGGCAACAGAAATACATAATTTGTAAAAATTACAACTATTTAGCTAGCGCAGTCCATGCGGTACAGCCTGGAGACAGACAAACAGCGAAGTCATGGCAATAGGGTTTTACCCTTTGTATAAGGAACCACAAAAAGTGGAAAAACATCCATTTTTGTTATAATACTATGTTAACGCGGACGAAGTCGCGGGCAACAGCTAGTTTAAAATAAAACCTCTTAGGCCATGTTCAGACCAAACTGACTATACGCCGCTGAATGTGAGCGGCTCACTGTGAGCCCCAGTGTGAACGTGAAAAATGAAAATCATACAAAATAAACGGTATCGAATGTTCGCGCCTACGCCTAGCGTAATGGCGTATTGTCCGTTAGGTGTGAACGAAAAAGTGAATATGTATGAAAATACAATAAACTGCGTAACGCTCGCTCACATTCAGCGGCGTAATAGTTTGGTGTGAACACGGCCTTACCTTAATGTCATGGCGAGTCTTTGCTCGGCTGATATGCTTTTCCGCATGACGGTGTTTTGGCGTGATATTGAGGCTTTTAAAATTGTTGATAGCTCATCAAAAGAAGCACTTGACATTCGGAAATAATTTTAAAAAAATTTTTCGTTTCTTCGTAAACGTGGATAAAGTGTAAAAAAATCTCCTTCTTGTTCTCTACACATTAATATTTCTTGAACCCACAACAAACGTGCCTTTTTTTGCGTTGTTGCTGACGGCGACGGCGGAGTAAAAGTAATAATAATGTTTCTTCATCGGATGCCATTTTTATGCAATTTACTTATGATAATTTACGGTATGACATTCAGAGTCAATTAGCTATGTCCACATTAGGCGCTTTCGCCTTCAATTTTCGTCACCTTCTTTCATTCAACTTTCGTTTTGACGCATTCAATTATTGAACGCAACGCCAACATTGTCATTTTTGAAGTTTTGGATTCGGTCAGAGGGCATGCCTCACGGGCATGCCTCACGTTCACTGTTGACTGCGCTATAACGCATGCCCTTGGGCCTTGAATCCCCATGCCCAGAAAAAGACCAATCCAAAACTTCAAAAATTACAATGTTGATGTTGCGTTCGTTGACGCATTCAATTATTGAATGAAAAGATGATGAAAATTGAAGACGAAAGCGCCTAGTGTATACATAGTCATTAGCTTTGTCCACATTGTGCCTTTTTTTGTTCATCAAGGGCATGCGTTATAGCGCAGTCAACAGCGAACGTGAGGCATGCCCGTGACGCGCGTTGAAATCGTAGCGCTCGCTATGATACTTTTCTTTCAACGCGGGTGGATTTTGACACATTCAATTATTGAATATGCCAAACGAAAGTTGAATAAATAGAAGATGACGAAAATTGAAGATGAAATTACATACTGTGGACATAGCTATTGGCCTTGTTCGCCGGCGTAATTTTTGGCGCATGCGCCACAAAACCTTTCATTGCGCATGTCCAAAACATGCCATGTCATGACAACGCCACGAACAAAGTTGTTAATATACTTGGTTACTTACCTGTTAAGTTTAAACAACGTGTACAGTATGTACTCCCAAATTAATAAAACACATGCAAATCTTCGCTTATTGTCGTAATTACGGAAACACCGAATATAATATGAAACGTAAGAGTCCCGAACAATGCTTTTGCATTTTGCACCTTGTTCGAAAGAAATAGTTCGTTCTATCTCATTCCTAGACCCTAAGTATGAATAAAACAATATTATTTTCATACACTTTATGAAGCTCATGATACGAATGAAAGTCTGTAAAATTATTGTAATCTTACAACAAAGTGTTCTGGAAACATGGTAGTTTTAGGAAAGGTCGTGGTAGGCCCCCTGCAAGCGTCATAAACTGTCAACGGCTGCCGTCGACTGCCGCCGGCACGTGCCGTCGTCTGCCGTCGACTGCCGCCGACACGTGCCGCCGACTGCCGTCGACTGCCGCCGACACGTGCCACCGACACGTGCCGTTCGTCTGTAAGAACCCTTACGTGGTTTTGTCCAAGATTATTTTTTGTTTGTATTGATCTTAGCTATCCATTTTTGAAAAAAATATTCGATAATGCGAAAAAACACATTGCCGGACAGTAGGTCGGCCAAAATCTTCATACCCCTTTGTATGGATTTGAGATACTTACATGACGTCTCACGCAATTAAAGTCTATCAAATCCATACAAATTTAGAAATACATCTATGCATCGCGTTGCGGACTGCGGTCTGAATTAACCCTAAACTCACTTTGTCTGCACTTCGACATCCTGTAGTATATTCTTCAGTCGCAGTGTTAGATGTTGTTTAGGATCCGAAGACTCTTCCCCCTTGAATTTAGCTGCGGCCGGATTCGTCGTCACACACGTCCCCATGTCTGTCAGTTTGTATGACACGAAGAGGAAATTAGGTAGAGATATCTGAAAAAAAAACTTGTAATTAAAATATGTTGGGCCACATCCCGTAGTTATATTATTATTTATTACACACAAAGCTGCAGTAAAAGGAGAAAATATATACTTTATCTGTGTTCACTCTATTTCTGAACAAAATTCCATGAAAACAAGTCCTACAGTGACAAAAATTCAGTCGAATGGCTTGATGGACTAAAACTAGCTTAAGTTGCAAAAAATATTATACTACTATTGTACTAAAAATATAAAATTAAAAAAATGTGACAATAATTATATGGGCGGAAACTCGCCGGAAAGTCACTATGACTAATTCAAACAAAAAGTAAAATCAGTATCCTAAATCCTGGTGCGAGTATGCAATATTCTATTTTTTAAAATTAGCAAATAACATTTAAAAAATGTTAACAGCAATCATAATAATCAACAAAAATCGGCCAAGTGCGAGTTGGACTTGCGCACGAGGGGTTCCGTACCATTTTAGAGCGAAAGTAGACAAAAAATTGTGTGTTCACTGTTCTGTTTGGGAGCCTCCCCCAGATATTCACTTTTTTTAACCCATCAATCCCCAAGCGGCACCCGGCTGTCGCATAACAATTGAAAATCTATTGTGTCTGTGATTCTTACGATCGAGGTATTAAATTTTATTACTAATTATTTAAGTTCAAATGTAATAAAGGATTTTGTATTTCAAGTACCTTCCTGTTGCCATTATTGATTACAAGCAAAAAAGGTAAAAAAGCCACTTATTTATTTTTATTTAGTGTTTAGTGTTTGTTATTATAGCAGCAATAAAATACACAATCTGTGTCAGAAGTCAAGCAATAACCGTTCTTGAGATGCAGCCTGGAGAAATACAGATAGACGGAAAGACATTAAAGTCTCAGTAATAGATTTTTTACCCTTTGGGTACGGAACCCTACAAATTCTCCCTATGGGGCCTGTAGCATGGACTCAGTAATGGGGCTGCCCAAAATCCAAAAATTTCATTAAGGAAAACAATGTTGCCTGCCTGAATTTAAAGTTCGCATTTATTATTTCGATGAGTGATAAAAACCTGGAAATCCCCAATCGACAATGTTTATAAATAGGTTCACTGCAGTAATAGAATAACTATTGTTTGTGGTTAGTCCAGTATTTAGTCTTTACCACAAAACAAATTGATAAATAGTAGTAAAAAAAAGCTACTGCGTTAAATCAGCACTGTAATAATTTTATGTGGTATAAATAAATCTTAAGCAATCTGCAAAGTAATTGAAGAAAAAGCTTAGCAGAACCATCTCTGAACAAGAAATTGAAAATCTTAGATAGAAAATATGAAAACCGCACAAGAAATATTTACTATCTAAAAAAATATTATCACATTTTTTAAATATGTTGAACAAAAACGATTTATGTAATTTGTCAAACCCACATCCTGCTTTACTCTGAGATATTCTAAACCAATTGTTAATCTGTGAAGACGAACATTCAATATGAATAAATATGACCATCATTTAAGATAATTTAATAGAGCCACAGGTACAGACATTTTCACATTGTCTGCACATCATCACAATGGACCCAAGTGACCATATACCCATACCATATCCCTGTACCTTTTAAGCCTCTTTAATTCATGAAGCCCCAAGCGGCCACATCCAGCCGCGATAACAATGAAAAAGCTATTGTGTCTCGTTTTGCCACGACTGATGGGTTAAATAAAAACAATTGTACAACAAAAGTTAGCTAACATATTTTTAAAGAAAAAATTGTTTTAAACTTAATTGTTTTGAAACTTAATTGCTCCATAAAAAATTACAAATTATGTTACTTTAGAAATACAACATTACTTCTATTAATTGTAATAAAATGACATGGTATTCAATATTTCAGAATATCACTATCAAAAAAATACCAGTTACACACATTACCGTATCCTATGGTACAGAGTACAGACATATTTTATGCCACCCAGTCTTTGTGAGACGGGTCTTCATTGTAACATTGTACACGGAGCAATTGTGAAATTGAGAGTAACAACTATTGAGGCACCATTATTCAAGGCCCTGATAACTATGCATATTACCAGCCTCACTCAGTCCGCTAAGGATGGTGCAACGGAATATGCATAATATTATATGCATATATATTCATATTGTAATCTGCATTTAATATTTTAAAAGTAGGTGGATTACAAATTATAGTAATAAAACTATCTTTGCCCTACTTATGAAGAGATAGATTAGGCATTATAATATTAATCTCTCGATCGCGGATTCTTGGAAATCTATTGTTTACACGGTCGAATTCGACCGCTTGGGAGTTGATAGGTCAATTGATATTCAGTCAGACAATTGATAGAATCAGATTATTCCCTATAAAGTTCTATTTCATATTAATTCTAATCCTACTATAAACTTTAAATTTTTTCAAACTTATTATACAAACTTTTCAACATATTTCAATGTTGAAAAGTCAAATTAAGTTGTCTGTGAACTCTGTGAAGTCAAAATTGTAAGATTTTTTGTAACTCCTTTCATAATAAATAAATTACTCTCTCTCCTCTCCTTTTCTAGCTAATAATTAATTACCTTTAGTCTCAAAGTGGCGTCCGGATCTACATCATTATACAGCAGCACATTCTCCTTCATGTCAAAGCTCTCCCGTACTCCGAGGTGGTACAGCAGGGATCTCTGCTGAAGTTGTACGCTGAGGTCCACAAGAGCGACGTCTGCATTGTAGAATGTGTCCAATACGCTTGTCTCACCAAAGTCTAACTTCTCAAACTGAAAAAATTATAATGTTAGTAACCTTAGAGTAGAAGAAAGACAAATTTATGATTTGTTTTGTTTTTACAAAAGAACAAAACAAAGAAGACTTATATTTGAGAAAAGATTGTAAGAAATTATGTTCTAGTGGAATTTATTTTAGGATGGACTTAAATTAAACTCCTAACTAACAAGATAAAGATTTCATAATAATATTGAATATCAGTCTCAGGGACTTGTATTTCAAGATCGTTTCGAAATACATATATGTACAAGATGGACTAGGGTGTATTTTGTATACCGTGAACCATCTTATGTTTTATACCGCCTTTTACTGCGTAGGTTTGGGGCTCATGCTCAGTACGTTAGGGTTAGTCTTGTCAGCAGGGACGGTGTCAGTTCTAAGCAAAGAAACAATTTGATTATCTTTGTTGTCGCGATCACCGGTGCTCATACGGGGCTTGATGGGTTAAATAACTAGAATTCCATTCAACTAGGAGAAATTTACTGTGTGGTTTTGTGGTCAACACAAACTCAAGTCAATGTTGACCAAACAGTAAGTATTCAAATTAAAGTCAATTGGGAATTGCAAATCAATCAGGAATTAATTTGAAGATGGTACATTTTGTCCGTAACAGAAATAATGGTCTCCATTATCTTGTTTACAAGACTTAAATCACTAATGTTTTATGGCAGGATTCATAAAAACTAAACAAATAATCTCAACAGACAATATGCAAGACAATTAAATCGTTTACGATGGTGCTGTATTTCATGCTCAAAATCATATTGGCCTGTATATTGTTACCTACTTGTTATAATACTGTGAACCAAAAATTGCTTGCTACTTGCTGCAAAGCAGATACAATATTTTCAAATCTACTAAAGGTATAATTAATACCTAGATTGTGGGAATCACAGACACAATAGATTTTCAATTGTTATGCGACAGCCGGGTGCCACTTGGGGATTGATGGGTTAAAGAAGAAATTAAAGAGCAATTTTCTTTGACTTTCATTGGCTATTTTATATGAAGCTGGCACGCCGCATGGATATTTCATTATCTTTTAAGTGATCCTAAGCACCTTTGGAGCTTGAAAACCCACATCTAAATGAGTGGGAAGAGTAGTGTTTTATCGTATTTATTTAAAAAAATACTCACATGGATATGATATAAATTAGCATTAACGAGTTCAGCGGCTAAGCGCACTTCTTCTAATGCTCTTTTTCTGTGAGCAAGATTCTGTGTTTGGTTCACGTCCAGCACGCAGGCGATGTCCATCCGTGGCCTCTGGTTCGAAGACCCGGCCTGCACCGTAGCATTAGATCCATCGCTGCACACACTTTCGCATATACTTTTTACGTCTCCTAAAAATAAAATCCTAATAAAAACTCTTCACACAATGTCGTCAAACTCGCATTCGACCACAATAAAACCGTACCACTTTCCTCCAGCGCCGAAGAAGCATTTGCAGAACTAAAAGTTATCATTTTCCAATCACTAATTTACATATTTGATTGAAACACACGATTTTAATTTTGAAAATAAATATTGAAGGGAACTCATTCACAACAAGTCCTCACGCAGCTTGTTATTTAACCGTAGTGATGTAAGATTCACACACTACCGGAAAGTATCGATAGTATGTCGATAGTCGATATACGTCACGTTTCTTTTTATTCTCTATTGAAAGTATTTTACAATTTAGTATTTTCGGGCTCTAATATTAATCTGACCAATACTTCTCATGTAAAATATATCGAACATAAAAACTTTCATTTAATACAAGCGCCTAATATCGCATTTATACATTCGCACGAATAGCGAGGCGAATCACGAGGTGAATAACGAACACGAATGTGTAAAGGCGCTCGCTATTCGCCTCGCACTTCGCCTCGCGATTCGTGGCATTCGCGTTGGGAGCGGTTTTTCGGACGCGAATCAAAGGGCACGAATAGCGAAATACGAACTTACTGTTTACACATTCGCCTGCATTCAGTTGACAGCTAGCGTCCGACCCTACAGGACGTGTACAAAGCTGAACATACATATTTGACTTAAGTACACTGTACTGAAAAAACACTGTATAAAAAAAATGCAAAACAATGTTAGATCCGCTGTGAAATATCAACTTTTTTAAGATCGTTAGCTTGACGTTAAAGTAATAAATTCTTATCTGTCAAACGATGTCGGTTAGTAGAGGTGGTGGTAGGCCCCCAGTTGTGACGTACCCCCGCAAGGTAAGCGTCCACAGGTCGGTATCATACGCAACGGACATCTCTCATCAAACGGATATTTTTTTCACAGTACGTCCGCTGAATCGGCAGTGTACGGATTACTGTTTAGCCTAGTAAATGAATGCTCAAAAGGGGGGTATGGATGGAAAAGTCGAAAGCAGAAATGTTGACTTAGGAACTTTGTTTGGACTAATTTGAAGATAAACATACTAGCTAGTCGGTAATCCGTACGCTGCCGATACAGTGAGACGTACTGTAAAAAAAATATCCGTCTGATGCGAAACGTCCGTTGCGTACAGCTATACCGACCTGTGGACGCTTACCTTTACGCGTTACGTCACAACTACAAGCGTTATAAACTGTCGACGGCTGCCGTCAACTGCCGCCGACTGCCGCCGACACGTGCCGCCGACACGTGCCGTCGTCTGCCGTCGACTGCCGCCGACGCGTACCGCCGACACGTGCCGTTCGTCTGTAAGCGCTCTAAGGGGTCGCGATCCACAGGTTGAAAAACACTGGGCTACAGTATTTGAAGCCTTTAACTCGAGTTGAACTTGCGCACGAAGGGTTCCGTAGCATCATAGAACAAAAATAGCAAAAAAAAAATGTGTTTTTTATGGAATTATTATTATTAAGTTTATATTTTTTGTCTTACTATCAACATAGAGTTTTATATTTTCCTTAGTCTATGCTATCAATTATTTAAGTATAGAAATAATACAACCTGAGTATATTGTACTTAAACATTTTAAGTGCCTTCCTGTTGCCGTGCTTTTTATATACTTAGAGCAAAAAATAGAAAAAAAAAACACGTTTGATGTATGAGAGTCCCCCATAAATATGCAATATAAGTATTTTGTTTTTAGTATTATTTATTGTTATAGCGGCAACGGATTACAGAATATAATACTTAATTTACACGAACTGTGAAAATTTTAGAAAACTAGCTATAGCGAGTCTTAAAATACCTACAGCCTGGAGACAGACAGACATCGAAGTCTTAGTAATAGGGTTCCGTTTTAACCCTTTCGGTACGGGATCCTAAAAAAGTTGCAAAAGATAAATGCTACACTATTTTAGCAAAATTTTGGGTAATTTTGTGGAAAAGTTTTATGAAAACCCATCGTCATTTTATTCTATGTACGTGACGTATGACGTATCTTCTATAAAATTTAGTTTTTTATATTTTGTTACTAGCAGGTAGGTAAGATTACCGAAAAGTTTATTAAAAGTGTTAAAAAAATGTCTGACAGTCAATGAGATTGCCTCTATTGATACTGAGGAGTGAGAACAGAGGACAGCTCGTTTTAAACACACGATTAGCACGCATGACGCACATCATACAATTGAGTTTAGTTGGACATACCCATTTAAAAAAAGTGAGATTATTTGTAGTGTTCTTTATTAGTATGAAATTATATTATATTAAATAAATTAATAATGTAGATTTTTGGTAATAAATGCCAAACTTACGTTCCAAACGTTGATTGATTGACATGACGTTTAAAATATAGTAAAATCTGGGTATGTAAGTACTGGTTATAATATGAACATTAATTATGTATTAAGTTCAATATACTTACTTTAATGTAGGTACGGTACATTATCATTTCACATTCATAATAATTATTCTTGTAAATGAAACTTTCAAAGTTATGTTGTAAATATTTAAACAAATCGTAATGGGCAGCTGTCGATAAAGGCAGATAATATTGGACATCACTATGACCTTGACGTTTACAACGTTCAACAGAGACAGAGCGCCATCTATCCGTAAATATTTGAACAAGTCAATGTAGACTTTGTATTTTGTTAGTAGTTGTCAACAGCAGATGTCACTAATTTAGAAAATAACATTTTAATTAAAAAAATAGAATATTAATTTAATTAAAAACTAGAACTGTTGCCCGCAAGCCCATTGCGCCAAAATAAAAGCCAAAGTGGAGTCAACGGGCTTTTTTCCAATATAAAGGTTATAATTGTTTATATAAACTTTACTAAGCGTCTAATTTTGAGAACTCATGAAGGGATATGTCTCTCCTGGGTTTTTTTAAATAATGTAAATTAAACACCATTTAATTACTACAAAATATTTTATTCATTTTCCAGGTTGCCTCTTTGGTTTTAATAGCCTCAATGCTAGATTGCCATGATTTTTTAAAACTGTTTATTTTTTGCGACAACAGCGCCACAAGCGGTAATAAAATAAACTATTCTTATCATAAAAAGATAATATTATAAGTTTTTTTTTCATTTTTAACATATTAAATTATTAATATTATACGTGTACATTTAACATTACAGTAAAGTGTAAACTATAACATTCGTCTATCTTCCGAGTATAATTTTGCGTGACGCGCCGAAGTTCTGTCCGGACTGCGAGGCGAGCTTGTTGGTGCCGGCCTGCAGGCCGATGACGGTCTCGCCGGCTCGGAGCACGTCCTCGCTGAACTCGCGCCGGTTCTCCTCCGCCGGCCGGGGGCCGAGGTGGGGGCCGCGCCACTCGGGATGCTTGTAGGCCTGTGAGGAAAATGGATATATTAGGCAGAATCAGGATGCAATAGCTTTTGTCGCGGACCTTGAGCGCGTCGACCGAATTAAGAAATTCCGTAACGAAAAACACCTAACATTTGTCTATCCGCTATCGTCGTTCAGTTCGGCAGACTTCGGCTCGGTGTGGCTTGGGGTACAGGTGATCGCCGAACGCCGAACTTCGTCAAGCATGACAATTTATACCTTGGGCTATTTACAAAGTATAACAATTTAAATGTCCGGTTAAAATGCCCCCCTAAACTCATGGCCCGGCCCTGAGATAATATTGCTTTAGCTTCTTGTAACTACAATACTCAAGAGTCAATACGCTAAAGCGAACATTATTAATTATTTATACATTCGAAAGCACTTTTTGTCAAATTCAAGATTCAATTCGATGACAAAGGTGATTTCTTGGTGTACCTACCTAAGTATTCAGTACAATTAACAGACAGCCTCTAGTAGTTCTACATAATATTATAATAAATCTCCTGCACAACTGATGAGGTAATTAAATATTTTATTTATTTAATACCCGACTCACGACTGGCATTTGAACAAAACGATATCAGCTCTGGATTTATGTGTAGGCAGTATATGCAATGGCCTATGGGTGGCAGCGTCTTATGGCGTCCTAGGGAGAGCGGCAGCGTCCTAGGATGGCAGCAGAGTTCGTACATGGAGGCGGCAAAATTATGGTGCCCTATACTCATGAAAATATAATAATATGTATATCCGGTCCTGTTGTTTATGCGTATTGTTGATAAAAACGTCGATGAGCGAAGATTTCGCAAAGCTATTACGCTCAATCCGCTCCGTGTCATAATCAACAGGAAGTTTATATCATTGAACGAACATCTCAAAGTGTTATGTAAAAATAGAAGCTATCCACTGACCATGGGCTAGATAATAAATTTTAATACGATACTGGAGAATTGAAATTGATGCATAGGCAGACATGGCAAACCTATGTAGCACAGTAGATGTACGTAGTTTGGTCTGGTAACTGGTTATATCTTAAATCAAGCCCAGACGACAAACGGACATTGGCAGTAACATAATATACACAGATTTTAGTCGCTTTTATAATTTGCCATACACTTTTGCTCAGTGGCGGGGCAAGACCTAAATTTCATGTAGGCAAGATTTATCTTGCGACGCCCCCTAAAATAATTTTTGCGAGGCCCCCTGATGGATGACGCAAAAAGACGGATTTTCGGATAGAAAAATTTTTTGGATACTCAAACTTTTATTTATAAAACTTTTTTATGAATATTTGAATATCAACTAAAGAATCTTTTAAAAAAACCTCGTGGTCCAAGGGGTGCGAGGCCCCTAAGACCGCGAGGCCGTGGGCCCACACCGCCCACGCCTTACGCCGCCTCTGCTTTTGGTGTGACGGCAAAATAGGAAAGACAAATGTATGGAATCGTTTGTAGAAGCTTTTAACGGCAATAGCAAGCCGTGAATAGTAAAGGACTACAAAAAGTTGAGATGTCCACGATATTATTAGGGCTTCCTTTTTTCTGGTTTCTAATTATTTTATTATATTGCAGCACATTTGTTCCATTTTAACAGCGACTTTTGACTGACGGAAAGAGCAGAACTTAGAGAGAGAGTATTGATTTTTTCTTAATTCTATATTCTTGAGTGTAGTTAATGTGAGTACCGTTCTGCCAATGGCGAAGATGGTCTGTGTGACGAGTGCGATGTTCTTCTGGTCCCACAGGTCGGTGGTCTGGAACAGGTCCGTGTCCGGCACGCCGTACTTCACACACGCCTTCTGGAACCTGGAATTGATCAAAGTAATGATTTAATGCAGTGTTTCCCAGTTCCCACCCTGTGGTCCGCGGACCCCTGGGGGTCCACAAGTATTTGTATTGGGGGTCCGCGATGTCATCTCTGGACCATACATAATCCGAGTTTTTTTGCTGTTATTTTACTAAGGGGACCGTGAAAACTGTGCTCGACTTGCTAGGGGTCCCTGGTTGAAAAAGGTTGGGAAACATTGACTGTTAAAGTTAATGCTCGAGTTAGTATAACGTTATATCTTTTGTTTTTCATACAAATGAAAGAGAAGACATGACATTTTAACAAACGTCACCTAACAAAGGAACACCTACCTGGGTGGGGATGATGATGATTTTAGCGGGCGCTAAGGGATACCTAGTAAAGATAATATTGTGTTGATGTTTAGACGTGCTGTTGGTGAAAACGGGCATAACACTAACAGACGTTGGTAAAACTGGGCCGTAATCGGGCATTTGGTCTATACTCAGGTGCACCGTGCAGTGAAGACCAGTGAGAAAGATATAGGGTACGTATTTGCAGGAAAATGTATGGTTCCACCGGGATTTTCATGGGTAACATCTAGAACTCTAGCTTCTTAACATTTATTGTAGTTTGTCGACAACCGATTTCTATAATATTAATAGTATCGAGTGGTAAAGATTACCAAGTAGCAAGCTATAGCTACAGAAGTCAGTACTTCTTAGTTATTTATTACTGCTCTTACGTAAAATACTAAATATAGGTAAAATGTATTTTAGAACTCTACATTTACAGTTAGTTTAACTGTGAGGTAAAAACAATTGGGATTTATATTTCCATTTTAACGACTGCACAAGAATGTTGTTGAGAAACAAGGTTAAAACATACTACTAAATAGAACTACGTATTTAGTACGTACATTGTTATACAGTACAGTAACTATATAACGGCTAAACAATATAGTCACATTGTTAGCCTACTATATTAGTGTGGGTATTATAATTTATAATATTATGTGTAGATTATATAGTACCCCTAATTTGCTATTAAAATCTGACATTAATATTCACAGCTTCGATTTGGTTTCGATGCAGTCTCAGTATAATAAATGAAAGTACAAAATAGTAGAATCATTATAATATTATGCGTTTTGATTGTTCTAAAGTCTAAACTATTAAATCGACTGCCCCTAAGTATACTGAGTCAACTAACAAATTGCAAACTTTACAAGAGAGCGTTTGCAAGAACGAAACGTTATATTTTTAATGTCGTTAAAATTACGGAAAAATAAATGATCATAGATAATTGCCTATAAAAAGGCCATTCAACAGGGCAAAATAAAAAATACATTATTTTAGTATTTACTGAGATAATGTAGATATACTAGTATACGTCGATTATCTGTAAGTTGAAATTGGATCAACTACCACTTATATTTTTATACGTCGTATCATTAAATCTACGTATTTCGACAGTTCTAAACTTAAAATATGGTAAAATTATTTTTCATTTAGAGTTTTCTTTCCTTCGGTATCGTCATTTTGCTCCCATAATTCGTTTTTGTATAAATCTTGGCAGTTGACTCACTGTACATGGATATAAAGTTAAAAGCATGTTATTTTTGTTGGTGAGTCAACTGTCACAATGTAAGTAATGTAATTGAAAGTTCTTTATTTTTATAAAATTTAATAAGCTAAACCTCTGTAGCTAAGACTTAGGTTTCAAGTAACAAAACACAAAATATTTAATAATGTCTATTGCGTATTTCTTATTTAGTATAAAAATTTGATTAATTACTAAATAGCAATCATTTTAGAACTCTCAGTTTTAACAATTTACAAAGGCATGTTAATTTGTACTTATTCTGGGCATGGCACATTGAAACCAAACAAAAAGGGTAAAAAATTATGTTTGCTGTATGGGAAACTTCCTTAAATATTTATTTTAGGTATTTCGTTTTTAATATTTGTTGTTGCAGCGGAAAATAGCAACAAAAATATGTACATAATTTGTGAAAATTTCAACTGTCTAGCTACAGTGATTCTCGAGATACAGCTTGGTGACAGGCAAATGATCAGATTGACCGACACCGAAATCTTTGTAATAGAGTCCCGTTTTTACCATTTGGGTACGGATCCCTTAGTAGGGGAGCCCAAAAGGCGATTTTGAGCCATGCCCGATATGTCAGGTTAAGCTTGTATAAGCTTCCCAAATGTCTCTAGTTAGCATGGTACAAAAATCTGATTTCCCAGTTGGCGGATTAAAAAAGTTTTTTTTTTCCAAGTGTTGAAATGTCATACATTTGTAAGATTAAGATAGGAAATGTTAAGTATACTCCAAAGTATCTACCACGTAAATAACTGGTGATTTAAAAAAATAAAAAAAAAACTTTATTTTTAAGAAAATAAGCTTTACAGATGGTTTATGTTGCACTCTATTAAATTGTATAGTCCTTGTTGTCTCTAAATCTTATAAAAAATTACCAAATATATTAATTATTTTAAATATTTTCATAGCTGTAAACTGGCTGTAGCCTCTCAACTCAACGCGAAAATAAAACGCTCATATATTTTTTTTATCCGTTTTACCTAGTCTACAAAACTTACTAGGCTTCACAATACTCTACTAACTACATAGAAAGTACTTTGGGCTCCCCAACTACTTTAAATTAGTGGTTTTTTGGTCTTTTCACTCCGCGCTGACCATATAAATACTGAGTCAACTTTCAATTTAAACCAAAATGCCCGCGATCGCGTCCCGCGTATACTGGTAGAATATAACTTGACTCAGTATTCAATGCGTAAATTTAAATAAGTCAGTATACTCTGTATACGTCAGTAGTATGACTCTGTATACGTCATTTTATTTCCGGTATTAATAAAGATACAAACTTTTTTTTAAAGCCAGCAGGTAGAATAATATGATCTAATTAGTGTAAATATACCAAAAAGTGCAATTTGGAAAATTTGTTAGTTGACTCAGTATACTTAGGGGCAGTCGAAATGTAATCGTTTGACGTTTTATGAGAATAATATTTTCAGTTTGATGCGGACTGGGTCAAAGTTGTTTCAATGTTGATTTAAATAGTACAGTTACTATCGCACTCAGAGACGAATATTAATAACAATATACTCAAAGATTTCGCATACGCCCAATTTTGTTATCAGTCAAACTCCTCATTAAATTGAAGTTTAATAATCACTAGATGACGCGGCAAAATTAGTTTATCGCGCTGGAACCGTACATTTTTCCGGGATAAAAAGTATCCTATGTCCTTTTCGGGACTCAAACTATCTCCATGCCAAATTTCAGCAAAATCGGTTCAGCGGTTTGAGCGTGAAGAGGTAACAGACAGACAGACACACTTTCGCATTTATAAAATTAGTATGGATTATTAAATATCTCTGAGTGCGGCAGTCAGAGCACATGCTATATATTTACTAGTGTAGAGTCGAAAAACCAAATCGGATGATTATTCGGAACAAATACTCGCTATTTCCTTTGCTTATCGTCTCTTATCTGATGTTATGTAATAGATAATAATAATTACGTATCTACTTACAAATACTGTATTTACAGAGTGTCTACATAATATGATACATTAGTCTTATCTGTCTTAACTATTTAGAAGTCTTACGACCTTAATGATTAGTTTAACTTTTTTCAATGAAGATTTTGCCATAAACTCTACATTTTTGTCAAATTCTTAAGTAAATTAAAGTTAAGTTATCAATAAACGCCTCAGAGTGTCGTTAAATTTGTCTTTTTCATTTGATTATTTAACTGATATTATTAGATTGACGTTGATCAGATATAATTTTATATTTGTGCCAAATTGCCTACTCAATTCCATGGAGGATGACAGACTATTTTTATTGCGGAAAAAGTTGCGGATCTTGCGGAACTTCCAAATTAATGGCGCACAATTTTTTAGTTTTGTAAACTAACTATAAACTATCACATCATAGTTTTATTATGTGGCGGTACCCACAATTCGCCTAACATTCCTGCATCGCGCTATCAAAGTTTTCTGAGCGCGTCGGTATATATACGACAGCTGAAATGTATCACGTGGGCTTCGGCCTGACCGGGCATACCACCTCGCTCGGTCGGAAGATCTTCCTTTGGCCTCCACATATAATTCCCACAATTATTTATACCGTTGTAATTAAAAAGTCGCAAAACTCTTTAGGAATCGATCGGATATATATTATAACAACTCTGATAGATCAGGTAGGTACTGCTAGGGAATCATTTTGACCCACCCTTCCTTAGCCGACCAATGAGTTATAATTACTGCATAAACAGCAGTAAACTTAAACTTGAGCCATGTAGAACTTAAAAACAATACTCACTGGCTGATATTGTCCATGAACTTGTAATCACCACCAGACACGTTGACCTTGGTGATGATGCCTGGCTGGAGGCGGTTCATCAGCTTGCAGAGTATGATGCCGTCACGGAGGGCCAGCTCGTAAGGCAGGTTGGGGAACTTCTCGCCGATCACAGCCTCTATCCATCTCTGGGCTTCGACTTCCTTCTCTGGTTCGCGTTTGCCGGCGCACTGGAAGTAATGAATGTGTAATAATTGATAAGTATTTGTTCGTAGAGTCGAGTTAATAGACGAGATTCGGCTTTTTATATTCAATTATAATTTGAATTATAATTGAATTTAAAAAGCAGAATCTCTCGACTACATAATATCAATACCATAATATTGATATTATGATATTCATGTGGTCTCGACAGGGTAATGAAACACAATAAGTATTAGTATTCAGAGAAACCAACGTCGATTAGCGTTCTAACTCTGAAGTCGGTCGAACGACTCAAACTTTGAGGTTTATGAGATCTTGCAGTTTGACTTTAGCGTTAAGTGAAAATAGCAGAATTGGGGCATTAATTAAATTATTTCAATTAAAAAATATATAATATATAGTAGCACTAGCGACCCGCCCCGGCGTCGCACGGGTATAAAATATATAGGTAGCCACTGAAAAAATTATTAAAATCGATAGCCTATGATCTTTCACGTGGTCTACTTCTTATCTGTGCCAAATAACATAAAAATTGCTCCAGTAGTTCGCGAGATAAGCCCTTTCAAATAATTTCCCTCGTTTTTTCCACATTCTCCTATTAGCCTTAGCGTGATAAAATATAGCCTATAGCCTTCCTCAATAAATGGCCTATCTAACACTGAAAGAATTTTTCAAATCGCATCAGTAGTTCCTGAGATTAGCGCGTTGAAGTTAGCCCTTTCAAATAATTTTCCCCGTTTTTTCCAAATTTTCCTCTATTTCTTCGCTCCTATAAGTCTTAGTGTGATAAAATATAGCCTATAGCCTTCCTCGATAAATGGGCTATCTAACACTGAAAGAATCATCAAAATCCGTTGCGTAGTTTTAAAGATTAACCCATCAGTCGTGGCAAAACGAGACACAATAGCTTTTTCATTGTTATCGCGGCCGGATGTGGCCGCTTGGGGCTTCATGAATTAAAGGGAACAAAGGGACATGAGGGGAAAAAAAGCGACTTTGTTTTATAATATGTATACTGTATAGATTATGCCGATATGAGATTACCAGCTGATGCTGTCAAAACTGCAGTATTTCTACAAAATATCGCAAAATTCCTATAAATAATATCGTTATATTATTGAAGGAAAATAGCTGCTAATCGTGTATCGTTAAATTAAGCACTAACATGCAAGTCTATAAATATATACTTATTATCTTTATTATTGTTATACTCGTAGATAGCTGGGTTTGAAAATATTTGTAGAATATTCAAATTTATCTTTCAACTAGACGTTCCGCACGGCTTCGCCTGCGTAAATCAGGAATTTCATGGAAGCCGTACATTTTCTCACAACAAATAGCCTTAATCCTTTACATGGTCTTTGCTCCAGTAGTTCCTGAGATTAGTGCGTTTAAGCAAACAAACAAAAAAAGATTACTTATTCTTGAATAAAGAAGTTGATTCCTGACTCTAGGTACAGGTATTTAGTATTTGTACCTCGGTCCTAAATAAGGCTCACACTGCAATCTTCATAAATTAATGTAATAATTATACATAATTATTTAAATTAAGTATGTTAAATTACGGTCTTCCAATTCCGGTCTTTTGATAAAAATAACTTAAAATTCAAAACGCGCTACTAAGTCATACCTAAGTTTTTAACCGTAGTTTGTATTGTATTGTGTTGTAGAGCACTCCTCAATGTGTCACTCTTAAGTATGTTAATATACTTGTGTATTCTGTTTTACATAATACTAAATACTCGGCCAATAATTTTACTAGTGACTGGGTTATATGTGTACCAAAGTTATTTGTTGTCGAGGCAAGAGACGAGACAAGAGAAAGTAAGAATTTCCGAATATTTAGTTAGATTGAAAGTTTGGTCATAGTTATTTTGTTCCAAATTGGAAATAAAACCTATACTAGTTTTTCGACGTTTGTGTAAAGTCCTGAATCCTGATAGGAATGATAACACTCTTAATGGTACTGTGCTACTACAACCTTATTATTAAATAGAGATTAAGACATTACCTATGTCCATTATCCATGTACCTATAATTGTCTGTCGAAATGTAGCTACTCCAAATATTACTTAATTTATAGCTGTTAGCCCCAGCTGACTTAAGCTTCTACGCCGCTAATGTTTTTGGACTAATCTTTGGTAGAGTTCTATGCATGAATAAGAGAAATAAGATCTCTGGATCCAAAATAATATTATAAGTTATGCAAAAGTGTGTCTGTCTCTCACCTTTTTACGCCCAAACCGCTGAACCATTTTTGATACTTTTTATTCCGGAAAAAGTATGATTCCCGCGCGATAAATGAATTTCAGTGCAATAGATTTGCTGCCGTCACTTAGTAATTAAATAATTATATTTATGAGTGTAACGATTAATTAAATGCTGATTGTGATTAACATCAATCTAGTTATGAATAGAGTCCGACGCAAGACGTAAAATACGATGTCTTTAAGTGATTTACGGCTGTTTATTTTCACGGGCTTACATCCGGATGGATTTTTGCGTGGATGTTGTAATCACTATAATTACGTATATTTTGAAACATTAAAACAACTGGCGATGTACGCGCGCCGCCCACGCCTGGTGCTGGGCGGGCGGCGTCCACGCCAGTCCACTTGTTGATATCGCCCAGAAAACTTGTTTCACCAGTGTCCGAGTGATATATCCGACATGGCTGTAAGTGTCTTACAAGACAGAAATTAGATTCAGTGTTAATTCCGATAATTATGTTTAAACATAAAACAAATTTCGGGCTTTATCGAAAATAGCCTCGTTTCGTAACGTTCCGGGAAATCCTTTAATCTCGAAGCTTTTCGTATAAAACGTTATTTCGGGCGGTGATGCTGGAATTGGCACTGGAAGCGGTTTCGTAACTATTTACGTATTTTACAGCCTAGGAACAAGGAACAGGAGCAGGAGGTCCTGACCTGGATATCTGCCGTGATCGGGGAGCCGCTGCCGAAGGGAGAGTACGAGGATATCCTCAAGGATGGAGTCCTTCTGTGCAAGCTCGCCAACAAGCTGTCCCCCGGATCGGTGAAGAAGATCCAGGAGAGGGGCACCAATTTCCAGTTGATGGAGAATATCCAGAGGTAATTGTCCTACTACTACCACTACGCTATAATGATTGTCCTACCTAACTGTAGATGTAATTGTCCTACTACGCTAGAATAGGTAATAATTATTGTCCTACCAAATTGTAGAGGTGGTACGAAGCTATATTGTCCTACGAAGATACAATAATTCTTGTCCTACGAATTTTCATGTATTTTTTTTTTCAGATTCCAAGCTGCGATTAAGAAATACGGAGTGCCGGAGGAGGAGATTTTCCAGACTGCTGATTTATTCGAAAGACGCAACATTCCCCAAGTCACCTTATGTTTATACGCTCTAGGCAGAATTGTGAGTACAACATAGTTTTATTTTAAGATTTAAACAGACTATTATAATATGAGTTTCTGACTTACTTCTTAACAAAAAGATTCACATTGTGTATATAAAAGGATTAGATAAGAAGCATAGCAGTTGGATTTATTTAATTGGGTTTAAGTAGTTACTCAGTTGAGTAACAAAGTATTTTTGATAATAATTTCGTTTTACAAAATATTTACTTTCAGTTTCTTAACCTTCACAGAGTTTTAACGAGATTAGTATTTGGCAAACATTTTAAACGACTTTTTGGCAAACTACAAGTTATTTTCGTCGATTGACGAGTAGTTGAATTTCCTCAAAAATTAAAATGCAGATTTAGTATGAAGAATTGTTAAATTCTTCTAATTCTTATGTATTTACGTCATATTAAGTTTTGATAGGAAATTAATCCTCAAATTTTGCTGGTTATACTTTGTTGACTTTAAGTTACGTAGGACAAATACTAAAGGCGTCTTTACACTTGCAGACACAAAAGCACCCTGAATGGACCGGTCCACAATTGGGCCCCAAGATGGCGGACAAGAACGAGAGGACGTTCACTGAGGAGCAGCTGAGGGCACACAACGCCGAGCTGAACCTTCAGATGGGATTCAACAAGGGTGCCTCTCAGTCTGGCCATGGAGGTTTTGGCAACACTCGCCACATGTAAAAAAACTGAAAATAACCAACAAAAGAAGAAACGCACTCTATGTATCGCAGTACAATCTCATTCTTTTTTCAAAAATATAAAATATTAAAGTTTGCATAACTCAGAGCAATTATGTTCAATTTAGATTTAATTTCAAATTGTTAATTCACACATAAAATTTAAACTTAGCATGAGAATTATCTAATTTATTGCAACGTTTTCCGACATCTATACATTTTATACGAATTATTTTTGTAGAGGATAAAATGTAAAAGTGATTTTATACATATTTTGTAATATAATAAATGTATGATTAAGACAATTTATCTGTTGATCCAGTAATTCCCACAAACAGTTCGAAAAATAACTTAATGAGGACTTGGCTTATTATTTACATAATTTTCTGGTTACAAAATATACTTATTCTGTAACCAGAAAGTCCGTAATAAAAATATATTTTTATAAAAATATATTTTTATTACGGATTTTCAAGTTTTATAATTTTTAATCGTACCTACTTAATCAAAAAAAGATTTAAATGTAAAATGTTAACGTATGATTATATATTACAAAACACTCATTTTTAGACTCTACCTATTGTGAGCTATTGACTAAATATCATGATAAATGATAATAATATATCCCTCTATCACAATTCACAATAAAAATGATGACTAAGCGTACTTTCCTTACTCGGCCAGCCAGTTTTACATTAAGTACGTTAGTAGGAAATTAATTAGCTTTCTCAAGTCAGTAGAATAATAGAGACCCTAATTAAAATATTATTGTAAAGTTTAGTTTCAAAATGCAGTACTGCAATTGTATCAGGCTTAAACAATTTTATATTTCAGAGTGCAAAACTATTGAGTTTAGTGGTAGGTGGAAGGTGGGTGCTGACTTTGCAAGAGACGAATTAAAATAGCAAGGTGTATGCAAGATGAAATACCCAATAAATATTCGCCTACTCATTTGTATGTGTGAAGCGAGCGTAATAAATATTTTTATTGCACTATTTATAATTCTGGAACGTCCATACTTAAAAATGGAATATTCCTTGACCTATAACGTCAGGCGTGCGTTTGCCAAGAGTAATAATGCAAGTGTAATAATTGAGGGCTGTACAATTAGTCAGTTAATTAATAAATCCGTATTTATTTTGTAAATGCGAAAGTCTATCTTTTTGTCCACTTGACGCTTCAATTTAAGCTGAACCGATAATATGGAGGTACCTACTTTGAATCGCGGGACCGGACAGTGTTTATTTCAGAAAAAAATACATTTCCCATGCAAACCAATGTAGATACCTACTAGTTTGTAGCAAGTCTATCTTTTCACATACTTAATATGAGACGATCTTGCATGTAACTAAACATACTTATTCATTTTTGTTTCTCGACAACAGCTAGTATACACGTCAATAAAATTCATTGTTTAGGTTTTGGGGGTGAAAAAAAGATTTGGTTACGTTTACAAAAATGCGCATTTGATTTTTTTACAAAAAAAATGTTTGCTGGGTCAGCTAGTTATCTATATATATAAAACTCAAAGGTAACTGACTGACATGGTGATCTATCAACGCACAGCCCAAACCACTAGACGGATCGGGCTAAAATTTGGCACGTAGGTAGATGCTATGACGTAGGCATCCGCTAAGAAAAGATTTCGATAAATTCCAACCCCAAGGGGTTAAAGTAGGGGATGAAAGTTTGTACATAATAATACTTCTTAACGCGAGCGAAGCCACGTGCAAAAGCTCGTGTTACATAAGAAAATCTCGAGCTCTATGAAGAAAGTTTAACATTTTGTCACTTTCGCAACTGGTGCAAGGCTGCATTTGAATTACTCCGAATAACTAACGAAATAAAACCTAGGTCACTGATTACTACATTTTTAATACTTCCGTAAATAACTTGCTATATTACAGCTATTCATAAGCGTTCAATAATATAATATTATATGAAATCGACATTGGACTCATGTCATGTCAATTATTACATACATTTTCATGGGCGATCGTTTAAAAAAGCGAAAAAGAAAATGTGTTGGTACTTGGTTAGGGGCTCTTAATGTTTTCCGTTAGTTGAGACGATCTAGAACTACAGACGATCTTTAATCAAATACATGGTTCAGTTTCAAACCTAAAAAAAGTTAAAGGCACAACCCTAAAGCTTATTTCATGCTCCTACTGCAATCGGTTGTACTCCTCGATATCGGAGCAACTATCATCATAAATTAACAGGCGTCTGTTGTAAGTTTGAACCTACACGCTGAATCTGCTTTCAATACAGATTCGATTTGGTTTTTAGATGTAGGTTTTTAACGAGATTAAAGCAAAAAACATTTTCCTGTCAATTCAGAAAATATAGGTATTTAAAAATGCATCCACGTGTCGTGTTGTGGTCGGAATTGACCTTAAAGTGTCAAACCAACGCGACGTCAAACGTGTTATGATTGGCTGCTCCTTAAAAGCCTGTTTTGCCACTTCCTGATAAAGTTCCGGATAGACTATCCACAACTTAACTTGACAAATAGAGTATGGAGCATCTCAAATAAGTTGTGGATAGCCTATCCGGCACCTTATCAGGAAGTGGTGAAACAGGCCCTTAGTAAAATACTAGAATTGGGGCTCTGGCAGAGTGAATCTACATTTGCTCAATTTTTGACCACTTTTAAATATCAAACTTCATGGATAGTTAGAAAACTAAGGTGCAGGACCTGTCTGACCATACGTCTTAATGAAGAGTAAGTATAATATTATAGGGTCCTTGATGGTCAATAAAAAATGTAACACTAGGTATAGTATTTTACCATGTTATTACGACTTTACTGATATCATATTTATTAAAATCAGATCAGAAAATCAAATGCCATTGTGGATAGTAGAGCAAACATGGAAAATTGCTGTCCTTTTAGGCTTAATGCCTTCAAATCACTTCAAAGTTTAACTAAATTTAAGATGATTTAAGTGTCGACTGAATAACGAGCAAGACGTCGAATCTCGTGTGGTTTCCTAAGAGTGGTATATTTAGAATGTGGAGTGCACGCATCTGTTGACATGATCTGTGGTTTCCCTGTCTCAAATATTTTAACCAGCCGTGACGGTTTTAGTCAATCTTACGCGTAAAAACAAGAAAATATATCAAGATTAATCTTCTATTCCGGATGTTTTTACAAAATATATCCAAGATTTTACAGTGGGGCTGGTTAACTTTGATTAATTATTATAGGTATCTTCATTTGACTATAGGTATTTTTAATTATCAGGGCGAGCGAAGCGAGCTCTAGTATATCCCACAACCTTTACATTTTGTGGTACACTTTACGGAAAAACTATCACGTCTATGCACGTCTATTGATTTGTGCTTTAAAATAGTAATTTTCAATTATATATAGATGTGTTACTATCAGTCAGTCAAGGTGTGACGACGCGAGCCCTCATAAAGCTCGGTTTTTAGCTAGTAATCATTCTAAAGATTGATTCCCTTGTACAGGCATAATAGAATTTCGCAAATTCCGTAGAGTTTTTACGCGACAACAAGTTGCATTTTATTCTATCCTTTACTGTGATTTATTCTGTATCAGTACCTATCATAAAAATCGTTACTCCTCTTTTAGATCCTTTTCGATGTAAATAAACAAACATTACGTCTTTACAGCTTAGCGTTAGTCGGGATTTTATTGAAATAAGAGGCTACAGGTCGCAACAACTTCTGTTTACAACCATATTTTGGCGTCTACATCAGTATGTGATTTTTTGCATTCTGACCCTAAGCATTAGGTAAGAATCCTGCGCTGCGATTGGTTAGTATCATCGTATGACGCGAGTTGCAAGGAATTGTGTAATTATAAATTTCAACAGGCTAAAATTATCCTCGATCAAACGCAACCCAAATAATCTGTTATGACGGACTCCGTAATCGACCGAACGAAAATAAATATTACAGCTTGAATAGCGTTTTATTTATAATTTATAATATTTTTATAGCGTAATTTTTATTGTTTTCTCTGTGTGACTGAAAATCTCATGTTCTATCGCAGGGATCGTATATTTTTCCGGGATAAACATGATCGTATGTCCGCTTCTAACATATTTTGGTATTTCAGTCGATAAGGTTATTTAGGTACTGCACGGAAAATGTACATTTTTTCGGCATTGTCAAATTGTTCGTACAGGCGTTAATGTATCAGAGGCTATGCTTAGAGCATAGATTTTTGGGATTTGGGATCCTTTTAAAGGGCGCATTAAATAACAAACTCTTATTCAAACAAATAATTATCTTATTTAAATAACTGATTCTGATTTTGATTATCAAAATTATAGTGGAACCTCTACGTAGAGAATATTAGCTGCTACGGCCCTTAACATTTTCGGAAACTTCTCGCACTTTCGATTTCGAACTCGCGTATACACTGGCATCGCATAAACAAGTAGGAGTTCTTAATTACTGCCTACAAGGCGATCCAGAGCCGGCGTGGGCAGAATGTTTGTCTTGATCTCTCGCCAAGAGACAGATTAGCTTCTTAATCATATTCGTTTATGACAAACCTTGACATAGGCGATAATTACAAGGGGATGAGTGATATTATATACAAGGTTGGACGTAAAAAGCTTGTACGCCTGAATTCAGCTGCAATCAGTATTCATACTCGTAGCATGTAGAGACTATTAGCTAGAGCAGAAAAGATGAAGGCTTCTCTATGATTTCTTTTAATTCATACTTCCATAATAATATGTCTGTCTGTTACCTCTTCACGCCTAAACCGCTGAACTGAATTGGCTAAAATATTGGTATATAGATACTTTGAGTCACGGGAAAGGACATAGAATACTTTTTATCCCGGAAAAAATTACGGTAGATAAACGAATTTTGGATAGTTGAAACTCCGTTGCAGGCGTCATCTAGTATTCTTAATAATTTTATCTTCATATAATTAACTTCTCGCAAAAATTTAGCATACAAAGACATTAAAACAAAAATTTTAAAATTCAGACACACAGTAAATATTGTTGCAATTTACACCTAGTCATTCATCTCATTTGGTTTCTAGTGAAATTGGTATCAGTCAGACCTAAAATTAGTTGTTGGTATATTTTATGCGACAACATAATATTATGATCATCCATCCATTTGGTATTGAAAATGTAGAGCAGTAGATTTTTTTGTAGAGATTAATTTGTTTTGGCATGGTATTTTGAATTTATTTCTATATATCCATTTATTATGAATCATAATTTGTTTGTGTGTAAATCAGACATTAACATACATAATTTACGAAATTCGCAGATTCACCTGAATCCATACGGAATGGAAGCGGAGCCGCTTTCTTTACGATGTTTTCCTTCACCGCAATTACGAGTATGATTACCAAATTGTCTCAGACTACTGATACGGAACGTTTGTAACACTTCCAAGTGTAATAGTTCCAAGTGTAACAATTATAAAGTGTAACAGTACCAAGTGTAATCGCCGTAATTGTAATTAGGTGCGATAATTCTATGACCTTATTTGGCAACTTAGAGTAAATCGCCGGGTCATCGAACCTTATATATATATTGTTATATTATTCTATTGATCGATTAAGTCGATGAACTGTGCAATATTTGTAATAATTAGGTAATGTTTATTGATATTATGTAAGTATTTATATAGTCTCATATTATAATCTCTTTGTTCGAACGACAATAATATTATGGTCTCATCTCTACTTTGTCGGGGTGGTGGACGGTGGTGTGACCTATTTTAAGAGTAAGTAGGTACTAAGAACCTAACCTTTACCTTAAACCTTAACCTTACTGACTAGTGTCATAATAATATTATGCTGTATCTTTTTCTTTGTCTATAACATACGGCATACCTATTTCACATAATATTATATTTCTGTTTTGTTAAATGGGATAAGAGAGCCTTCGATTTTCTAAATTAAGCTAGCTATAACAGTTTTCTAGCTCAAGCTAGCCTAATTTGGATTTTGGAATGATGCTGGCTGGTAAAGACTAGCTTCCTAGTGCCTGTCATATCAAGAAAAATAAAAATAAAAAATCGGGCAAGTGCGAGTCGAACTCGCACAAGAAGAGTTCCGTACTTTTATTATAAATTATTAGTAAAGTACACATATTATAATTAAGGCCTTTTTGAAAATTTCAAGACTCTTGTTGTCATTATTGATATCGAGCATAAAATAAAACAAAATCATGCTTGTTGCATGGGAGTCCCCTTCAATGTTAATTTTACTTTGTTTTTAGGATTTGTTGTTATATAGTGGCAACATATACATACATAATCAGTGAAAATATCAATAGACTTCCTATTGCGTTCCTTAAGGGCCTTCCCTACGGAGAATCCGTAGTTTACCGTATTTAGAGCCTTATAAACTCATAAATTGAAAGCTATAGAGTTATAATAAAAATACAGCAATAATCTTCGGTATCTCAACATTCCTTTCCACGTTTTTAATTTTCTATTTTCATTTATTATACTCGTGACATCAGCTTCCAAATAAAGCCAATTTATTCAAATTCAAACATACATTCAGCATCTCCTTAGTATTTACAAATTACTTTTATTTGAAACACATGCCAATAGATCGACAATATCATAAGCTACATATTCCCCGTTTTAATTTTTTAGGTAAATTTTGAACTAAGATAAGTAAAAAAATAGGGTTTTGGTGCGATCTCGGCAACGCGGCAAATGTATCCCCCTTAAGATACAGCCTGGAGACAGACAGGCGGACAGACAACGAAGTCTTAGTAATATTTCCGTTTTCACCCTTTGGGTACGGAACCCTAAAAATAACAGAATATCATACCCATCCTATTGTATGAATTATAAAAAGTTTGCTGTTTGGACTTTAGAGTTTGAACAACAAAATTCGCGAGTTTAGCAACCATCGCGCAACCATACAAAAATGCATGCGGGGGGTGTGTGCTTGGGAAGGACACAGCTTATTTACCTATTGCGTCGGCCTCCCCTCTACGCCAGAGCTGGCCGGCGGCCGGAGCGACTCGGCTTAGTGTGGGACCAGACTTAGTGGACCACCACAGAGGTCCGCGAGCAACAACATGGAGAAATTGTTTATAGTGGGCCTTATCCTACATGGGTGTGTGGCGGACCATTACACGACCAAACGTAAGTACTGACCTAGAATCTTCTTTACGCCATAAATGTATGGAGATAAAATTCGTTCGAGGTAAACTTTAAGTGAACAGGTGTCATTTTGAAATACTTTAACTTTTTGGACGTTTTCTAGAATGATTCGTAATCGTAATATTGTGATTCTCCATAATATTATTATACTCTACTAGGATACTAATTAAGTGTGAGTTGCATACTCATCAAGTCATAATAGTTACGTTAGAAGTAGTTCGATAACATAGGTTTTTTTACACTCTTACAAGTCAGGTATGATTAGAAAATTGTTATAATTTGAAAAGTTATATATTTAAATTTGTGAAAAATTGCTTTTTCCAAAAGACAGCGGAAAAGAGGGCATTTTCTGTGAATGAATATTGTAAAACTAGTTAAATAATCTGCTATTGAATATAGATTGCTTTGACTATTCTAGTCACTTGGTTTAACACAAATCATTACTAGGTTAGACAAGAATGTCGGTATGGCTAGGCTAGGTCTTGTTCTATTTCGTAACGTTGATTGTTAGGTCTTAAGTTGACAGTGCTGGACACTGCACATAATGTAGATAGAACAATGCAAACATTGAAGTTTGTGACTTGACTCTTTATAAGTTTTAATAACATGCAAGAAGTAAATTAAAATATATTGCTGACTCATAGTACAACACTTATAAGTTTGCAGATACGATGAATTGACATTTCTTCAACAATTTCTTCAAAAGTTACATAATCAGAAATATTTGTAAACATAGAATGTGGTTAACTTATTGGCAAATTATGCAGTTCAGTCGGTCAATGTCAATGGTAAACATAACGTAATTTGTTGCAGCCGACTTCATCAAGACCTGTTTAAAGAGTGACCCGAATTTCGACGATTGCTCCAAAGAGTCTGTGCAGCAGCTGTTCAACGCTCTGGGGCCAGGTAAATATGCGGCCTATATGTTGGCCTATGATGGACTACAGTGATTGAACATGTGTAGATGCAAACTCGTCTATGATTGCCATTATTGATGTCTGAATATGTAGAGATGCAAATTTGTCTATGATGGCCCATGTCGATTGTGCATGTGTCAGTTTCGCAAACATATTGACAATCATTGTTCATCACGATTCATGAATCATGACCAAACGTGGTCCTTCACTGTGTGTTTAGTCTTTATTTTAAGTTTTGCTGCCGCATTCAGATACGATTTACGAATATTAATTACTAAATTATTGTAAATTGTAATTAAATGAAAATTTTGAGATAAGTCTCAGTCAAATTCTTCATTCAATTCGAGTTTAATGGTTATTAAATGTTTCTGAGTGCGGCCGTCGAGTGATTCTTATTTTGGCGGCTTTAAGGCCCATGTCTTTAGTAAAATAACTCCGGCCAGTCTGTCGAAGTGTTTACCAGGTTTACATAACTCGAATGTAATGGTTGTACAGAATTATGGTAATCCAAACGAGTAATTTGCAGTAACCATATCGGTGCGCCATTGCCTACCAGTTATTACTCAACGCTGCAACTTGCACCGGTACTCTTTAAGTGTGCTGCACTCCTGTTACTTATTGCTTCACAGCTGTTTCATTAAATAATGATTAAGCTTAGTTGTAGTAATGGTTAAACATTTGTTAACTTTACCGTCGAACATACTTCTCGATGGTAGAGTTTTTACCTGTAGACGGCAGAGACGATCTCAAAATATACGGTCTTACCACAAAAAACTAAACATAAGTTGAACAGTTGTTTTAAGACCATTTTGTACTGAATTTTTCTCTACTCAACTGTTCAAGAGGTGTTTCAATCTTTTGTAGTAAGACGGAAAGTCTTTGACATAAATTAATGAATAAAGAGAATCGCTCTACTTTTTACCGACTTCCAAAACGTAGAAGAAGGTTATCCTTGCTCATTTTATGTTTAACCACTTTATTTATTTATACAATTCGAGGGTTTGATATTAAGCACTTCGCCTTGAATATTGGTTTTCGTACTACATCGCAGGCCACTTCTACAGGGGACTGAGTAGTTCTAGATTTCATATCCGTTGCTGGGTCAACACTCTTTTAAAATAATAATGTCCAGTAGCTGTAATCAACAAGTTTCAATGTAGTCCATCATAGAAGCTCCTATATAATATGTCAGATAAGAGATAAATGTAAGGTTGTATGTTACGACAGTACGGTACACCGTCATAGCCTCAATTACGACACGCGTATGTTCATAACTCGTGGAAAGCGAAAGTGCTATTACTTCACTATGCGCCTCTCCTACTTTATAAAGCCATAATATATCGATTTTGCAACTGCAATTAATATTTTCACGCTATTTAACGCGATATTTATTGGAAACGCCAGAAGACAATAGCGTTTCGCAGCAAAAAAATCCTGTCTGACGAAAAACCATAGTAATTTTTCACTAAGAGCCAAAAATATAACACCCCTTCTATTATATTTTCGGCCTGTCTGTGTGTCTGCGGTGAAGCTACGGCTTGGAGAAAAACCGCAAAAACTAACAAAGTTCTTAAATTTCCAGGTCTTCCAGAAATCAACTTACCACCAATAGACCCACTGAACATTCCCAAAATCAGAATACTACAGGGCGAGGGTCCCGTCAACGTAAATGCGGCTCTCGAGAACGTCGTGGTGACCGGCTTCGGCAAAACAGAAGTAATCTCCAGCCAGTGAGTTTATGTTCGCCTAGTAGATTAACTCAGAAATATCCAGTTAGTTAAGTTCAGTTTAACTGTAGTAGTTAAACGAGTAAACATAATTTTGCTATGATAGATAGGCGTGTTCCATGCGTTGTTGTCTGTTCTTGAAAAATCATAAAAAATTGTTTCAATTTAATAAATTGTTACTAAAATTACTTAAGTACTGCTAAATTACTATTTGTTAATAATATTATTTGTCAATATAATTACTGTTCGTTAAAATTATTCGTAATTAATAATTATATTTTAGTAGTGGTTATTTTATAGTTAAACGCATTTGTTTATTTGTTGATTTCAGAGTGGACTCAAAAAATTATGCCTTCTTTACTAGAGTACGAGTGCCAAAAATGAGAATTGAAGGAACTTACGATTTGAAGGGACGAATTTTACTTATACCTCTAGTAGGGAACGGTTTGTGTTGGTTTGAACCTAGTAAGTACTTTGTCTTGCTTTTTATCCTAAAAACTAATTGTTTTCTAAAATTTAAAATCATTTTACTCAATACAGTTTAGTCAAAAGTTATTTGAAGGGGCTCATGATTCGGGAAGATCAAATTTTTCCAAAATAAGGACGATGTGCATAAAAGAAGTTTTATTTTGTTATGAAAGTAATATTGATATCAATAGTTTTTATTAATAATAGCTAAACGAAAGATACAGATACTTATACGGTCTCAATTTATATTGAGATATGTTTAAAATTTTTATACAATCTTCTAGTTACAAAAATGAAAGAAACTGATAAAAGAAGTAAAATTTTGCAGAAACTAAACTAGACTAGATAATAATTTTGCCGATTCTACCAATTTAAGTTTACTCATATCGTAATACAATTATTGATAATTTAAATAACTGTACCTATTCTGATACAGTTGAAGTTGAAGACAGTGTCAGAATAGGCTCTATTAAATTGTATTTCCTCCGTAAATAGGGATCTAGCCGCTACTATATTTTATGAAATATAAATAATTATTGTTTGTTTTTTATTCCAACAGGTAACATGTCGATTGATATCATAAGCGACGTGAAGTTATATGAGAAAGATGGATTTTCGTTCTTCAACGTTACTAAGGTCCATGTTAAGTATAATATTGGTGGAATGAAGTTACATATGAGCAATTTGTTTGATGGTATTTCGTCATTGGGTAAGATATTAAAATTAAATTATAATTGAAAAAAATACTTCAAAAACATTATTAAATAACAACGCGCCATCTTACGTTGACTGGCAAAACTTCTTAGCTAACTTGGTGTCTTCATTGACATGTAGTTTGAGAATTCGCTAAGAGATGTCGCACATAATATAGTTAGAATGACTTCTGTTAGTTCATGATATCCTGGTACACTTTAAGCACATTTTGCAACGTTGAAAAGATCGTGTGGAACTTGTTCTTCTTTTTTATATTTTTTTGCAATGTTTTTGACAGGCTTGATTTTTAGTAGCCTTCTAAGTTATTATGTATTTTAAGGAATAGAATTAGAACGAGTATTTTGATATCGTTGTTTTAAAGTAGTGACAACGTCCATTGTACGTTTTAATAGACTGTAAGCGTTATTAGTATAATGTTAATGATATATTTTTTTGTTAAATTAACGTATTACCACAATTGCTAATTTTTTGTAACTTTTTCAGAGGACGGCACTAATGCATATTTAAATTCAAATTGGCGGCCAGTGTCTGAATCACTTCGACCAATATTGTCAAAAACTATAGAAGATATTTTACTTGATTTTATGCAGCAAATATTCCACAACCTGCCAGCAAATTTCATGATCGAAGACTTGAAAACGCATTTTACTAATAATAAAAAGCCAAGGAAAGGGAGTGATTAGTATTACAGTTAAGAATTAAGACTATTTAATAATTTAAGGTGTATATAAAATATTATTATTTAATCTTCTTATTGTGTGATACTAATAACTTTAAGTGTTTATTATTTCTTCGAAAATTTACTGATTAATAATATTTTGTATCTAGCTGTTGCCAAAATAATATTTTACGTAATTCTTAAGCGATAAAGATAACATAAAATTAATAATATGTTTGTTTAATTTTTCTGATACCATAAGATAATAATATTATTACCAAACTTATCACTACACCCACCAAAGGTAGAACACATTTTTTTTGCTATCCAGGTGACTCATAATACTAAAAAAACAAACATTATGAGTCTGATGATTTGCAAAATACAATAGAAACATTAGCTTCTACAGAAACTGTTGGTATTCTCGTACCTGTTATTTTCAGGTGGATATTATGTCAAGGCTATTCTCACAATATGTGATTTTCATTTTATTTCTTTTGTTCGATACTAAACAATAATAATTGTTATCGTAAATATTTACATTTTATCATCTGAAATTCCTATTTATATCAAGTTACTAAAATATTAATTGTTCCTTCTAACAAAAGTATGCAGTTGCTAATTTATTTTTAATAAGATTTTTTGTTAATATGACTAAGTTTTTCAGTGATATGATTGATTTTTGGTTCCTTTAGTAAAGGAATCATTATGTTGCCCTTATTTTATCCAAAAAACAATACTCGCAACATAAAAAGTATTAATAGTAAGTAAATCTATCTTTAAACAATTCAACATTAAATTTTGTAGAAATTAATATTGAAAATAAAAAAAAAATACATTACCTGCCAAATTGGACGTCCAGGCATTTTTATTTATAAAAAATCAATATCAAATCACTAAAAACACTGAGCACTGGGCTTGTTTCACACGTGTGTCACTAGATGGCTCTCTCGCAAAAGCGCACAACTAAATAAGCTTTACTGAGTCATCGGTCGTGTTATATACGGGGCAAAAGCTGTAGGTTAAAATATCAGTGAGAAGTTGTGAACGAACACTACGCAGAACATCTGATGTACGAAAATATCTCTTACCGTAGACAGTACTAATAATTAAGATACTTTATGATGAAAAATGGTTTTGTTATTACCTATAGTCCAGACTCCATACAAAAAATAATGCAGCAAAAAGGTTTGCATAATTTGATGAACACAAAAATAAATTAAATAAACAATGATAATGTGTCAATCTAGTCTTATAAATAAACAAATTAATAATAATTCGATATTATGATATTTTTTGCATGCATATATCAAAGGTATCTAAGAATTTTGCATGAAAATTTTAATATATCAGTTTCCTTAAGAAATATGTTTTCAAACTGTAATAAATGCTGACAGTCACCACCTAAATATTTTACTGTCCATAATTTTCCAGACTCTCTTTGGAAAAGAGGCTAAGGTTGCATACGACACGTGTAAACACCGCATAAAGATATTTCGGTGTATTGCTGATATACAGTATGAGTACATTTCATGACGTGATGCTGTTGAGCAATAAAGCGCATCACACACGGTGAAGATAATATAATATTTTATCTTAAGATGCCCAAATATAAAATATTATAGTATCTTAAGCTATCACACACGGCTAAGATACGATAATATTAAAAATCTGTTCATTTCCTTACGAGTCTGCGTTGGTGCCACACGTATTCCTTGTTAGAGTTCTATATACAGGGTGATTGACTATGAGTGATAACTGATAACTAATAACTGATACTGCCTTACTTCTTGATTTGTTAGACAGCTCTTCAGACGATGATTCTGATATAGAATGTGAAATGCAGATTGCAGTAGCACATTCCAAAAGGAGAAACATTTGGATAGAGCCTCACATAAAAAAGAGAAAAACCTGCGGCGAATTTAACCTTTATCAATATCTGTCAACGAAGAAGTTTCAGGAGTATTTTAGAAATTCAAGAGAAACATTCATTTCGATTCATGAGCTTTTTAAGCAATAATAATAATAAAGCAATAAATTATAAGTCAATTTTATTTAAAATTATCCGAAATGTTACTTTTTCCCTCAAAATGTTACTTTTCGAATGAGAGTAGGTATGTAACTTTCTAACATACAGCACTGGCAACACTGCGTCCACTAGTGCGTCCGATCACTGATGAGCCCGCTGCTCGACACAAAAACACCCTGTACCTATTCATAAAGATATATTTCGCATCTTAAGATAACATATTAAGATACGAAATATATATTTCGTATCTTAAGATAAAATATTAAGATATGAAATATATATTTCCATATCGCTCGGTATCTTAAGATACAAAATATAAAATATAAATTAACTTCGTCGTGTGTGATGGTTCATAGGATTTCTATGGTGAGCGATATTCTAAAATATGCTCTAAGATAATATATAATATTTTATATTATCTTCACCGTCTGTGATGCGCTTAATAGTTTATGGGCTATAAATATATTTGGCAAGTATTTTAACAATGCTTTCAACAATATTTAAATTAAATTTTATTTAATTATATTATGATAGTAGATTAATAATAATATTATGTTTTTATTTTTAACGGGTGCTTTTTTTACTATTGGTCATAAAACACATAAGCTTGTTAAATCTCAAGTGTGCTCTTATTACTTCTGAAAACCTTAAAATGTAAAATCCTGGTAGGTATAAAAAGAATTGTTGGCTTAGTTGGAATAAAGTCACCTAGTAAAAAGAAAAAATATGTTTAAAGATAAAACGACCATTATAATTAATAAACAAAAGGAAACGTTAAATAGTATACAATAGCATTATTATAGCTAGTCAAGTAAGATAAAGATTTGAATGTTCAGATAAATCTAATATCTAAAAATTTGTAGGTAAGTACATATTGGATAAAACATATTATCTCAAAGTTTTAACATGCGCCACTGAACAGGAGCTTGAAATTCACACAGAGACAATGCTACTAGCATGATGCTGAATTAGCTGAATAACATTCAATTAAAATGAATAATGTATCATAATCATGCAAAATATATTTAGTGCATTTGTTGCCAAGTGAGTCAATGTTAACATTAATAAAATAATAAGCTCCGGTCACTGACTTTCGAAGCACGAGTGACGAGCGATGACCCAGAGAAGGGTGCCCAAAGGGGATAGGGCCCCTTTGGTGTCTCTTACAAAAGGAACGATAACTAGGACGGCATAAACGCGCAGAGATTAAGGTGCATACATGCACTTTGCACCGAATGCGTTTGACGTAATTTATTCGTATTGCATTGTTTACGTTGCGCTAATAATAAACACAATTCAAATTAACGCGATTTCATTTGATCGGGTGTCGCCTGACGGCTGCGCATTGTTCGGTACAGTTTAGAATTTAGATCAATTCCAAAATAAAATGCAATATAAGAAACAGATAGATAATAATAATAAAAATATAATATTTCATTCATTTTCATTCATTCAGTTTCGAATGAAATGTCCTTTGCGCCATGAAGAGTAAATATATTTAGGTACGTCATAATGTCTAGAGATTTGCAACATAAATCAACTAGAAAATAAATAAATTGTCCGAGATAAATAATTAAAGTAATTAAAGTGGCACCTAAACATCATAATTTCACTTTTGCACGTGTATTGAGATGAGAAAGTATTGAAAATTTATACACAACTGCAATCTATATCACAGAGCCAGGGTAGAAAAATATAATAATTATAGAAAAAAAAAATACAAAACAAAAATATTTTAAACTTTTTTGGCCTTAATAAAAAACAGTAACTTGGTACAGGTTGGTGCAAGATGTCTGGTCTCTGGTACAAGCTAGTAACTCTTTTATAACATGATTTCAATTATTACGAATCTCTGTATTTTTTATCGTAAAAAGAAATAAAATGTCACCGGTTGCTATTTCAATTTCATATCAGTTATTAAAGTTATTTCATAACTAAAAACTCCCCAATTCAACTTTGAAAAAACGTCACCGCATTGGACTAGTACTATACCAAGACTATACTCACATTTTTAATACTAATATTTTGAAGAATTGCAAAATTCGCATTTTAACTGTAATTATTTTTATTATTAAAATAGAAACAAGAACAATCGAGACGGTAGGTAAGTTTAAAAAAATATTTGTGATCTGTGACTAAGACAGAAGGCGTTAGACGAAATAGCTTAGACACCTACGAGTTCTTTATCCAGCTCCGAGACTGGCACTCATCCTAATGATTCAGCGGAGGTTTTTTAAATTTTTGATAATAATATTTTCTTTGTTCCAGAAAATTCGTCACCGAACTTAAATAGGTTGTTTTATGCCGGTTCAAGGCAGAACCGTTCCATTAATAGCTGAGTGAGTGAGAAGCTAGGAATAGCACCGCGTGCCCCATGTTTATTACGCTAATGTTGCGTTGGAGGAGAAATACCTGATGTTTTTTGTGTTTTTAGTTACGAAAGCTATACTGCCATAATTTTTTAGGGTTCCGTATCCAAAGGGTAAAAACGGGATCCTATTACTGAGACTTCGTTGTCCGTCTGTCTCTTCTTCTGTCCGTCTGTCCGTCTGTCCGTCTGTCCGTCTTTCCGTCTGTCCGTCTGTCCGTCTGTCTGTCACCAGGTTGTAACTCGAGAACGGTAATAGCTAGAGAGTTAAAATTTTCACAGAATGTGTATATCTGTTGCCGCTATGACAATAAATACTAAAAACAAAACAAAATAAATATTTAAGGGGGGCTCCCATACAACAAACGTGATTTTTTTTGGCCTTTTTTGCTCTATATTAATAATGGCAACAGGTAGGTACTTAACTTTTTCACAAAATCCTTAGTTATATGTGAACTTTAATATTTAATAATAATATTAAAATAAAATAAAAAATTAAGGGGGGCTCCCATACAAAAACACAATTTTTGGCATAATTTTGCTGTATAATGGTACGGAACCCTTCGTGCGCGAGTCCAACTCGCACTTGGGCGATTTTTTATCTTAAAAGTTTTCCATCGATTTTAGTTAAAATGCTATCGCAACTAAAAAACCGCAAATGGAAATCATAAAATAACGTTTTGGAGTAATCAATTAATTATATTATGTATACTGTATAGATAGTTAACTGAATTCATGTTACAATAATGATATTATTATAACAATATTAATGATGTCGTAATATTCTACCAATAATCATAATATTAATACGCGAGCGAAGAACTTTGTAACCTTTTTTTACGAAAAATGGGGAAACGTAGGTGCATGAAATTTCGCACAGTTATAGTTTATAATATGGCGACGGACAGCATCCAGCTAATATTATTTTAAAATTATGCTTTTATCATGCATTTTTTTAAACAGATAACAACACTACAACACACACACTAGGGACAAGCCTATACATACGAAAGTTTTTTTTATTGAATCTTAAATACTGTTACACGATTACTAGGTACACGGTCACCATTTCACTTTATTAATCTGAGCTTCAACTGTCGCAGGAATTATGTCTAAAAAATAATAAAGTCAATTTTTTGAGAATAGAATATCAATAGCAAAGCGTTGAAATTTGAAACTTATAATTTAATTTTTTATTTGAGGTCGAATTTCGATCATTGGGCGATCTTTAGTTAATATAAAATTATATTGCTCCTTAAATTGAGTCCAGGCAAAAACTACGATTTTTTTTACTAATATTTATCACCCCGCGCCACCACAAGAGTCACCATATTTGGACGTAAAAAACAATAATGATAATATTATAAAAGTAAAAAACTAAAAAAAAATAATACTAATAACCTCTACTTTTTTAGAGCACCTGTACGGAAGTTTTGATATTGCGTTCTTTAAAAGATATGGCTTTTATACAGTTTTATATCAGTTAATTAAATGTTTAAAAGCTTTAAAAAAGGAGGTTATTAATATTTATAAAACCTAAAATAATGGCAAAGCTTCTGTCCAGTAAGTTCTCGAAACATTCACGAAACAAAGATCTTGCGATGGCACGCAAAAATTTTACTCATCGCCATTCGCCGCGCGCCACAGCTGTACTTTGAGGCAGTTCACGTATGTCAGCGGAACGCTAGGAACGTTTGTGTCCGCTCGTGGAGAATCTGGAGCAGGCACCTACAATCGCCAAGTACCAGGACAACATACATGCAGAGGAATTTGATTCTCAAAGCGCCATCTAGCAATTAGAGTGCGTACAAAGTTTGTTGAATTGTTTTGGAATTGCTACTGAACAAAAGATGGCGCTACTACCCTGATTTCATCGTGACGTGGTTGATATAAAATAGCATACTGAACAATAGATGGCGCTATGCACATTAAATTCTGTATCACTTTGAACATCCATACTTCCATACTAATAATATTATAAATGCGAAAGTGTGTCTGTCTGTCTGTCTGATACCTCTTCACGCCCAAATCCCTGAACCGATTTCGCTGAAATTTGCTGGTCCCGGGAAAGGACATAGGAAGTACTTTTTGTCCTGAAAAAATGTACGGTTCCTCCGCGATAAACGAATTTTGGCGCAACGGAGTTGCGGGCGTCATCTAGTTATTAATAATTATTCTTTCTTAGATGAAAAACTTAAGCAGTATTCATTTGGTGATATTTGGCATTATATGGCCATCGATCGGTAGCACTTATTACTAACAATCTGTATACTGGACGACATTTAAGCAAAATATATTATATTTTTCAGACTATTTTCAATAACAATTATTAATTATTAAACATATTGATGACACTACTACCAAATCCAAAATTTTTTAAATAACAATAAGGGAAAAGACCTAATGCTAGACACGGAACTAATAGATGACACTTACGAAAAAAATACCATAAAAATAAGAATTACTCTAATTATTTCTCAACACTGCAAATTTTATAAGCTTCTCAAGCTATCTGTTGATGTGACAAAATATATTAGGGACGCCTTCGGGAACAAAATTTTAAAATGGGATCAGTTTTCGTAAATAATGTGACCGCGTCGACACGCGCTCGGCAATTTATCAGCAAATTATAATATTAAGGAAGGCGAAATTTGGCACGTAAGTTTTGAATACATTTATTTGATTTTTTGTAATTTCTATTGATTTCATTGGATTAATGGTCATGTTGTAAACACTAATTAATGTTTATTTATGATTTTTTATCCATTTTCCCTAACAATATAAAGGGTGTCTATTAGTTCTTGATAATGTAAAAAACCTAATGTTTTTAATTTTAATAAAATGTCATCTGACATGGATCTCATCTTTTAGTTTTGCAATACATACTAAAGTTATTTTGTAGTTTATTCTATTGCAAATATCATCACTATTCTCTGAAAATATAATTCTATTAACAAACTAACAACTTAGAACTACTGTACTGAAAAATGGACATGGTGTCTAATATTAGACCTTGTACTGATCTAAAAATCGATTGCTTTAGTTTTTTAGCAGTAAAAAGAAGAAAAAGGAGAGCTGAGAAAAGAAAGAAGAATAAAGAAGAGTCAAGAGAAGCATGGAGACTAAAGACTGAAAATAAATTTGCTAGGAAAAAATATGAAAAATAAAAATAAAAGGAAAGACAGTTTCAGCATGGAAGAACAATGGATAGAATCTGGAGACAACGTGGATAATATTTCTGATGCATGTAGTAACTATGACGAAGTAAATGAAATCTTTTGAAAAACAGCAAATAAAGACCTAATAAATAGGAAAAATGTAAAATGTAATGTAATGTTCTATGTCAATTACAATTAAGTAGTTCATATTGGTGTCTACTAATAGTGATGTTCGTTTTTTGTGATGTCATCTATTAGCTCTTATGACTAAGTTTACAAAAAGACCAATAATATATTTTTTTGTTGATTTGTTAGAGAATAATTATAATAGTTTTATTTTGTAAGAGTTACTGAAGACATGGAAGAAGTTATCAATCTTTTATTTTTATAAATATATATTTTAAATAACATTCAAAACATGTTTTGTGTTTCCTTAAAGTGTCTGCCAGTAGTGCTTTTCCTTTAATCTGTATAATATTATATAAAAATGAATTTCCAATTGTGTTAGTAACGCTATAACTCGATAACGGCTGAACCGATTCTGCTAATTTTGGTCAAGTAATATTGAATATATGAATAATATTGAATATATCAAAACATATTGAAGTCCAGGGAAGGTTTTTAAGTGACACCTGGACAGCTAGTATTGTAATAAATATTTGAAGTCCTCCACCTCATAAGCGTATCAGTCTTCACGACTTCGAATCTTTTCTGGTCTGTACCTTGTTTCAATGAAATAAGGGGTCAGTAGAGAAGGTAGATTACTTGAGGGATTACTTTCGACCATGGCCATCTGCAACATCAGACTAGGCGTAAGCGGTCTACAGGCCTTTTAGAAAAGAGGTAGATTGTAAAGCTATAGAAAGAATTGAAATGTTGCCTCGATAAAAAATTAACCCTTGGTGTAGTCAAATTACAAAATTAGTCAAGCCTAATTTTGACCGACTTCCAAAAAGGAGGAGGTAAGGACGTTCGGCTGTATGTATCTTTTTTTTTGTTGTATGTTCATTTTTAAGCTAAGCCATATCTGACTGTAGGATCAGGAATATAAAAGTAAAACTAGATAATAATTTATATGAATAATTGGTTTATTTCTACTCTTCGATGAAAATATTTACAGACACAAATACTATGGTTCAAATTTTTAAAAGATAAAATTGTACGCTCATCAAAAATTATGTTCAAGTAAAAATTTCAAACCATTATCTGTCTGAAACAAAATAATTTGAAGAACTCAAACCAATAGAGTATTTTTGAAAAACATTACATTTTACAAACAAAAGTCTTTAATCTTAGAGTTCTAACGGGTTTAAGCAATAAAATGCAATTTATTCGTAATACATACTTATATAATAATAAAATAATATTAAACAGACATTAATAAAAGAAAACGACTAGCATAACTTTAACAGTACCTACCGAATATACATAATTTAAGTAATTATTTAAATATTTACAGATGTAACATTTTGGCAACATAATAATATTAATTATTATATGTTACGAATTATTGCATTATGGAGTGTCTAATATTTTTGGAAATAACAATAACAGATTAAACGCGGGGTCATCGTTACATAGTTATCCTTCATAAACAAAATTAATATTATTATTATAGTATTAATAGATATATTATTTTGTTTTAAGTACATATCAATAATAATATAATTATTTAATGTGCTTATTGCTTGGGACACGTAATCATTCATTCATTTACATTCGTCTCGTACTTATTATACCTAATTAAAATAATGTAACATTGAAGAAGAAATTTATTTCTTACGTCTAAGTTCTTAATTACTGTGCTATTTATAATATTTTTGGTTATTTATCAATACATAATATAATTTGGCAATGTTTGTTAAAGATCTTATAACCAAAAAACTTTCAAACTTCATTTGGATTAACAGTCTAAACCAGGCCGTCAAAGGTTTCGTCAAAGTTGCCCAAATCGTCACTGTCATAGGAGGGCGCCTCCTTCTGCGCGACTGGTTCCTTCTGCGCGAGCAGGCGGTCGCAGTCGTTGAGGCGGCCGTGCAGCACCTCGTACACCCTGGTCATGGAGACCACCTTCTCCTTGCAGGAGGGATCCCTCTCTATGGCGAAGAGCCGCGAGTCGAGCAGTTTGATGGCCGCCACCACGTAGTTCCGGAGCGTCTTCGTTTTGTGCTCGCTTCTGATCCGCTCCAGGAACGCGCAGACCTGCTTCTCCCCGCACAGCAGGACGTCCACATCGTAGGCCAGAGGCGAGTGCTGTCGATGCAGGAACGCGATCAGGCGCTTCGCGTATCTTCGGTAGGTGCGGTACGCTTTCCGCTTCCTCGCGCCGATGGTGCGGCCCATCGTCATAGACTTTTTCATGTCGTCGATGACGGCCTTGTAGCCGGCGTCGATTTTGGAATCGAATATGTTCTGGAGGCGCGTCTCGACCGGCTGCAGCTCGTAGGGCGCCGGAGAAGGCGGGAGAGATGGCGAGGATGGTGGGGGAGACAGAGGCAAGGAGCTCTGGCCGTTCTCCTCGCTTTCGCTGGAATCACTCGCTCTGCTTTCGGTGGAGCTTCTCTCGGGGATGGAGTAGGGTCGCGAGCGGGTCTTCGGTCTTTGGACTCGAGCTGATCTGGGCGCGGTCCTCGCGTTGTACGCCGTGAGCACGTTCGCGTCCTGCTCAGTCAGCGGTCTAGCTCTTTGGGTGGCCGCTATCGGTATTATTCTGATCTTCACGAGGGAGAAGCTCTGATGGATCTTGGCTTTTATCCTCGGGTTGTCGTAGTCGGAACCCCAGAGGTCGCGGATGGCAGTCTCCTTCAAATACCGAACTTGGCACAGCTCGCCGTTGAAGAATCGTTTCCTCTGTTGCTCGTTGAGGGCGTCTCTCTCTGCTCCTGTCAGTCCGTGTATTTTGGTGAGGTGGTCGGGTAGTTTGCCGTATGTGAATCTCGCGCAATCTTCTATTGGGCACGGGATGTTGGCATGATTCTGTTTCTTGGTGCGGGCTACGGCTGTTGCAGGCCGAGCGCTCATCTTGGTAGCTCTGTAAAAGAAGAAACGATAATATTAATTAGAATCATTGCATTGTTGTCTGGAAATATTACATACATACGGGTCAAATAGATAACCTCCTTTTTTGAAGTTGGTTAAAAATAAAAAAAGAGAAGAGATGCATATCCTATTGCCAATGCACCAATGACAATAACTTATATTTCTGTTTTTGCCCAATCGAAGCGGGAGTCCGGTTAATTTATTTAGAGCATGTTTATCGAGGGGTGGCTGTCCGAGTATAATAATTGTGTTGACTGAGCCCGCCGGCTGTTTGTGGAGCTGTCCTCTGCTTAATTTATTGAAAACAATAACGTTCCTTCCACGGACTAACTGGCTCTTCTTATTGAGTTACGAATATCTACTACTGACGGTTATGAAATAGTTTCCGATTTTTGTAGAGTTAGGGCCTGTTTCACCACTTCCTGATAAGGCTATCCATCACTTAACTTATCCGGCACTTGATCAGGAAGTGGTGAAACAGTCCCTTAATGTTGTAGGAACTCTCTACCTGCGCTGTGTTTAAATGGTAGGTACCTACTTAGTATCTAGTAGGCAAGAAGGTTATATTATATAATTGTAAAAAATATTGTATTATAAAATCCGTTTCTTAGTAGAGCTACTCGTTGTGAGCCAATGTATGATAGCTCGTATTTAAATAAAATCTGCCAAGTGCGAGTCGGACTCGCGCACGCAGGGTTCGTAAAACGAGCACAGCCAATTTTGCAGCTATTCCAAATACCACGTAATTTTCAGTAAATTTTTCGCATTTGGCAAGAGCGAAACTTTACTTGTTTAAATTTTAATACCAAATAACAGAAACATCACACAGGGCCAGCGGGCGAGGAGTGAGGACTGATTGAACTAATATTTATTCTGTAAATTAGTCAGCGTCTTGGTCGGTTCGTTCGCCGCGAAATTATAAATAATCAAAATTAAACGATCCCCCACGGACCCCCATATCGCTATTGTTTAATATTCTTCAATTAATAATTTTAATTAGCTCTCCCCGGCATTGGCAGCGGGATTAAGAATAAAATATTTAATGATTTCAAACTTGCGATATCCGTTTGAACTTTTGATGAATTCTTTTGTTGAAAGAAATCGATAAAGTTAACTGACAAGTTATATTTTGACGACCTCTGTAGCTCAATTGGTTGAGTGTGTGGCAGCTCAAGCCGGGGGTCGCGGGTTCGAATCCCGCCGACGGAACAAAAAAGTTTTCAATATTGTTCCCGGATCTGGATGTGTATTAAATATATTAGGTGTATGATATAATAAAATCTTAAACATATTATATATAGTAGTTATAAAAGTATTTAATATATTTCCGTCGTCTGGTACCTGTAACAGTCCTTCAGGTATTTAGCACGGGGCCAGACTGACGTGGTGTGAAGCGTCCATAGATATTATTATTATATTAATAAGTTATGGCCGTCAATCCATACTAATATTATAAATGCGAAAGTATGTCTGTTTTTCTGTTAGTCTGTCTGACTCTCTGTCTATCTGTTACTTCTTCATGCTCAAATGGCTGAACCGGGTTAGCTGAAATTTGGCATGGAGATTCTGTGAGTCCCGCGAAAAGACATGATACTGTTTATATCGGAAATATGTACGGTTCCTTCGCGATAAAGGAATTTTTGCGCAACGGAGTTACCGGCGTCGACTAGTAATAACTTATTACTAGCCGTCAATGTAGATTTGCTAGACAGTTTGGCGCTTGGTCAAATTTTATTAGAACTAACGTCGGCCGGCATATTTGGATTGGTTCATTTAATTACAATTTAAATTTTAAATTAGGAATTTAAAAACAATCTCCGTTTTAAAACTCAGTGTTAGTAATCAGAATACAAAATATTATATATTGGAAGTTGCTCACAACCTTTCATTGTTTAGATAAAAAATATACATTTTTTTGTAATAAACTGTTGTATGCAACCATACTAAGGGTTGGTTGCACTACAGGCATTGTTATAATTACAGATATCGTCAAAATTTAGGTTATAAGGACCATGAACCATGTAAGGCCACTCTAACGGGAAAATGCTTTTTATTCGTTTATTAACAAAATAAATAAAGTAAACAAATTATCAAGAAATGCTCTGTTTTATAAGGTATTATATTATAAATCTCGTTTTAACCTAGCTTCAATAGCCATTTAATAAACTTAAGTTTTGTTAAGGTCTTCCAAATGGCCTTGCAAGGAACACAGCTCCAAACAAGGCCAATATTATACATCGGTCGTTTAACTTGAAAATACAGTTACAAGTATTTATTTATCTGCTTTTACTAAAACGACATTATAATTTCTTTCAATTAAGCAACACATTAAATGCTCAATATTATATTTATATCATCTAAAAAAACTATAACGAACATTGCTTGAAAATCATCTTATAACTAAGAATATATTAATGGAAATTCTTTAAAAATAGTAGTAATGAGTATTACATCTTATGACTAATTGCCAATGCGTTTTATAATGCAAACAAATTTTTTTAAATCTAAAATGGTCTTCTTTATAAGGCAATGTTCAATATGCGTGTATAAGTATAATAACTGTTTATATGTTACTAATTTTTAGATGTTCCTTGTAAAGTTCATGTTCCCTAGCAAGGCCAACTATCAAATCTTTGTTTGGGCCTTATAAGGAACCACCGGCCTTCCTAGGAACATTACCAATATTTTAAATTAAATCGAGGCATAAGTAGATTTTCTTTTATTAGTACATATCCCTATACGACAATGCCCTGTAATAAAATGTGAGATAGATAAAGGTTTTGTAACTAACAACTAAAGTTTTTCAGAGTGCGGAAATTACAATTGCAAGCCTCGACAACCAAAGTCTACTTGACAGTGAGATCGCACTGCCACAACTGCGGCGCGATCGACTCGCCGCCGCTTTTGTTGCCTTAAGTTTGATGGATCTAACACCCATATTCTTAATCGTTACCTTACGATTTTCTCCACTCGACTTAACCTCAATTCAAAAAATTGTATCATTAGTTCAATAAAACTTCCTTGACTTGAGGAATTTCCTTATTCGAAGTCAGGAATGAACTGTCAAACCTGAGGTAGTTCAGGATGTACTTTAGGGGTCCTTGAGTGTCTTCACTGTCTGTTTCCAACCATTAATTTACAAGAAATCGTGTTTAGCATGAAAAACTTTATTGAGTTTTGGATTATGTCCATGAAAATTCTCATAATTTTCCTTGGCGCAGATATTTGCGTGACGCTCAAAACTCATTAGGGCGGTATAGTGACGAGGACTTCAAGAAACAATTTAGGTTTAGAAACTTAACAAAACAAGCACTAATATTATGCAACACGCTAAACTAAAGTTGAAAAAACAACACGAGTTTGCAAACAATTAAATCGCAACAACAGCTGATCACATAAACACATATTATTATTCTTCTTTTTTTTTCTTAATATATGGCACTCGGCTTTTTAACCATGGCCAGTGTCAAGTAAAATATAGCGAGAAAATTTTTTTTCGTAAAAAGTTAACAAAATTTAAAGTCGTTTTTCCAGATTATCGCCAAGTCGAAAGACTAGTAAGATTCTAAAAAATTAGTCGTTGACTTTAGTCAACGAGTCAAGTCAGTTGTTTTAGTAAAGTGGTAGACCCCTTTACTAAAACTTTCGATGGAGTTTTGGAGGGAACACAAAATGGCACGTTTTTTGAAGTTGTATCACTTGCCCACACTTGTGCACGACATTGATTATACATTAAATATGGAGTGTAGATGGAGGAGAACTATCTCTGTATGTAAAAAGTGTCCGCTGAAATGCGTTAAATTAGGGTGGCGCTACAGTAGCAACAGGGTAAATTTTAAATCATTTAGCAGCTTTTATTTCAGCTATTTTAGGTTATATTTTTCAAAATATATTGGCATTATTTATTTTGTTATTAATTTTATTTATTTATTATTTATTTATTAAGTATTTTGTCACCAACGGCTACATTCATTTCATACCCTTTGCTGCAGCTAGCGCCACTTTCAACTGTTATTTACATGTTATTTACTGCGTACAGCTGGACACTTTTTCAAATATCCCCCATATAAGATAGTTCTCCTCCATCTACACTCCATAACATTAAAAACCAAAATAACACAATTTTAGGAAAACAATACAAAAACACAACGTCACTCTTTCGTACTCCCGGCACAACTCCTTCTTCTTGTTTAATTATGGCGGCCTGTGATATGACACAAAATATACGTAACAATGTGACATTTAACAATAGCACTGACATTATATTTTTTTAAAACGAGGAATTCATATACAATCTGTCAAATTGGGGTCGATTTCCGTCGGTGTTGACAGTAAAAAAAAAGACGGGTTGCACTCCGGGAGTGCCGGCAGAAGTGAAAACTTGATTATTAACGTTGTGCATTTTTTAAAAACTATTTTTAATTAATCGAAACCCTTACAATCGATTAAAAAAAATATCGACAATCGAAAAAAAAAAACAATCGATTGTTCGATTAATCAATTTCGATTAAAATTAATTTTAATCATTACTTAATTTTAATCATTACTTAATTTTAACCATTACTTCATTTTAATCATTACTTAATTTTAATCATTACTTAATTTTAAAAATTACTTAATTTTAATCATTACTTAATTTTAATCATTACTTAATTTTAATTATTCCTTAATTTTAATCATTACTTAATTTTAATCATTACTTAATTTTAACCATTACTTAATTTTAATCATAACTTAATTTTAATTATTACTTAATTTTAATCATTTCTTAATTTTAATTATTACTTATTTTAATCATTACTTAATTTTAACCATAACTGAATTTTAATCATTACTTAATTTTAATTATTAGTTAATTTTAATCATTACTTAGTTATTTTAATTATTATTTAATTTTAATCATTACTTAATTTTAATCATTACTTAATTTTAATTATTACTTTACTAATTTTTAGTTAAATAAACTATTAAATAATTAAAATTATTATAATTATTACTAATTTTAATTATTATTTAATTTTAATTATTACTTATTTTTAATTATCATTTAATTTTCATTTCGATGTTACAACACTAGTAACTCTCCAACCGTCTTACGCGTTTTGTATGGTTTTTCGATCAACACGAAAATCTGGCGCGAGTTTCACAGTTTTTACCCATCCCACAAAAGTGCTAAACGCCGCTAAAGAAGTTTTCACTTCAACTTCCGTGACGTCATACCTTCACCTCCAACTCCACACAATCTTACTGAAGGAGTAATTCGTTGAGGTAGAAGTTACGTTTAAGAATACCAAATTTGAGGAGTTCTTTAAGGTCACCTTCGTTGAGATTGAGTCAAGGCGGGCTTGACGAAACAATTAAGATTACGGGTGTAAGTGTGTAGTAGTAAGGAATATGTCTTACCATGACGATAACTACGACTTTTTAATAGTTGGCCTTCAAAGGAATGTGGCCTTCTATGGTGCATGGTCGTTAGTTAAGGTTAACATATTTTACAATAACTATAAGAATGACCACAGAATTGAATAGATGATGTTCTTAAGTTAATGGGGTTGAGATGATAAAAAATGAATTATCCATACAAATCAACAAGTTCACAGTATTGTAATTTGCTATGACAACACTGTGAACCTTATGTAAAATTTAACAATAACTCTAACCGAGAAAAATTAGGCGGTTACGGTTATCGTCAAATATGGCGTCCATTATTAACTTTAACCAGAGATTTGACAGTTCATTTGACATAAATTTACTATAGTTAAATTTATAGTTAAAGTTAAAGTAAGTTATAACACGGTAAAATTAACTAGACGCACGGTTTGATGACGTCATTACGGAGCTCTCATGTTATTGCATTCCAGCGGTGCGTCAAGTTGATGTGACCGTGTTGTAGTGCAACCCATTCTTAGAGGGTTCTACAAGCACGTTTACCCAAAAGGCTCTACAGAATCAAATTAAAAATATTTGCGTACAACTCAGGACTAATTAAAGAAAAGCCGCTCTGAATATTTGATTAGCCGCCAGAGGGTAATAAGCTAACCGCGGCTGGATTAATAATTCACAGATTTAACAATTGGATCTGCGATACCTGTATTAGATATGTAAATCAGTTATTTATACAGCGCCACTTCGTCTTACAAAGGGGGGCTCTTTATGAAAACTTCCGTATAAGTACGGATGTATATTTATGCAGATCTATAAATGCAGTAAGGTCTGTCTATTAGCACTTCGTGATTAAACTGTTTTCAAGGTTTCCGCTGGATACACGAATTTCTGTGCGAATAAGTTGAGGGCCGGCGGGCAACATCTTGAATCTAGATTCACTAGACGTAAGTAGTATTAACTACCTATGGTCCTTCTTTTCAATGTTATTAATTAAAAGATGAAAAACTTGTACGGTTATAAACAGTTCATTTCATTTAAAATACTGCACATTACAGCAAGTAACACAACAAGTAACTCAAATAAATATGTAATATATTAAATTAAACAGGGATATCGATAAAGATTTTCCGAAATACAAAAACGTAAAAGTTAAACGAAATACATTCGTTAAAGCTTAAAATACTTTACAGCATTCCGTTAGGTGTATGCAAATGCATCTAGGTGTTGTCTGCCGGGGCCCGGGGGCACCCTCCCCCATCGATAAATAGTAAACAGGGGCACACTCGTAAACAAACGGGGCATACACATACATAGATTTTTACTGTGACGTCAATATTCTATGAGTTATTTACACATCCGTTTTTAATGCTTTTTACTCTAATTCCTCTTTTTATTTTTTTATGTTACCTAATGTTATCTTTATTATGAATTAATTAGTAATTATAAAAGTAATGTAAGAATTTTATTTGGCATGATTTTAGGAATTAAAAGTATTATTTTTGAGTACTTAAGTCATGTTAGGTTTTAATGCCGCTCTTTTAATATTCATCTGTAACAGAAAAACGATACTTTACAGGAGCGCGTTATGAAAAGTTTTCCCTTCGCATTTTATAATTAACATTCCCAATTTTACAGATTTCACAAAAATTTGAGAGCCTAGTGATCGTGATAAATATATCAATGTTATAATAATAAATACCACACTATAAACTTCCAATTTTGATATTTCAAATGAAATAAATTTATTTATATTTTTAACAAGAGTTGATGCTCGCAAGTTTTTCGCCGATATTCCTTTATCGCGTGGAAAATTACGATGTCTTCCTCAACACTATCTATCTACTACTATTATAAAGAGGAATGATTGGTATTTTTGTGTGTATGTTTGTCATGAAAAAACTCAAAAACTACTGCTGATTTCCAAAATTCTTTCACTATTGGAAAGCTACTCAGGGTCAGGGACGAGTCAGGGTGAATACCCTGACTCGTCCCTGAGTAACATCGGCCATATTAATTGCTAGAAAAAATTAGGGATCCTTACTAAAACTGAACTAACGTAATCCAAGGTGTAAAAAAGTGTCCTAAAACGTCTTTCGTCGCATGCGCTGCGGAAACTATTGATGATAGAATAAAAGTATGTTGTAAATACTATCAGAGAAGTTGTTTCCTAGGCAGATGGGAAACCTACGTAGTTTGGTCGCGTTACGTTAAGCCCAGATCACTTGGTCTGTCAACTGCCTAGGAATCAATTTCCATGATGGTACAATATTAAAGACATATTTACAAGAAACTTCGTGATACTAAAAAATAAAACAGCCGAAACGCCAGGAAAATGTTTACTACGTGCGCCTACGTTTTGCACAGCCGGATGACATACCTAAAGTTTAAGTTCTCTATTCTTCCTTAAAAATAGACATTACAAAATAAAGGAACAACCATCTTTATACCGAATTATATTTATGTAAGGTTTTTTTTTAAGTTTAACTTTGGCAAAGTAAAAACTGAAATAAGTTTAAATCGGAATGAAATTAAAATATGCCTGCATTGCATGAGTCTACAAATATTATAATATTTTCTTGTTATAGATATCATCGAAGAAGAGAATTTTAAAAGCAGTACTTTCCTGTTTTTATTTAATAACATCATTTCTATCATTGATTAATTCATTTAACACTACTTAAATTAAGTACAATAAACTACATATAGCTGCCTATAGTTATTTTTTTAATCAATAACTTTGCACTATGTCTATTTCATTTTATTAGTTTTGGAGAGTAAAAAATAACAATTTAAAGAATGCTTTTCCTTTTAAGTTTAATTATTATACAATTATTAACTATTAATTTATTAAAACCACATATCATACAATATTACTCTTTAAGAACAATAATAAAACAAACATCTCACCTGTATCCCACGCGGTTGAGAAATTCCAAAGTTGTTTACTGTTTACGTTGTTGTTGTTTATTGTGTACAATTTTGCGATCTTCGAGCGTGCACTCAGTAACGCCACCGAAACCGTACTGAAGTTACGTAACACATCCTGGTTCCTTCATCCCTTGATTTCCATGCATTTTCCACTGACGCACGACCAATCTGCGCTGAGCTCCCTTGCCCCGCGTATTCGAAGAAAACAAGACGAGGAAAACGAGACACGTGAAACTAAAAGGGTCAGCGTAAAATGGTCACGTCTCGAGCTGTCGGGTAGGTTCGGAAAATCTCGTGTGACGTCGCTAGTCCCGCCTTCCGAGATTTCAGACTATTCAGTGACGGATTTTTAATTCATTTTTACCATTGTCGCTAGTAGGTAGACCCTCTGGAGTAGAATTTAGAAGACTGCATAAAATATTATTAAGGCATTAGACTAGAAAAAGAAGGTAACTATGTAAGTTTTTTAAAAGTTAATTTTTATAATTTTCAATAGATGAAATACCTACTCGTATTATAAAAACTATGATGAAAATATATTCTTAGCGTAGAACGTTCTAAATGCTAGGCTAGGCTAGGCTAGCAGCTCGGGCTAAATTATTCTGCTTTCGATAGAACCTTGGTTCTAAAAATCTGGATATTTCATTCAAGATTGAAACGTGTATTGAATTGATTAAAAAGGGCTTAAGCCGGAGAATAATAACCTAAATAAAACTAAAATTATAGTATTGCATGTCTAATTCTCATTTTAAAATTATTAAATTTCAGTGCGAAAACTCTTCCATATTTTAGTGACTATTCACACAATATCTAACAATTGGGCCCGCATATTCATTTTATATTATTTATAAATACTTGTACTTAGTACGCCCACCGAGTGGGCGTGGCGAAAAGGACACGCCCACCGCCTCTTAGCTTGAGGCTTGATTTCTCTTTCAGGAGACGTTTCACTGTAACACTTCTAAATTCAGAATATCGCCTTGCGAGAGAAAATCCATAGAGTATTCAGTGCTTTTTCCATCGGTTGTATTTTACAGGATAGGTGATTCGTATATTGATCGGTCCAACTTTCTAGACGATTGATTAATATCAATCGCGACTAGTCTATTATTTTTTACTTCTTTATGATCTGCACGCAATGTATTACAGAGAACAGTTAAAAAGAAATTAAATGTAACATTGTATGCAGTTATGTCGTCATGTAAATACTAAATGGCTACATGCTTTAAGTAAAATTTTTATTTAGTAAAGATTTTTTTTATTTAAGTGGGCCTCTACCTTCTCCAAAAAACTACATAAGACCCAGAGTATCTAATTAAATTCCTCTTGGTAAAATAATTATGTTATAGTATTATGTAAAACTGAAATGTAAAATATTAAGGTCAATAATTAGTACTATTAGGTCCTTACATAATATGAAATTGGCGTTTTGTTGTACAGGTCACTTTGATCTCAAATATCTCCTCTTTGGTTAAGAATTCCAGATTCAAATTTATATATATTCATTTATTTGGTACATTTGAGTTTCCAAAACAGTCATTCATTTGTTTTTTTCTTGATATTTTTTTCTTTGGAGTCGTTCATATCGCACTTTGGAAAAATTTAAATATCACTTTATTTACGAATATGAGTTCTACCGTGGCACGAGTGCTGCAGAAACAGCTCGAAGAATTAACAATGTGTATGGTGCTGGTGTCGCAAAAGAAAACACGGTGCGGTTTTGGTTCCAACGTTTTCGTTCTGGAAATTTCGACCTTTAGAACAAGCCGTGGACGACCCAGACCAAAATGAACAATGAAGAATAAAAGGCTATTGTGGAAGCTGATCCATCGCAAACCACTTCAGACTATCAGCAGGCTTTGGTGTAAGTGATAAAACTGCTTTAATCCACTTGAAGTAAATTGGGAAGATAAAATGAGTGAACCTCATGAGTGAAGCAAACCAGAAAACACGCGTCGACTGCTGCGTTACATTGCTCAACCGACATAATAATGAAGGAATTTTAAATCGGATCATTACTTGTGATGAAAAATGGATCCTTTACGATAATCGGAAGCGTTTGTCGCAATGACTGTCCCCTGGAGAATCAGCTAAATCCTGCCCTAAGTGAAAATTGACTCAGATGGAAGAACTAGCTGCTAAACAACCAAGGCTGGTCAATCGCTCTAGGCCACTGCTGCTTCAGGACATCGCTAGACCACACACTGCACAACAGACGGCCGCGAAACCGGAGGAGCTGCAATTGGAATGTCTGCGACATCAACCGTATTCCCCGGACCTTGCTCCAACAGATTACCATTTTTTTTCGGAATTTGGATAACTTCCTACAAGGAAAAAAAATCAACTCTGATGTGGCAGTCCAAACCGCATTCAAAGAACTCTCATCGACTCTCATCCCTCCGTTTTTTTTAGTAAAGGGATCAATGAACTGCCCTTAAGATGGCAAAAATGCATCGATAATAATGGTACATACTTTGGTTAATTAAATATATTATACAAAAACAAAAAGACTTTATATTCCTCCCATACAAAACGCCAATTTTCATTTGATTGTGGCAGACATTTGCTGCCACGATCAAAGAAATTAGTTGTTTTCTTGGACTGGATATTTTTGTTTCAAACACAATTGAATAAAATTTGGTGATTTTACATAAAAAACTTTGAACATCGTTAGTGGAGTCGCCAGAGGTTTTAACCTCCGAAAATTGTAATATTGAATGGATTTTTGTTTTTGAGGTGTCATTTTCTTTTTTACACTATACCTACTTACTTACTTGCAAAGTTTACCAAAAAAAATTTTGTGCTTTAAATTTTTTAGTTACTTAAATAAAAATTAAAATTTCACCATATAAAACCAGTCAAGAAAATTTTTTTTTCTTGTTCCTGTTATTTTATGACTCTTATCCGATTGTTTACATTGAAAATTAACCAAAAACACAATTTTTAAAAATGAAATTTCGCTTTTAGAGATTAACGCTCGACGTAAACAAGATCAAAGGGTTTGGGAGGATTTCAGGGTCGTAAACAAAAGTGTGTTAAACGTCGTACTTATTGTGCATATTAAATTTTTAGAGAAAATATGATGAGTTTTAAGTACTTTAAAACGTTTTAATATCTCCAAAAAGGTGTGAAATTGACCAATTTTTTTTTCTACATTTGTTGAGAATCTATTTAAGTAACAGCTAAAACGTTAAATACATCGAAAAATTAAAGGCTTTTTCTAGCCTTTGAAATATATTTAAACTTCCTAATTAAAGCCAGAAAAAATTTGGGTGCTACATATCTCACGTACATATAGGAGAAGGTGGTAATGTGGCCCCCCACTTTGTTTATCAAGCTTTATTAAAAAAATACAGGAGTCAGAAACCTAAAAAATACATTATGGGACTTCTCAATCATTTATTTAAACATGTTTTATTAGGGAATAAATAAAACTCGTACAGGATTATCCAAAAAAATTATTTATTCTTGACTAATCACATTTAGTATCTTGAGATCAAGTGATGGTAATGTGGCCCCCTGGGGGGGTCACATTAAATGTATTGCAGAAGTGAAACTTAATGGCAAAAATCACAAATGTAATAGCCACCTTCAGAACCTACACAGGTTACATAAGTCACTAACTTTGACATTGTACCCATGGCTTTCCAGCTCTGTCATTGGAACAAATTGTGTCGCAGAACATACATGGCACGTCCGCGTTTTCAGGAACCATATTTGTATACGAGTCGTCATAATCGGTATTTACGGCGTCTTCGTCACTTTCAGAGCTACTGCTGGATATTGTAGTGTCTCTCTGGCGTCAAACGGCATTCCTACCAAAGCCTTCTCCAAAGTGGTTATGTCTTCCACGTCATGAAACTCTCTTACATGTGATGTGACCCCCGGGGCCACATTACGACCAATGTGAGGGGGCCAAATTACAAGTATTGCTAACATTTAAACAAACGTTCCAAAAATATTTCTTAAATGTCTAATTTTATATTTGTTCGGATTCTAATAATTATACTGAAATAAAAGCAAGTAAGACTTCTCACAACCACAATATATTTTCAAGTGACACAATACAAATTTTCCGTTTGATAGCTACATCAACTTCTTTCTTAAACTATAATGTGCCAGGAATGTAAAACTACTTCTAAATAATATTTACACCTTAACACTCCCACTTAAATATTATAATAAAAGCCGTAGTAAACATAAAAACCTAGAGGCACAAAAACTAAATAATAAAACACACAAACTAAAGAAACAATTATTCAAGAAGTCAATATCCTATCTCTATTATTGACATATTTAGATGTGGGTAGAGCTTTTGTAAGAAAATCAGCTAACTGAGAGGAGCTTTCTACAAATTCTATATTAATAATGTTATTCTCTACCTTTTCCCTGATGAAGTGGTATTTAACATCAATGTGCTTTGTTCGCATGTGATACACTGGATTGCGAATAAGTTTAATTGCGCTCTGATTGTCTAAATACAACTTAACGGTCATCTGCGGTTCTTTAATATCTGCCAATAATTGTCTTAGCCATAGAATTTCTTTGGCAGCTTCACAGGCTGCCATATATTCCGATTCTGTCGTTGATAATGCAACCGTATTTTGTTTTCTACTTGCCCATGTGACAGGACCACCATTAATTAATAAAGTATAGCCCGTATTAGATTTTCTCGTATCCAAATCAGAGGCAAAATCAGCATCAGAATAACCTATCAGTTCACTACTACAGTTATAAGAAATACATAAGTCCTTGCTTTTGATCAAATACCTATTATTATATATTCTTTTTACAGCATTTATATGACAAGGCTTAGGATTATTTAAATATCTGCTGACTATATTTAAAGCAAATGCTATATCCGGTCTCGATACTGTTGCTAAGAACATTAAAGCTCCCACTGCTTCCCGATACGGAAACTTTGACACATCATTATCATCATCATCAACATTTTTAGTTAACGTGACATTATTATCAGCAGGAGTACTGCAAGGGATCGCTCTTACCATGTTAAATTTTTTAATGATACTTTCTATAATATAGTGTTTTTGACTTACTTTTATGGCACTTTCAGTTCTAGTTATTTCCATGCCTATAAAAGAATTTAATTCCAATATTTTTATTTTAAAACTCTTTTGCAAATCAGCTAAAATATGCTGTAATATTTCTTCAGATTTCGAAAAAACTAATGCATCATCAACATACAAAACTAAAACAACCTTATAATTATTAAAAAACCCTACAAATATACAACTATCAGCCTGACACATTTTAAAACCATAACTGGTCAGAAAAGAAGAAAATTTCTTATTCCAGCACCGAGGGGATTGTTTCAATCCATATAAAGATTTATTTAACTTACAGATGTACCCCGGTTCTGCACTTACGCCTTCCGGTACTTCCATATACACATCTTCGGTTAATTCTCCGTACAGAAATGCTGTTTTGACGTCAAACTGTTTTATATGGTACTTTTCACGAGCTGCAACAGATAACAATAACCTTATTGAATCGTACCTTGTCGTAGGCGAAAAGGTTTATTTGTAGTCGATGTCTTTTACTTGTGTAAAGCCTCTTGCGCATAAGCGAGCCTTTGTATCTCTCGACAGTACCATCCGGGTTTTTCTTAATGGTAAATATCCATTTAGACGTAACAGTCTTTTCATTATTTCTTTTAACAAATTGCCACGTGTTGTTCTCCTCGTGTGATTTTAATTCTTCATTTATTGCCTCCTTCCATTTGTCGCAATCTGTCATTCTAAGATCCTCTTGATATGTCGTTGGTTCATTTAATTCACACACATTTATCTCATTTGCTACCTCCCTTCGTGATCTCAATATCATGTCATGCCTTACTCCGTTTATAGACTCATCAGAAGAAGGTTCATATGTTTGGTCATTCGGATCTACGTAACTTTGAAAACTTTCGTTAGTACTATCGTATTCATTATTTTCATTACTAACTTGTGGAGTCTGAGGTATTGGTTCTGATGTCACTTGCACTTGTTTTTCCTTTTCAGAGGTTTCATCAAGGGGAATGTGGACGGTATGCTTTCTTATTAATGGAACGTTATTTTCATTAAAGTTCACATTTCGACTTATGGATATCTTTCCAGTTTCACCATCATACATTCGATAATTTTCATTATCATACCCAACAAGCATCATTTTTACACTCTTTTTTTCTAGTTTCCTTCTCTTTTCATCAGGTATATGAACAAAACCCTCGGACCCGAATACTCTGATGTAATCTAATGACGGCCTTCTGCCGTTCCACAACTCGAATGGAGATACATTAATTGTCTGGCTCGAAGAAGTACGATTTTGAAGGTAGACAGAACAGTTTACAGCTTCCGCTCATAAATTCAGCGGAATATCTCTGGAGTACAACATCGACCTCGCACTTTCCATAATAGTGCGCAGCTCTCGTTCCGCTCTCCCATTCTGCTCTGGGGTGTACGGAGCAGTGCGTTCATGGACGATACCTTCACTATCTGTGTACATTTTAAATTCATTGCTTACATACTCGCCCCCATTATCCGTGTCCAATATTCGCACTCCATGTCCAAATTTATTTTTAACAATCGCGTTGTATCTTCTAAAACAATCTAAAACATCACTCTTTTTATTAATAAAGTGGACAGTTTTGTAACTCGTAGCGCCATCTTTAAAAAGTACAAGATACCTTGCACCACCACCAGACGGTTCAAATGGTCCGCAGACATCACTGTAGACGATATCGCCTGGCTCGTTATCACCTCTTTGCGACCTGCGAAAAGGCAAACGACTTTGCTTACCGTACTGGCATGCTTCACATATGAATTCTTTATCATCAATTAATTTCCCAGGTAGTGCACCATATTTGTGCATATTTATAATCTCTTTAAAATTCAAATGGCCCAACCTTTCATGCCAAGTTTTTAAGCTTGCCTGGACTATATTACAATTGGCATTTCTTATTGTTGTCATTTATGTTCCCGGTCATAACAATTCTACTATCCTTTTTTATGAATGCGAAAGTGTCCTTCTTAATTATTGTATATCCTTTCCTTGTTGCCACGCCTTCTGAGAATAAATTTCTAGTTAGTTCGGGTACATACAAAACGTCTTCTAATATACTCTCTTCCCATTAATCATTAACGTATCCTTTGAAAACAATACTTCCATGGCCGCTTACAACAAGCTCCTTTTGGTTTCCCAGCCTTACATTATTATTCTCGTTACTGTTTTCATAGTGAACATACTCATTAAAGAAATCTCGCCGGTATGTCATGTGTACCGAAGTCCCGCTGTCTAATATCCAAATATCGCCTTTATCACCATTATTAATCATCTGTGGGTACTGTACTGTATTAAATGCCAATCTTTTCGAATCATCATTGTTTAAATTTTGGTAATAATTTTTCCTTGGAGCTCTACAGTCTCTAGTGAAATGCCCACATTTGTTACAGTTGTAACAGACAAACCTGTTGTATTCTCGTGACATGCCAGGACGTGATTTAAATTCATTTCCTTGATTCATTTTTTTATTTACCGAAATGAAAGCATTTGCACTCTCTTCCTGGTTAATGAGACTTGCCTCCTCATCGTTGGATAGACTGTTGAGTCTAGCTGTTAAGTTATTTATAGTTTGACACTTGGGATCTAGTGACATCCATGCTTGCCTTATTGACCGATATTTAGACGGTAAAGTGCTTAAAATCTTTGTAATCACAGCCATATCGCTTATTTCTTCGCTGTTGTCTTTTAATTCTTTGGCTAGACTTTCTACTTTCGAAATATGTTGCGCAATGCTATCTGATGGCTGCATTTTATACTGATAAAACCTTTCATGTGTTAGTAATTTGCATAGTTCAGATTTCTGTTCATATATTGACTCTAGTCTTTTCATTACATCCTGCGCCGTCTCACAATTCTCTACAAGAGAGATTTGGTTGAGGTCGATCGATGATGTGATGATGAACATGGCCGTGCCATCAGCCTGTGACCACACTTTAAACTGATCATCATCAATAGATGGCTGAGTCTGAGTCAAATGATGGCAATAGATGTCGAGACCTTTTGCCTTTAACGCACACTTAATTTGGAATTTCCATTGCCGAAAGTTTTTACCGTCAAATTTATCTACACGCATTTCCATTTCTGTAGTAAATATATAAATCTCGTAATACCTCTGTCCAACACAAAGTTTCGTAGTAATCTTTCCAATCTTCTTTTATCAATCCAGCTGCTCTTTACTCTGCTTTATATTTATAATGTCTGGGCCTCCATAACCTGTTCGGATTCTAATAATTATACTGAAATAAAAGCAAGTAAGACTTCTCACAACCACAATATATTTTCAAGTGACACAATACAAATTTTTCGTTTGATAGCTACATCAACTTCTTTCTTAAACTATAATGTGCCAGGAATGTAAAACTACTTCTAAATAATATTGTTAAGGTGTAAACCTTAACAATATTTACCTTTTAAATTCCGTAGGAGAAGAGTTTGACGTATCCGTTGTTCGAACCCAGAAGCCAAATCTTTCTATTTTTTAACAACTATCGAAACAAAATCACACACACTTAAAAGTTTCGCCGATCGCAAGTTTGAACTCGATCAAATGACAATCGAACGTGACAGCCTCTGTTGGATTTGTACGGCACTAAATTAGTAGCATGCCATGTAAAACCTAACCAAAAGAAATAAAATACAGATTTTCTTCGAAATATACGCGAAAAGTTTGTGCTACATTTTCGGAAAAGTTAACAAAGTAAGAGCTAAAAAAAATTACGAATTAACAAACAGAAGTCTTTGTAAAGCCTAAAAAATAATTTAAAACTTCCAATTGAAAACAAAAAAAAAATAAAAAATAGGAACGCCATTTATCAGGTACTTACTGCTGAAGCACACAACAAACTTATTTGGAGGTATGCTCATCTAGATACAAAAACATTAATTTTTGAATAATATATTTTATTATTTTGCTACAAAACTGAACTGAAAGAAATGCAGGTTTTCATCAAAATTTTAAAATTTATGTGTGTAACTGAAGTAGTATAGAATAATTTAAAAATTAAAAGCACAACTTTTCAATAGGTAAACTTTTTTATTTATGTTATTAGCTACACATTCCTCTTTTTCTTTTCAATTTTCATCCACTATTATGGAAATCGGAGGTTTGCATGATTTTTATGCTCTAGGCACTCCACTACGTGTTATAAATTATAATAATTTTATTGATTGTCAACCGTAACACAAACCACTGTTGATTTCTTGTGTTATAAATTGTTCAATGTTAAGTACTGTAATATTTATTTGTGAAAACTTTATTGGCTCTTATGTGCTATTAAACTGTTTATTGCTGTTATATGTGTTAAAATGCTGTTTGTTTTCCAATAAATAAAGAAATAAAGTATCCTATGTCTTCTCCCGCGCGGGATACTAATTATCTCCATACTAAATTTCAGCAAAATCGGTTCAGCGATTTGGGCGTGAAGAGGTAACAGACAGACAGACATACTTCGGCATATATAATAATATTAGTATGGATAAGTACACTCGAAAAACATTTCCCGTCTTTTGGCGCCATTAGGCGAAAAAAATATTCTCCTTATGAAAATATCGTTTTAAGTAAAAAAGTGTAAAATGGTTAGGATGCAACCATTAATCAGCCAATAAGAGCCAGGTCCCTGTTAAAAACACCGCGGAGCATCAAAACACGTCGCGATGATGTAACATGGATATGGTCGTACAATTTGTGGATATTTAGTATTTACAGATTTGCCGTTTAATTTACAAAGAAAAAAGTCAATATCCAATTTAAGCTATATATATTATCAACTTCGATCAAATTTGATAAGATTATCAAATATTATGTCATTTATGTTACCCTAGTAGTTACTAATCCTAATTAGTAACTACGAATAATAAAACTATTTATTATTCGTTGATTAGTAATATTTTTTTTCTTAATTGTATTGTAGGAATTTAATTACTTACCTTCTAATTATATCTTACCTTGATCTATTTTATATCTACTATCTTCGTCTTTATTTCAAAGATCTATTTTTACTCTGTTACTGAAAACTACTTTTTTTGGTTTCCCATTCTTACATTTTAAGTGACGAATGCCTATCATAACACACTCATTATTTATTTATTTAGAAAACAATCATGTGTACGCTATAAAAACAACATTTACATAATAATAAGCTCATTAAACTTATTATTTGAGACTAACAAGTGATACAAGTTTTCATAATTAAAATCGGCATCATGATGCAAAATATCATGTATGTGTTGAGATTAAACATACATTTCTTTTCCTAAAACCTGTCACATCCACGCAAAGCTAGCTCGTATTTTTTGACATAATGATGATAAAAATATGATGTTGAGCTCCCCTCCGGATATCCGATGGATATTGTGTTATCCGCCGTCACAATAAGAACCTCTTGATGAATTTGTAGAGGAAATGCTCCTTGATTGATAACGCGGCCGGGAAAAACAATCCGTATGTAGATGAGGCGACGTTTGTTTAAAAATTTAAAAACGTTTAAGCTATGTGTATATAATGAGTATAAATGATTTTAGCATTCCTCATTATAACAAGTAGTTGACTACTAGTTTATGCTATGTGTAGCTAATGGTTAATAATTTTTTTTGCGTTATATCTCAATAAAACAGGTAGATATAGATACTAACTACTAAGTGACAGATAAATAGACTGCAGCATCATCTAAGGTTTGAATCATAAGAGATCAAGAATCGTGTTAGCTGGATGAATGTAATTTTTACAAAATAAATAATAATATATTGGTACTATTTGTCTGGCCTTCTTAGGCAACAAAAATATAAAAATAATAAATGTGACATTTGTCTTCATATGCAAGATAATAATATCAATAACGGCAAAAGGTAAATAAAATATTCATAAAGTGTACAGTTAATTACTTATATGAAACCCATCTTGGACGAGTCTGTCGCACATGGCTGATTGTTTAAAGATACACTAATTATTACAAATGAAACTACTATTCTTTATAATAATCCTAGTATATCCCACAACCTGTACATTTTGTGGTACACTTTACGGAGCCTCGCCTCGCATCATATTGATTTGTGGTTTAACATAGTAATTTTTATTTATATTATGTAGATGTGTTATCATCAGTTAGTAAGGTGTGACGACGTGAGTCCTCACAAAGCTCGGCTTTTAGCCAGTTTAACGAGGATCTACATGCAGTAAGTATACAAAACATTATATCGGTAATACATCGAACAAGCGAACTGTACTCCATAGATTTTTCCGCCGTAAATCATAGGGCGGCGTGCATAATAACATAATAAAATAGGGCCCCGATACTTTGTTTATTGTTTTGATGAGTTCGCAGATTCTCCCCCTGCAGAACGGGTGCACCGCCCGCATATGCTGAAGGAAAACATCAAGATATCTTACCGGCCGATCCTTAATGGAATCATGTAATAGCCTATATGACCACAACAAATGTGTACCTAACAAGATTAAGCTATGTTGGTTATGGCTATTGACAGGCGATTTTTATGCAAATGTATAATAATGATTGCTGAAAGAAATTCACAGTCACACTGTAATCAAAACTGAGGATGAATTCGAATGATGATGATCATAATATTGTAAGTGTGTACTAAATAGCGCGAAGCCCGCCGACAAACTGCTGTTTGGCGGGCTATTATTAGAATATGGAAAATTAATTTGGTTTCAATAAAGATTTTTTATTATTATTTATATTAATAAAAACATTTAAATGATGACGGTTTGCTGTAGAGTTTTAAAAAATCCGTGTTCAACTCCGAATAATTTGAAGCATTCATAATTCTTTATTGTAACTTTTAATCGTTTCAACAATTAAATTTCGTAAAAAGGAAAAAAGAAAAAGCTTAATGCAAACAAAACACGTTAAAGAAGCACAATCAAAGGTAATTTGTGAATCGTTTTCGCAAATAAGTGGGATGAATCGCCAACTATGGGCCTATTTGGCCTGACCTGTTCTGTCCGGCCTGTTTGGCCTGTCCGGCGATTAAGTCGGTGAATTTTTTATGCCGATCGTCGAGGAACAACAGGCGAATGTTTTTCACGTCGTTTTTCAGAATTTCACGTGATTGTCATGTGAATAATAGATGGCGCTGAATGTAGTTTTCGCTGATTTTTCCAATTACAACACAATGCTACTGTTTACGTTCCATTACGGAAAATCAATTTTTCTTTTAAGGATTCGTTCGATTTCATTTTTTGATTCGATTAAATTTTTTATTTGCAAACCGTATTTACAGTCCATGTGAAATTAATACATAATTAATTATTAATTTCACATGGACTGTATGTTTATGATAAAAGCGAAACAGTGAGGCATAATATTCTGAGAGCAAAAGTTTAAGAACATATTTTTTTACAGAATAAACTATGTCAGTATTTCCACGATTAACAAAAATTTTGCATGAACGCAAGTGGCAGCAATATTACTAAATAATTATGGTATGACTACATTCTTACTAAGTATAATACAATCGACTTTTTGGTCCTACTTCGTACTATTCCACACAAGCGTATCACACAAATAATTTAGTAACGGCAATCAATAGGGGTGGCGACTGTCACCGCGGAGTGGCGGGATAAATGAGCGGTCGTTTTTTTGTGGAACTAGCGCCCGCGATAATATCGCCCACGACGTAACGGCCGCGCGGATTATTGCGATATAAATTGTTCACTTGCCCAATGCCCATTCGATTCCGCAGGGCTGGCACTTGTGGGAGTCAAATCATAGATGTCTTCTGTGGTAAGCGCAAAATCTAACGGGAACGGCGAACTTAGTGATTTTCCTCATTATAATAATATTTCCTCGTTATAATAATAATACGAAATTGCTAAGAGTGGTTGGCAAGTCAAGGAGGAAATATTGTTATAGTCTGTTTCTTATGTCAATGGTTATTGTTGATTAACATTTGGTCATAAGTCATACTCATCATTGTAGTTTATTATTACGCTCAGTAAATCAGGCAATTTCTACCTAACTAATTAACTTCCAAAATAATTTCACAAAGTATCTAATGGTAAATATTCCTAATACAAGGCTGATGTTAAAGCAAGTAAATATTTTCCATGCTCCTAAAATAAAAATACAAAAAAAAACCTATCGCCGTTCATGCAGAGGCAGCCCTGATCGTTCGAATTTTCCACATTTGTCCAGTCACTCCCCAAAGGAACGTTTAACGTTATTAGGGCTTTATTTTTTATAGTTTGGGACAAAGAACTGGCCGTTTGTGAAAGATAGTGGCTATTTCCACTTACTTTTTTCATATTCACTTCTTGCAACGTGGGCTGCATTAAGATAGTAATTTAAATCATTCTACATATTATTATTATTTTTATCTAAGCAATAAAGTGTTGAAGTGTAACTGATTTGCGTTCTTTGAGAAGTAAAAATACCTGTACAGGTTACTAGCCTTGTAATTAAATATATCTGATAAGTGTGGTTAGTGTCATTTATTATGAAAGGTTAATCTACATTTTAATACATATCAAAATTGAGATTTCTTACATTACCCACTCCTATAAAAATTCAATTAAACATGAATAGTTTTCTAAGTTTTGACAATTTTTTTATCATTTTGTAAATGTGCATAATACATTTATAGGGGCAAATACGTAATTTATAGTCCACCATACCGTTCCATACACCATAAGCCGTAATTATTGCGCTAAGCAGATAAAAATTCTGCGCCCGGTCAGGTGATATCAAAAGTTGCAACAAAGGGCCTGAAAAATCCCATTGTTATCGAGGGTATAATTTATTAGGGCTCCCGGCTCACGGGGACCTTTTTTTATATATCATCGCATTATCCCCACTTCGGAAGTTACAACTTCTTAAAGAAAATCGAGGGAAATTAATTTCAGCATTTAAAACTGTCCTAAGCACCGTGGACTTTGTGCTCGCTTTGATAAATGTTACCCGACGTTGACTTATTAAAGTTTGTTTAGTTTTTAATTTTTGTTGGTAAAATTGGGATAAAATACAATTTAGCATCTGTAGAGTCTATGGTATGAGGCTGAGGATGTATAAAAACTAAAAAGTACGCGGTGCACATAGGCATAGGAATAATAATGAGTATAATAATAACATCTTTAAATGGCAACCTTTTTTCATGTTAAGAATTTTAAAAATGAATTGTCTACTCGTATTTCACGTATAAGTTCCAAAATTCAAAATATTATATTATTTAATTATATTCCCAATAAAAACATTCCTAAAACTTTAGACACACCCGCTGTCGCGCTGCTTGTTGATAAAATTTAAATTAAAACGGCCCACAATTCAAGGGTGTCGTGTTCATCCGTTCGCGATTAAACGTGTCCCTAATATTTTTATCTCCTCACATAAATACGGCGTAATGAGAGGCCGAAATTCTCGGCCCGCGAATAAATTTATTCAAGTCTACGCACTCGAGTGTGCATATTTGATACAAAAATAATCTACGGCTAATATTAAAACCCATATCAATAATTATTCCTCCACGTAACGACCCAAAAGGGGCTGCGTATGAAACATTAGAAACTGATGCAAATACAGGACATTTTGGATATCGTTACTTCCATAATATGTGGGTATTGAAATCTCGAATATCTTTACCGAGGTAGAAGAAAGTCGATTTTAGATAAAGCTGGTTTCGTGTAAGGAAAATAGATATCAAACTATTTCTTTAAATCCTCAGCGCATAAATCAAGACGTACCGAAATGGATGCAGTGCGAATGGTTTAGTTGTGAAATATATGTACCGGGATAATAGCGCCTCGCGTGTTCTCCCAGGAAATGGATAGTTCTCCGGTGCGGCTTCCTATTGCACGGGGGATGTTTGTACAACTCGATATCCGATAAACATGTTTGCAACTCTTCCTGCTGCACTCAGAGACTTTCAGTTTAATGAAGAATTTGACAGGTAATGTATGAAGTTTATGTCGAAATCTGCATATCGTCTGCATATAGTGTCGTAAGTGCAGCCGTCAGAAAAGAGTTGAAAATTCAATCGAAAAAAAATATTCGTTCTGTTGACGAAAATTCAATTTTTCCGGGTCATTCGCTAAAATCGACTTTTGAATGACGAAAATTGTTTGTCCAAGTTTTTAGCAAAATGTCAACAGAATATTTTTCCAAAACGCTATTCAATCATCCGCCGAAAACAAACCGCGCAGCATTGTTCACACATTCGGCAATTGTCGTCCAACTTAAACATCGCCAATTGTTTACGTCCGTGTCAATCAACAGGCTCGCTAACAAAACCAATCAACTTCGTCTCGCCTCTATTTGCTTAAAAGAACGCTTTTTCCTTTTAGTTTTTCACTGTCGCTGTGACCCTTTTGTCCATCACCCGTGCCGGATATATTTGATTAAAAAATAACGTCGTCAGAAAGCGATGGCGCAATGTGTGCGGATCGTGGACGCAAAAGGAGTAAAAGTCTTCCGCAGAGGCTTAGCTGTCAATTGTCACGTTCATGCCGCACGTACGTCGTACAGTCGACGACACTTTGTATCATATTATAGAATTCTTTATATACCTTATATTTTAGAGTACGAAAATTAGATGTTGGTCGAATTTCAGACCAACCCGACAAACACACAGAAATTTCAACACAATCGGTCCAACCATTTTGGAGGAATATGCCAAGAAATATCGCAATACTCGCAATACGAGAATTTTATATATAAGATTTTTTTAGTTTTCTAAAACATCAGCAATTAAAATATAGACGATGTCCGTTGAAATGAATTTGCTTCAAAATATTTTAAAGTAGTCGATTCAAAAACTGTACAGCAACTTTCTACCATCTTTCTACAATATATTGTCCAAAAGCTATGTCCACACTAGGCGCTTTCGTCTTAAATTTTCGTCATCTTCTTTCTTTCAATTTTCGTTTTGGCGCATTCAATAATTGAATGCGTCAACGAACGCAACTCCAACATTGTCATTTTTGAAGTTTTGGATACGGTCAAGAGGGCAGTTGACTGCGCTATAACGCATGCCCTTGACGAACAGAAAAAGGCACAGTATGGACAAAGCTAAACAGCTTTAGCGAAATTATATTATGTTCTCAAATAAGCAGGTCGACTGTACAAATGTATGCGTTTCCCACTATCTGCGGAAAAGGAGGTTCATTGTGAGCTGAAAATACGCGGGAAAGATAGATACAGTAGACGCGGTCCGAGCACCGACCTCATAGAAATTATCTAGACAATAAAACGACAGAGGAATGTCTGAGTGCTGGCCCGAGCTGATACTTACTATTACCTTTTTCAAATCAAATCCCCATAGAAGTGTCCGTCAATTTATATCGTTCCCGCGCACATTATTCTCTGTTATTTCACCTGAGTGGGATTTTCATTCAATTTCTGAATTGTATTCTTATGGAATGTACATTTTATAATTTAAAAATTATGGCTTTATTTATTTAAATAACATTTCATAGGCCTGACGTACTTGACATAGTTTTTTTCGAATACATTTTTTTCCAAGTATGATAATATTGCAGTAGCTACAAAAACAAATTATGTAAAGTAAATATTTAGTTTTCTTATAAAATGCATATTAACATGTTTGCTGTTTTCCGTAATTTTTCGTGATTTTTATCAACATTCTGTTCGTGATTTATCAACTGGTCAGTTTTAGTGTCCAGGTTGAATTTAGTCGTACAGGCGCGTAACAAAAGGCTTAGTTAGAACAATACGCCGTTTGTCCGGCCCGTAACGCTTTGCTATTCTTTTGATTGGTTTCCAATTCAATGAATGTAATTGATTTGTATCTTATTTAAAATGTATGGAGTTTTTGCAATCGAGTTTTCTATTGTTTTTTTAAATGTTATTCCATGAATGCAGTTGATAATGTTTTCATATTACAATACTATATGAAGTGGCATGGGAATTTTGAAATTGGAATAAAATAATCCAACTGCAGATCGAACTGTCATAAACCTCTCCACCTTAACCAGCCTTAACCATGATTGACTAATAGGTACAGACAATTACGTTACACAACAAAATAACAAGCAATTGCAAGAAACTATTTATAAATATTACTTACAATTCTTGCTTGTGATTTCGATATGTACCAAACCGCTCTGTCGCGTGGACGCATATAAATCGAGTGTAAAGTGGTATAATATGAATTATCTAGTTGTCTAATGTCCATCGACGTTGAGTGTACAGCTTGCGCAATGATAGCGGCAATCGAATTTACCCATCATGGCCCAATGTCCTCTTTAAAGTAAAAAAAAAACGGTAGCAACTTGTAAACAGCAATAACAAACACATTAAGACATCGCAAGGCGTTGAATGTAAACACATAAATAACAGCCCAACTCCTACTAATTGCTAACTCTCTCTCACCTAGCTATTAATCTTGTAATTTATCTGTTATCTCGCTAACAATCATTTACAAATAACAACCCTTATTTTGCAGAAAGCAAAAAAGTTGTACCAATAACACATCTTAATAAAAAAAAATTAATAATAAAAATTGGTATATACCTGTCAGATCTTTTTGTTTTTCAATGATTTTTTACAAAGTCTTACTAATTGCAATTTTTATACTCCATATTATAATAACTCTGCAAGACAAGCGTCTTTGCCTGGCATAATGAAACCGCGGACCCTGAATAGTTAGGGTCAATTCAGACCGCAACACGACGCGTAGATGCATTTCTAAATTTATATGTATTTGACAGATTCGCAAGACGTCTCATGCAATTGAAATCTGTCAAATCCACAGACATAGATCAATGTCTTGATCTATATCTGTGGTCAAATCCATACAAATTTATTTCGCGCCGCGCCTCGCCTCGTCGCGTTGCGGTCTGAATTGACCCTAGACGTTGTGATTGTAGCATTTAACAAAATATCATAATATTATTGTAACCAATAGTTTACAACAATATAAAGTTAAATCTAGAGTTTGTTATATTTGATTTGGCAATTATAACAAATTGTATAATTAAATTTGTTGTATTTGTAGTTGAATATAATGAAAGTCCGTAACGGGTGGGGAGAGAACGGCGAAGTTTTAAACATCGCGGATCCGGAGCTTTACGATAACGATCCTAATAAAATATGGAACTTTGTTGTTACACGATTACACTAAATGTTTTAATATGGCGCCGACGGTTATTGATTTAGAATTGCAGGTTCTTTTGAAGGTCTTTTTGGCTTGTGAAAAAGGCTTTGAAAGTTTTCTTTACGAATAGTTGGAAATTGCAGTGGTGCTTTACCGACTTGCACTCGGAAGCTCCTGCACAAAACTGAAGAGAAGCTACTTACATTACTATCCTAAAAATATTCTTTTAGGACGACATCACCTAGAGAAAGTTACGTAACCCCTATACTTAATATATGTAATTGATTGTACTGTCGGTTCTTGGTGGAAATTCATGTTGAACACTAGTAAAACACATTTTTCTTGCACTTTTTCCACTATATTAAGATGTTATTATACCTTTTAACAAATTACGCGACCGGTTTCGAAATAAATCATCATCAGGTTATAGTTAATGATCGTTTATTAATTCGAGCAACGTGGTGTGTAGTGGTGGTAAAAATGTGTTGTAATATAAGTTTATAGCTCAAAATTTGCAAATTTTCCCTGCAAATAATATAAACCTACAAGTAAAATAATATTATCACCGAGCGATTACACGTCACATTACGCTGGCACGAGCAATGAAAATTTTGTTATCGCCAAAACAGCGCGGGCGGTTTTCTTAAACTGTAATAGAGAAAGTTGATGCCAGTTTTATCTGGGAATCGCCCTCGAGGATCAATTAAAAGTCGGCTGAGCGGGAGCCTGACAATTATTGTCGTAATAAGACCGAAGAAGATTCGCGCAAGAATCTGCAAAGTCGCGTAAACGTTTAAGTGCGTAAGTTTCGCTGCGGCTGTAAAAATTATGCATCTTCTTGCTATTACATGGTAAAAACATGCAGAATATTTACCTACTGTTCAAAAATAATATAACGACATGGTATAAGTAAAATAATGGGATCCTACATCTGGTTCTGAAAATAGGTTCATTTTAGAGTCATATAATTTACAACAATTAAAGTCAACTTACTTGAACGAGGTTTTAACAGAAACATGCAAACTAACTAAATATAAATGTTAGAGAGATGCAGTTCTCATGTTCATCTGAAATGAAAAATGTTATATCTACCGGAAATTTGCTATGAAATGTTTTAGCAAAGGTTACATAACATTTGTAATACAAGAAATATTTCTTCTCTTTTTAACAGCGTGGAAAGTAAAGAGAACATCAACTGTAATTTAAATGTTCGTAAGGGTTGTTTGTGATTCAAGTTAACTTCTTTATAGTATCTTTAAGTTATCGTTTATGGCACGGTAACAGCCAGTAAAACACTAATGTCCCCTTGGAGATCGAATGATGGCACTTATAATGGCACTTTTAATTATTTTAATCGTAGTTGGAGAACAAAAGACATTAATTCATTATAAAGAACGCGATAATCCCATCTACAATGAAGAATTTTTTTTCGTACTTGTCATAATATTATATTTCTAAAATAGGTATGAAAAATGTTACCCAGTTCACAATGCCTTCAATTACAGATTAGTAGATAGTATGCAGAAAAAAATGAACTATTAAAAAATCCGTATTTGCAACAGAATCTAAATGATACATACGAATCTCTCCTGTTTTCTGGCAGTCGGTGAAAATATACACAACACCAATAATTGGTTAGAATAAAATTCCATAATGGTATTAGGTGTATTTCCTACGTGGCGATTTTCATCATTTGTAAGTGTCTAAACACACTATGCCGAAGTTCTGCGGCGGAATTTCCTCATGATTCCGCCTGCAATGTATTTTAAATTACCGATGACACACTAATTGCCGAAATTCCGTCGCGTCATATTGTATGCGTTTGACATTGCTGACGTAATCATACGGAATTGCCACCGTGGAACTTCGGCATAGTGTGTTTAGACACTTAGGGTCAATGCAGACCGCAACGCGACGAGGCAAGGGGAGGCGAGGCGTGGCATAAATTTGTATGGATTGGACAGATTTCAATTGCGTGAGACGTCTTGGGAATCTGTCAAATCCATATTAATTTAGAAATGCATCTACGCGTCGCGTTGCGGTCTGAATCAACCCTTACATGTGATTGGTATGGTAGTGACAACAATCAGGTAGAAATAACTTCGAGCCAATCCAACTAGCACCGCTAGCCAAACTTAATCTCGAGTACACTCAAGATTTAAGTTTGGCTATCCCGTAACCGTATCAATTCTCTGGCTCGTTAAGTTGTGCAGACGTGTCACGGTGTCACGGTACGTGCTAATGTGCTGTCTCTCCCACCTACTTTGTTACTTTTACCTGTTTAATCGCTCCCTTGAGTCCACTGAAACGCATTATCTGTGCGCTGAATAAAAGTCGTTCCTTATTTGAAAAATACTTACTATTGCTACATCCACGTAGTGTGAAAATTGGGTAACCAGTAAATGCAACTTTTTCTGTAAATCGTTTAAAAAGTATTCACTGACATAGTCCGAAAATAAGAAAGTTACACGTCTTATAAATAAAAACTTTAGAGGTGTCAAGGGACACCCAAATGGAACGAAGTTATTCATTTATGTTCAAAAAACCTGTATACATATACACTCAAAAAAAATTATTAAAAAACGCCATATATTGACGCCCAGGAATACTAACAACGCGTCGCTGTTTATTTAAAAAAAACGCACTAGTTGACGCAACACAGGAATACTTGTACTATCAACGCCATCTGCCCCTGACATGCAGGTACTAATAAAAAAGTGTCGAGGTCAAACATATCGTTCTGTCTAGCCTTCATATTTACGCCGAACGCGGGATACTCGTAAGGAACTTCGTTCCAAAAGATGTTGTCGGCAAAGTGTAGACCGTGTATTTTTGTGGATTTAAATTATTCTATGTCTGTTCTCGAAATTAAAAGTTTATCTCCATATTAAATTATATCAATATTAGTTCATTGTAAGACTACAAACACTTTTTTCAAAAATATCATGCTATTTTACGGAAATATTAAGTTGGCAATATTCTGTTAAGAATTCCAAACAACAAACTTTAAAGCCGCAATCGGTGATAATTGTCAGAAATAAAATCATTAATAATTCCGAAGCGAAGGCACATTAAAAGTAACAGCTGCCGAGCGCGGTTCCGTACACCAATCCGCAATGCTATCAAATCGTATTGCTTCTTAAAGTTTATATTATTCGAAATTACCATTTCGGTAAACAAATCATAGCTTTAAGATATTCAATAAAAATACGAATATAAGTACATCGTATTTCGATGGTAGCTAGATATTAATATCCACACTTTTGTGAAGCATACAGCGAGTAGGTAGAAACCAAAATAAAGTAGATACAAAACTCGAAAGTAAACTTTTCTAAGATTCCATCATGTCCCTTGACTCCCGGTCGTAATCATTTTAATTAACTGGCAGTGACTGCCTACGATCTTTTAAAGGGACAATTTTGTTATATTTATACCCACTCAGTTTCAGGTAGTTTGGAAATAAATAATTTATTTAACTAAACTAAGTTATACTTGAAACCTTATTTTTTCTTTAACATAAGTCTGGTCCAGTCCCCCTCATAATATTACAATAAGAAGTAGGGAACTTACAACTTATATAAATACTACAAAATTACAAACAATATACAAAAGACATTTCATTTTCATCATAAATAGCGACACGAAGTGGTATTTGCGGACCCTAATAAAGCCAAGTACTTCCCACAGCACTCCTTACAGCTATTCTCTTATAAATTAATTACTTGTAATCTTCCCATGAAACGAGACTTACAGAAATGAAGTTACAACACCGAGTAATACCTGTAGAAACACAGATGTAGGAATTTTGGATGTTCCGCATTGTTTGAAAGTTTTTTTATTTATAAAGAATTTGGAATGTCGTAGGTTATAATAATAATATTATGTATTTAATTGTATTATGTACTATATTGTGTCTATATGGAATGATAAAATTCTATATATTTTGTGGATTCTATCTGAGTGCTACAACCTCTACGCATTTGTAGAAGGTGCTACGAGAAATTGTAGTAAACTTCATAAAAGTTTTTTTAAAAATATTATATTTAAAAGTTTTAATATTATTATTCCTTTTTTTCATTCTAATGTTTGTCATGTTTTAATTTTAATGAAAATGTGTTCCTACAGTGTACTAAAAATTGAATGTGAAAAATTTGTAAATATCATTGAACAAACCTTACAAGAACTAACTTCCGTTGGCTTTATAGTAAAATGCATAAAATATATTGTGATATAATAATTTATAATTTTATGATTCAAACAAAATTTAAAATTAGAAGGCTAATACCAAAAGTATTGGCCGGTTTACAAAATTTCAATACAGTGATCCGATCCTGCGCTGGATTGCTACTGGAATAATTTTAATTACAGTAGAAATCCAGCCTGAACGTGTATTGGAATGCACTGAATTTCATTCCAGTGCCTGTTTGCGGTATTCCAGTAGTAATATAGTGCTGGATTCGATATATTCAAATAGCGCATCCTGGATATCTATGCTCCACGTCACGGCAAGGGTACGGTAACGACTTACCGTCGCGCCGGGAGAGCTGAATTAGAAATGAAGTCGGGAAGTGGCTGGTTAATCAGGGACACATGTTACAATTTTGTGGAACAACCTCCACCTGACAAGTATGGCCGCCCACGATAAGATTACAAACGAAATATTGTAAGTATCATTCCGCTAAATACCGTGGTGTTTTGAGGTTGTTAAAAGTAATTGTGCTACAAATTTCGGACAAATAACACGAAATACGAAGTAAGAGTTTAATTGTGTCAATAATTTATTTATTTATATAGCTATCATTCCACTTAGCAATGCAGACTGTTATTTATGATCTTTTTCTTGATAGTTAATTTGTTCCGATGCTACGTGGCCCCATTCTGGGTAAAAGCCTCCTCCATTTCTTTCCACCGGTCTCTGTCTTAAGCAGTTTGCATCCAGATTTTTCCAGCTATTTTTGTGATGTCATCTGTCCATCTTTTCTTTGCCCTTCCTATATTCCTTTTGGGCCCTGCCATTTAGTTAAATATAAAAACGGGAAAGATGTCCACCCCCGGTTCCATTTCTGTTTTAAGCAAAAAAGGAGAGCATCCTTTAATTTTGATTTCATGCGAATGTCTGCGTTTCTAAATCTTTATATCTTCCTCAGTTTCAGCATGCTACGTTCCATTGCATGTTGGCATGACTTAATTTTCTTTTTTACTTTCTCTATAAACACCCATGTTTGGCTAGCATAAGTAAGACTAGGAAGAATGCATGAATCCATTATAGTCTTCTTTATGTTGAGGCTCCCTTTAAGATTTCTTTCTGTCAATAATACCGTAATTAATTAATTACTTTTGGCATTAAATTTTGAAAAGCTCACGCGAACGTTTTATAGTTTTCAGTTAAAAAGTAGCATAATCTTTGAGCAGCTTATACTAAACTACTTTTATGCCAAAAATTACAATAATGAGCAATTTTTGGACAAAGAAGTAAGGAGCATAATATATACTCATACACAAACTTTTATAATATAAGTGTGCTATTATCTCAGCAAATAAACATTAAATCGAAATCGATGGTACATATTTTCCAATGGATATTCCTTTAATATTTTTGTTTATTACGGCGGAGGTATTCAGGTGAAGATATTGCGATGTTTACCCCAGTCGCACTTGTGTCGAAGCTGTAACGCAAACACACGATATTGATACGAAAACTTCAATACCGAGGGAAAACAAAGCATTTAGGAACGCATACAAAAATACGAGGAGTTCCCATGCCAAAAGTGTAAACAAATATTTGGATGGAAAGTTGTAATAAACATTTAGGATCTAAAAATATTAGATTTTTTTAGATATGAAATAAATTATGTGTAATGTAACAATATGTAGAGAACTAGCGTAAATTCATAAATTGTGTTTAGATTGTATTTATAAATATTCAATAGAACGATCCTCTGATAATAATAATTAATATTACAACTTACAAGCATTAAAAATTGTTTAAAGTTAACATAAGTCAATGTATCATAATATTTAAATAGAATGCTAAGAAATGTTAAATAAATTATTTTTCGCTGAAAACTTTGATATCTAAATATTTGTTTATTCAAAACGAATTCATATTAAGATATTTTGGGCTTTGATATATATGATTTTATTATATTTAAGATACCAGAGTTTCTTTGCGAAAAGTATTTTGAAAAAAAAGACGGGTTGCACTCCGGGAGTGCCGGCAGAAGAGAAAACTTGATTATTAACGTTGTGCATTATTTTTAACCCATTTTTTATGAAAATCGATTATTAAAAAATCGATTTTTTTTATTAATCGAAACCCTTACAATCGATTAAATTTTTAACCCATTTTTTATGAAAATCGATCTTTAAAAAATAGATTTTTTTAATTAATCGAAACCCTTACAATCAATTCGAGTTCGAGTTCGAGTTCGAGTTCGAGTTCGAGTTCGAGTTCGAGTTCGAGTTCGAGTTCGAGTTCGACACAAAACACTACTTTCCAACCGTCTTATGGTTTTTCCAAGGTTTTTCGGTCAGCACGAGAATCTGACGCGAGTTTCACAGTTTTTACCCATCCCACAAAAGTGCTCAACGCCGCTAAAGAAGTTTTCACTTCAAAAAATACATTATAAATTTACAAAACATTTACTCACTGAAGTACTTAATTAGGTAACATTATGAGGATAAAATATTTGTGTACAAGAAATCCGTGGCTCGCACTCAGCCCGTGTAAGTCGGATTTATCGTTGTTTTTCTTCACTCAATGAAAGAACTTTTCAATCCCTCAATAATGTTTGCAGGAGAGCTTTACTGCGGTACTTATCGGAATTCTGATAATGGCTTTGAAGCACATATGCCACGTTGCATTGCCAATTTGGCATGTACTTATGGCAAATTACGTATAGTATCTCTAAAAACATAATTATAAAATTTGTGTTACAGAATACAAGTTGTGAAATTATGTTCTTTGGCTATAATATTAATATCGACTTGACCATTAACCAGAAGAAACAAACATGGAATGTTTGACTTTTAATAACCTCCAAGAAGATCCAATCTATCCAAAAACCTACAGCCATCCGTAATATTTCACGCCGCTTAATTTCCTTCACTGTCTGATGAACTGCACAAAAGACGGGCAACGCTCGCAGAAATTAAAATGTATTTATTCGCGACGAGCACAAAAAGTCAATATGAGTGGCAATAAAAAGAGGATATGGCGAGAAATAATAAAAGATAACCTCTAGAGTGAATGGAACGAGCCCTTGAGAATGTTTGCGTAGTGGATAAGACGTCTCCACACCACCCCATCCACTACTGACGGACGAAAAATTAAAATCTCACTGTTTTTGTCTAAGCTTCAACGTTTCTGAATTGCTACTTCTTTTGATTTTTGTGATTTTGGTCTCGTTAGTTTAGTATAATGTATCTGAAAAGGACTATCTACATTTCTAAGTAGACACACTTGACACCAATATTAATCCTTCGATCGCGGATTCTTGGAAATGCTATTGTATTCTGTTTTTTTGTCGCGATCACCGGTGCTCGTATGGAGCTTGATGGGTTAAGGTGAAGTTTGTGAGTGTCAACAGTCACGTATGTTTATTACTTGGTAATCATGGTTTTATCCTTGGTATGATAGTAGTTTAGTCTCTGAATTACCACTTTAAAAACTACTTTTCCTAAAAAATTTAAGTGTTACCGCGAGAATAATATCAGACTTATACATTAGGCGGCGTCCACATCAGACACGGCGCGGCGCCGTCACCGTGTTACGGCACGACGCCGCCACCGTGATACGGTACGGCGCCGCACCGTGTCACGGTGCCGCGTACGGTGCACCGCGCGCCCCTATTCTGGGTGAAACTTCCGAACGAAAATTGTGTCCAAACTTAAACGAGGCGCTTATTTGGAACAGATAAAAATCGGCCAAGTGCGAGTTAGGCTTGCGCACGAAGGGTTCTGTACCATTATTATAGAGAAAAATAACTAAAAAATTATGTTTTTTGTATGAGAGCCCCTTAATTATTAAGTTTATTTTAATTTTACCATCAATTTTTAAACAATTGAGTATTTTGTGAATATTTCAAGTGCCTATCTGTTGTAAATATTGGTATATAGCAAAAAATAGCAAAAATAAATTTCCTTTATTTCTGTTTCTTTTTTAATCTTCGTCTTAGTAACAACAAGAGAAGAATTCCTTCGCGATCCATATCCAGACAAGCATTTTCGTTCGAGCGCAAATATCGACTGAATAGGGACGCACCGTACGCGGCACCGTGACACGGTGCGGCACCGTACCGTATCACGGTGGCGGCGTCGTGCCGTAACACGGTGGCGGCGCCGCGCCGTGTCTGATGGGGACGCGGCCTTAGTCCTTCAAGCCCCATAAGAGCACGGTGATCGCGCGCGCGACAACAATAGAATACAATAGCATTTCCAAGAATCCGCGATCGAAGGATTAATCCGTATTTTGAGCAAGTCATATTTTATTGCAATCATAACACAATGAATTAATATTTATCGTATTACCATAAATCCTTGTAATATTTTTACTTAATACCTTTATACACAAGAATAACAATAATTTTAATATCATGCAAAGCGTCATAACTAAACAATAAACGAGGTAATATATTTTGTTAACGCGAAATCGATATTATTGGATGTCCGAAGACGGACGATAATATCCGCGGAGGAAAATGGAAGGACGATATAAAACGCACTTGCGCGCATAATATACGTTTTATTAATAAAAAGCCCAGGGAGATTCCGCCATAAATAGCCTTAATGGCCACTACTGAGCCGTCGATTTTTTCGATACAAGGCGGGCATTTGTTTGACAAATCCCTCGGGAATTTGCGACACTATCCTGTATTATCTCGGGGGGCTGACCCCAGGAGGTGAGGAATGCTAACGCGGGCTATATCTCGCTAAAGGCAGGTAATATTTAAAGTTTTTCGATTACTATGGCGTAGACAATATGTCTATCTGGCTTTGGCCGTTATGCGTATCCTTTTTTTTTCGTATTGAATAAAATTTTGAGTTTGATTTATCAACATCTACACTAATATAATAAAGAGGTAAGTTTGTTTTTTTGTTTGTAGGAGGTAATTAATATAATAAAATTTAACACCGATAGAAAGCTGGTGTGTTCCTGAATCCTGAGTGACATCTGCTATTATATTTTTATGTTACTAAAAAGTTATGTTTTTCTTCTGAAATTATGTCGTTCTCAGAATTCCACGCTGGCGAAGCCGCGGGCAAAAGCTAGTGTTCTAATAATCGCGCAAGATTCTCAAGTTTTACTATTATGCACGTTTCAATAAATTTTTGCAAAAAAATACTCAACGGTATTAGTAAACTTTTTTGCTTCATAGAGCTTCATGTTAAGCCACGGGTGACAAAAGAAAAATACAATTGAATTATCAACCCAACTCAGCATTGTGTATTAAGCCGATTCAGAGACGGGATTGTTAAAAGAAAATTTATCGCATTGAGAAGTCGCAATTAATAAGACATTTGAAGTTGCGTGAAAATGTAATTTAGATTGTTTTCCGTCGGCGAGGGTAGCGCCGCATCCTGTCTCCTCACAAAAGCTTATTTATATATGGCCGCTTTATATTAGCGTCTTTAAGGAACCAGGGGAGCATAATAAAAAAAGAATCAGCATCGATGTCTTAAGGCGTCTTCCGGCGCGATAGCGACGGCCCCGCCGCAAAATGGCGATCCACACTCGAATAAATTATACCACCCTCGAATCGAACCGAACGATTTCGATTCTTTTGAGGCTCGGCTTTAAATAGGCACCTTTATAAGTGTAAGTCGGACGATTATACTAAGCCGCCATTACATATTCAAATTGAAGTCATTTCGCTTTGTAGAAATTGACGCAAAATAAAACAAAGCCTTTTAGATACTCTTTGGCTTTAGAAATTAAAGTTGAGTTTAATTTGGTATTAGAATTTCGATTTAGTAATATAGACGTTACTTAAAACATAAATATAATAATAATAATATGGTCATGGTGTATTTCGAATGGGTCATAATCTCTTTTAATTTATTACCAAACCTACGGTGCGTATACTCTCTGAAGCGAAAGGGTGTTAGATATTTCTAAGCTAAATTTAATGAAGCTCACGTATTAAGCCATGATTTCCGACCCAGTAACTTTCATACGAGTCCGAAAAACATAATTTTTGCGCGACTGACCAAAGATTAACATTTAGATACCGCAAGCTTTTTGTTCGTTCCGGAAACATTTCTTTCCCACCCTCCGACGGCAAGATTGGAAAATCCAAAGCGTTGTTAGATAAAACATATAAAACTGAAACTGAAATATATAAATTCGTTTATTTCTTATAAGTATGAACAAAATATGATCATTATAGAAGGTTAAATTAAGGCAGGTTATACGGCTTTTGACTAATTAATTGCCTTTTAATATAAACGATAAATTAAATGAAAATAATATTTCGGGATAATTAAATCTACACAACTTTGCCCGGGATGCTCCAAAATAAACAATAAAATTAATGACTTGCTTTTCCGGAGAAAAAGAAAAGCAGCTCGAGCAAATTGATATTTTGAATAATAAAAGGTACCCGAAATTATTATGAGTAACACAAACACAAGTCAATAGCCTGCCGGGGTGGTCAATATTGGATTAGCTGCCAAAAGGAGCCAAAAAGCAACGTATACAAAAACCTTTTACAGCGGTTAGCCTGACGTAAAAATATTTATAAAACGCTCGTATTTTGTGGAGACCACTTATTTGTATAGCATTGTTAAATACGTTCAACATTTTCTATTTTTTGAATTGTTTATTTTTAAATGAATAACAGTTTTTATGGTTTGAATGGATGTTTGCACGTGCGTAGTATTTTCTATTTACCTGCCACTTTGTTCAATTTAGTTACAATTTTTCATACTAGAGGATGTATTTATTTAAGAAATATTGAATATATTATTTATATAATCATTAATCACTAATGTTGCTGCATGTGTAACATGTGCATTACTGGGCTAAAGTTGCTTGCAGCTTGTGTTAATAAAATTACAAACATAACTCGTTAAATGCTACATAATTCAGAATGTAAATAGGTATTGATTGTGCATCATAATTTACAATATGAATGAACACAATATGTAACAAATAATTTGTTACATATTGTGTTCATTTTTAAGACGTTAGCTTTCCGAATTGACCAAAATAAACTAAAAAATAAAATATTATAGTGTTCCTTTCCATACTTTCTTAGCTCCAACCGGCAATAGTGCGAAAGGGCTGGGGTAAAACCATTGTTTATCCAAAGTATGGAATAATATAATCAACAGAAGAAATAGGAATCCGGCGAAAAACCAACAAACCGGGCGAAAATTTGCTTAGGCCAGCGGAATAAGTGGTTGATGCCGGCCGGGACACCCATTGTCTGCTCCTCTATTTATGGGGGATAGTCTCCTTTAATTATTCATTTAGCCTGTCTATGTGTACTTTGGAATTTGAAATGTTTCGATATCTAAATTATGGAAATTAAAAACAACGGAATTGTTAAAAGTTCGTTATCAGAGACGTGGTACGCACCGCTTACCTACTATAACTATTAACTAAAAATTATTCGTAGATTTTTGCAAGTTTCTTACGCCGGTTCTTGTCGCCGGGTTAGTTATTTCCCGAACCGGTGGTATGTATTATATATTTTATTTTATGAACTTCTTTATTTAATTAATACCAATTTCCAGTGTTAGTTATAACATTGTGTCATACAGTAAAGCAGTTATACACATCAATATAAATTTCTAAATTAAATTTACTAACGATTTTATCATTTCGATGGCATTAAGGAAATTCATCAACAGAATGCAATTTTCCTCAAATCCGATTCATAAAGTCGGCAATTTACCTTTTCTTTCGTTCAATAAGCAGCTGCCGTTTATTAAGACGCACCTGTCAATCTTACGCTGAGTTTTTATTTCCCTCCTCATCTCAATTCGAGTGCTCAGTATTGGGAACTCTTATTTTAGCATATTTATTTAGGACCGGCCGTCGAAACAAGAGGTTAGCGTTTTCAAACAATCGAAAAAGTTGATTACATCAACTGTATTATAGGTACCTATGTTGCTGGATTAAATTAATTACATGGTAAAACGGTATCCTCACCACAAGTTTAGGCATATCATGTTATTTTGGATACAACTAACCCTACAATGAACAACTGTATGCTCGCAGATCTGGGTAAAGTTAAGGTTAACCTCGGGCTAACTATTACCAATTTTTTGTTCTTCTTTTGTTCTTCGTAATTATTATGAAACAATTAGCTGATGTTTAACCAAGGGGTTAACTTAGATTATCGCTAGTGAGCCTTTATTTAGTATTGTGTGACCACTGAACACTTACTTAAGCTTGTCCTGTTGGCTACACGGGCATTATTACTTACAGCTATCTTATACACAATAAAATGTACCTTACACAGTCCTTAAAACACCCAGAAAATTCGAGACCAATCCTAAATCAACACTCGAACGAGGGTGTCCACACTTCGATTTTCGATTTCGCCCACTACATTAATTCGGGCGTTCATTATAAATGCCATCAAGTCGGCCGTTAACGAAGTGCTGCGCAATTAAAGTCGCCGCTGACGTCACACCCCTCACGAGTGCTCCTCGACCAGAAGGACACCTTGAGACGGAATTAAAAAATTGAAGACTCAAGTCTTGGTTCGCTCGCGTGGAAGACCCCATTATAATATTAAAGACGTCTTCACTTAGTACATAGTTCTAGTTTCCAAGGATCGAAAGAGGTGGATATTCTAACGTCTGTGATACTTACTAACGAGCTTGTTGATCCTTCCACCAACATGCGGGTAGGTTTTACAATCAGACACAATTTTACCGAATTCCAAAAAATCTAAATTTTTAGTACCTAGTTTAGGTTAGGATCACACCGCTCACCTTTACTATTGTCTATTAGCTATGTCCACCTTATGCAATTTCATCTTCAATTTTCGTCATCTTCTTTTTATTCAACTTTCGTTTGGTGTATTCAATAATTGAATGCGTCATAATAGCCTAGTAAATGAATGCCCAAAATGGGGGTGTGCTTGGAAAAGTCGAAAGCAGAAATTTTGACTTTGATACTTTGTTTAAACTAGTTAGGAGATAAACATACTAAAAGTCCTGACCCCTCCGAGGTGAGCCCGAGAGAGAAGGTCCCGTTTTTAATTTTTAATCATTAAAGTATAAATATAACTGAGTATTTTGTGAACATTTCAGCCTACCTTATGCCATGATAGATATCGAGCAAAAAATTGCAAAAAAAAAACAAGTTTATTGTATGAGAGCCCCCCCTTAAATATTTAATTTATTTTGTTTGTAGTATTTATTGTTATAGCGGCAACAGAAATACATTATCTCTGAAAATTTCAACTCCCTGGCTATTATCGTTCTTGAGTTACAGCCTGGAGACAGACAGACGGACAGACAGATGGACAGACAGACGGTCAGGAAGACGGGCAGACATTAAAATCTTAGTAATAGGGTCCCGTTTTTTCCCTTTGGGTACGAAACAAGAACAAAAAAAGGCCCAGTGTGGACAAAGCTATTAAACGATTATTTTATATTATTAAATCTTATAGATACTTATTAAATTTAAATAATATGTACTAGATAAAGTTATAATAACAAAAATATAAAATTAAAAATATAACCCCCATCTTTTTGGAAGTCGGTTGAAAAGTAAATAAAAAGAACCTGCAAAATCCAGCAATCAACTTTGTCGCGACGTTTTCGATCACATAATCTCTGCCTCATTAATGTGTCAAAATCTTATTATTGTCGCCCGCATAAGTACATTAACAGCTGGAGATAAAACAGCCGCCCATTAGGGAGAGAAAAAACGTCGATGCTATCTCTTTGAGGTGGCAATCTCATTTTTCCCAAGTCGATCACGGGGTAAATGATCCCAGCTGAAAGGACTTACGCTGATTAGTGCGATACATCCATCGATTACGACGCAAATTAGATGTAGTGTTCGATTTTCTTTGAATAAATTAAAAATCGAACAGTATCGAGCAGTTTTTTTTCTGTATGATATTATGTTGCTTCGGTATAGTATAGCTAGCTAATAATTGAAACTAGACGAAACGTTTAAAATACGTAAAGTCAGGCAAAATGCTGTATAATTCTTTCTAAATATTGATTTGAAAACAGTCAATAAAGCACAATGTCAATACTAATTCATAAAACTTGGAAAGTGTTTCGTCAAGCGTTCGCGGGGAGAGTGAGGACCGCGAAGGTGTCTCAATCAGCATAAAACAAAAGAAATCAATAGCTCTCCCCTCGCCGGCTGACAAAGAGCAAAGATTTCTTTTCACAATTAACCACCCCTGGGTGTTGAGCGCCGATAACACCCGATGTGCCATTTTTAAAACACTATCGCTGTTTTCTAGAACTTTCGATAGTGTCAACGTGGATTTTCGATAGTGTTGAAAGCGGTAAACATAAGTGATTGTTTATTTAATACGAAGGATTAATAATAATAAATAGTTTTATGTCTTGGTTTTGGTATAGATTTAACTTTTGTTAGAACTAGCTATAAGTAGCTGAAGTTAACTCTACATAAATTAATGTAGAGCTCCGAATTTTTGTCATAATAATATTATAAATTATTATAAATGTAGGAGTGCTCGAGTATTTTAAATGGTAAATGTATTCTAAGTAATTAAAACACGAGAATTTTCTTATAATTAAACTAAACACAGACATTTCAAAGTATGATACGATTGTAGAATCATTTTAGCCAGTATTGTAGAGTTAATAATTCTAGTTATAGTATACAAACTTTGTACAAATATCGACTCGTCTTGCATTTAATTGAATGCAAACAAGATCTAGACTGTGCAAATGGATGGTATGAACTGTTGTTTCTTTTATTTGGTCCATTTCGTCGCTAATCCGACAATTTCGCGAGGCTTACGAGATGAGCTACACGGTATGGACAGTTCGTGATGTTGAATAAGCATTTGTTTAGAAGCGTTTTAACGATTTTGAATATGGACAAACAATACAGCCATTTTGTTTTTTAAAGTTGTATGTAGTAAGCTGTCGGTAGTAGTTATATCAAAATATTTGTTTTTTAATTAAAATATAATAGCTGTTCCCCAAGGTGTTACCCGCGGTTTTTAGTGTAAGTGAATTGCGTATTAACAAAATACATTTTTATTGATTTTCCCATATGAATAAGACATTTTCCGAAGTAAAATATATTATTTATATAATTTATATATTATTATTTATATATTGGATTAACACATATGTTTATGTGTTAATCCAGGATGACAGCTAACTTCATGCCAAATTTGATCGAAATCGCTCCAGCCGTTTAAGCGTGAAGAAGTAACAAACATACACACTCACATATCAAACTTTCGCCTTTATAATAATATTTGATAGCGATGGGAGAGGTGGACTGTAATACGAAGATGAGGATAACTGTAACTAATAACTATAAACTAACTCGAACTGAAACGACAACTGTATTCACTCGAGTCTCCACTCTCCGTAAATTGTGTACAAAAATATAAAATGTCAATAAGCAGAAATATGACATAGAAAAGTACAGATTTCAAAATTGTAAAAAAGTATAAAACACTTATCTGTCCAGCCAGTCGCCAACAATATTAGTATGACAGTATGATTTTACACAACACGTTCATAACTATAATATAGTATTTGTAGGTTGTATTACAATAATATTAATAATAATAATAATAATATAATATCTATGGACGCTTCACACCACGTCAGTCTGGCCCCGTGCTAAGTACCTGAAGGACTTGTGTTACAGGTACCAGACAACGGAAATATATTTAATACTTTTATACTATACATATATTTAAGATTTTTATTATATCATACACATATTTAATACACATCCATGACCCAGGAACATTGAAAAACTTTTTTTGTTCCGTCGGCGGGATTCGAACCCGCGACCCCCGGCTTGAGTTGCCACACACTCTAACCATTAAGCCACGGAGGTCGTCAAGTCAATATTATGATGTATGTATATTGTTCAAATAAATAAAACATAATAATTTAACTCCATAATCAATAATAAACACTACCTGTCACAAACGTAAAACTAGATTAAAATCTTAATCTTGTTTAAATAATACGGGGTACAACCAACTTTGTTCTTATCGGGGATTTACCCGGTCGTCTAGGAGGCTACTTTTATCCGGGCAGTGTTTCAATATTTAATAATCCTCCGGTAACGAGCTCGGCCGGTTTAAAAAGTTTAAATGGCCAAACTCAGTCTCTGCTCAGCGTAACTCTATAATGAGATTGAGTGATTCGTGCTGCTAATATTGGTTGTTTCTGGGTATTATAAAATTTGTAAAATACTAATTTATCCCTTGGTTGATTACAAGTTATTTTTAATATACTTATTATATTTATTTACTGCACAGAAAAACTTTGACTAGATTTAAACAGATAGAACGTTGTTTATATGTCAACTGTGAGTTGTGGGCTGAGGTTGTGACGTCATGGACACGGTGTTGCAATGCCAGGACATTAAAAAATATACAACTTGATATCTCTATTGTAATGATTTTATAAACTACCGCTCGAACTTGATTAATGTACACTCTTACAATTTTTAAGATTTTCAATTCTGAATTTTGATATTGTACGAATTGAATAATTGAATGAATTTTAAGATACTCTCTACGAATTTATACGCAAGTTCTATTTTATAAAGCCAAGGCAACGAGGTCGGCTACGCACACAATTTTTATTTAGATATTTCCACACGGAATGTTCTGACTGTCATTACTAGGAGCGCAGAGGCAGACGCAGGTCAGCAATAAACTGACCTTCGTCAAACTGCGTGCGTCACGTCTCGGCCGGTGACCGCGGGCGACGCTTGCGACACCCTCGTTCCGTCGCGGTTTTATTGACTCCTGCGGTTTTCTGAAATCCTGGTGACATTTAGTGTAATGAAAATGAAAACCAGAAGTTTTGTTTAAACAATTTAAATTACAATACTTTGCCATTTGCATTTTTCACTACGCCGCGCCGCGCTGCTCAATACGACTGCCCTTAAATTGCCTGTCATGGCAACACTGTTTGACGGTTGACATAAATGCAAAAACAAAAACTAAATAGATGACCATCATTATCCTTAAAACTTAGCGTTCATAGGAAAGTTATAAATATCCTTCATATTTCAAAGTCGTTTGCATCTGGACACCGGCTATTGAGACAGGGGTCTGCTTAACAAATAATTATTAGGGAGCCGCTCCCCTGAACGTCAGTCTAAGGACGGTTAATCTCATTCAGACTTTAGGACTCTATTATTTAAAGCCTTATATTATTATGGTCTATTAATTATTATTATTAAAAACTTTAACCAAGATTTAACCAATAACCGACTTGCAACGCCATCTAGTTAAAATAATGTTAACTGTTAATCTATATCGTCGGTCGTTACTCGTTATCGTTCAAGTAGAGCAATACTTTGTTCAAAGGATGAGTTATTTTAGTACTAAATAAAACAGATAGCATGATTTAATTAAAAAAAAACTACTAAACACTCATAAAAATATACCTGTTTTTATTTTCAAGTATGAAAACCAATAAACATCGATGTGATTAAAAAACCGTCAAAAAATAACACGAACAAGGGTGTGAAATTGTCACACTCTAACCATCCCTCGGCGACGGCCCATAAAACGCAAATTCTGCAATAAAAAGCACCCCGACACAACATCCTTCCTGGACACTGACTCAATACAAAACCCGCCATTCACAACGCATTAATGTATTTTTCCAGCACTCGAAAATTTAAGAAAGGAACTAATCCACAAAACTTCAAGGTACAGCATATTGAGCCTTATGCAAATCACGATAGAGGTCACCCTAACAGTAATTTTTAAGCTGAAACTCCGTAAGATTCGTTTAACAATAGCCCTAATTAGCTGTCAAGGCGAGAGCTGCGGTGGTGTCTGTCCCAGAAATGGGAATTATTCAAAAGATGTCTCCAGTGATTTCTTTCGTTTTGTAAAAGACTACGTAATGTATCTAAAACACAGACAATGCCTATGTTTTATTCAGGCTTTGTTACGTGTACCTCTAATTACGATTGTCGTCGCATCCGTCGACAAAAAGATTGACAAGCAAAATAAATTTAATGAGAATCTTACTTTGTTATGGGCTTAGTTTTGAATGCCTACTTTGCATGTCGGTGATGATTTCAGAGAACAAGACTATACATAAAATTCTGTTAGTAGCTTGCTCTTTCAAATTATAAAATAAAATTTTAAATCATTAATGTCACTATATTGTGAAGAAGAAAATTTGGGAATGCGTTGGCCATTTGTTAAGTTCATAACTTTTCCATTTTGGTCATTTTGAGAAAAGGCTCCAGATTAAAACCAAGTCACAGGCAACAATAAGTCTATTATTTTCGTTAATTAAATCAAAAGTGCTAATTTTTATGAAACCTTAAGTGTTGTATTTAGCATTACAGAATAACAAATCAAATATGAATCATCCGCAGCTAAACTACGCATTCAAAAACAATTACGAGGGCGCGAATTTGGGCGAGTGCCTAATTGGTATGAGATTTGCAAGTGTTTCTAATTGCGTTGGAATTTAACTCCAAGGCGATCAGTCACAGCACCATCAGGTTAATTAAACCATTTGTCTGACAACCCGTTACTTGGCGGCAAAGTATTTGGTCATGTTATGAGTGTTGCCAACAAGAAATTAGGGTTTTCGAAACTTTACTGCATTATTAATTATTTTGATAGTTACGTTTATCTCGTATCCAGATTCTAATATTTTATTTTAACATTTATACAGCCATACAGATTTGATCTATTTCCTATTAATTAGTAAGACATCAAAATACGCGACCGCTTACGACAAACTTTTGGAGTTTTTTACATAATGTTACTTTTGAGTTTTAACCAATCAGACCGCGGCGTTTGACGTATAATTTTTTTTTCAGTAATATAAATAATAATAATAACTTTTTTGCAACACAAATAAGGTAAAAGACCTAATGCTAGACACTGAACTAATAGATGACACTTATGACAATTATTTTTAACAAAAAATTAAAACCGACTTCCAAGGTAAAAACAATAATAACATCCTTATAATATGAACTAAAAAGTATTAAATAATTTTTCCTATCTCATGGTGCCTTTTTCCGAATTCGGCTAAAACTCAACTATTTCTGTACTCAATCTTCATAATTTTGAAGTCGGTGCCAGTTACAAATGTTTCAAATATTCCGGCATCTGGATTCAGCTATATCTGGTACCGACTTCAAAATTACGAAGTACAGAAGTACAGAAATAGTTGAGTTTTAGCCGAATTCGGAAAAAGGCACCATGAGATAGGAAAAATTATTTATTAGTTCATATTATAAGGATGTTATTATTGTTTTTACTTTGGAAGTCGGTTTTATTTTTTTGTTGAAAATAATAATTTTACTCTTTTTAGTTACCTAGTAAAATCATCGCGTACTATACGTAGATTAGGGCCGATTGACACCGGAATGGCAGAGGCGAGGCGAGCAGTTTCAGTGTCATATGATTTTAAACTTTATCTTCATTATTGTAATACATAGTATCGCTTGAGAAATCGACGCCGCCGGCGGCCGCAAGAGGCCACGAGCGTCCACGGGCGGCCGTAGATTTCTCAAGCGATACTATGTATTACAACAATGTAGACAAAGTTTAAAATCATATGACACTGAAACTGCTCGCCTCGCCTCCGCCATTCTGGTGTGAATCGGCCCTTCACCTGTATATTATTCTACGTATCTAATATCTTATTACAATTTGTTAACAGTCACACTTACAAAATATAATATCAGCTGCAGATAATTTTAAACAATACATTTAAAAAAAATCGAAGTGGACACGTGCTAGGGCCGCGCCAAACCGGAATTTTAGCAGCGGCGCGGGCGAGGCTTTCAGTGTCATATGATTTTAAACTTTATCCTTATTATTGTAATACAAAGTATCGCTTGAGAAGTCTACGGCCGCCCGTGGCCGCGATTGGTAAGTGTGACAGTGCACTAGCATGTTACTTGTATAATGTATTATCGAAGCAACTTACTTCTCAGAAGTAATGTCAAATGTGTGCCTTACGCTCTGGAGATAAGGTTGAATATTTTGTTATGTTCAATTTTGGTGACATTGGTGACCCTGACATGGTAATGATGATGATGATGAATGTAATTTGTATAGTAGCATATGCTTTCAGTTCTTAAAACAGCGCCTAAGCCAAACTTGTATCTATAAGGAATCCGGAGTTCTCTTAGTATCTTCGGAACCATAGTATACCTTGGTGCAAAATGTTGCGTTTTGGTAGCATATACTTAGGATGCTTCTCATAAAACCAAAATCACTATATGTTTCCATATAAATTTCGAGGAGTTCCCTCGATTACTCATGGATTCCATCATCAAGTCACCACTTTTGTGAACATGGTACCAAATTGGAGTGAAACCTAATACAACAAAATAAAAATTTCGAAAATCGGTTCACAAACGGCGGAGTAATCGTTGAACATACAAAAAAAAAAAATCCACGTCCGAACATATAACCTCCTCGTTTTTTGGAAGTCGGTTAAAAAAATACCATAAAAATAAGAATTACTCTAATTATTTCTCACCACTGAAGATTTTATAAGCTTCTCAAGCTATCTGTGGAATTGAAAAAATATATTAGAGACGCCTTCGGGAACAAAATTTTAAAATGGGATCAGTTTTCGTAAATAATATGACCGCGTCAACACGCGCTCGGCAATTTCTTAGCAAGGAAGGCGAAATTTTGCACGTAAGTTTTGAATACATTTATTTGATTTTTTGTAATTTCTATTGATTTCATTGGATTAATGGTCATGTTGTATACACTAATTAATGTTTATTTAAGATTTTTTATCCATTTTCCCTAACAATATAATTTTGCTAGGTTTTTTATCATTAAATTAATATGAGTAATAATAGTGACTCATCTTGCGATGACTTTGTCTCAATGTCATCAAACGACAGCGATGAAAGTTTTCATAGTGCCACATCAGTACCTCTCAGAGAGACAATAATGGGCAATTTTTCCTCTGTAAACAAATGTTTTAAGGCAGTTCACATTAATGCCCAAAGCATTCCTGCTCACTATGCTGACTTACTCACAACCTTTGATCGTGTTAATGTGGATGCCATTTGTGTATCAGAGACATGGCTAAAGCCATGCTTACCATCTACCTGCTACGGTTTACCTGGATTCAAACTAATTCGTAACGATCGCATTGGTAGGAGTGGAGGCGGTGTTGCTATCTACTTGCGTTCTGATTTGCCTTATACTATTATTAGCGCATCAGCACAGCCCCCTCCTACGGATGCTCTTGAGTTTTAACTTCTGGAAGTACAGGTAAGCCGTTACAGCAAAATGTTATTAGGTGTCTATTACAGTCCGTCTATGCATAACAACTATTTCCAATCGTTTGTAAGTACTTTAGAGGTTTTTTAGACTAACTACAGTCATTCTATATTAATGGGTGACTTTAATACCTGTTTACTTAAAGGCGATAGTCGTTCCCGTAAACTTACATCTATTCTAGATGCGTATAACATGAAAGTCCTGCCGCTAGATCCGACTCATTGTTCCCCAGGTTGCCGTCCCTCCCTGCTTGATCTTATCATAGTCTCCTCTCCTAATCTTGTCGCTAAGCATGGGCAGTCTTCGGCTGAGATATTATTTTCGTACCATGACCTCGTCTATGTTGCATATAATGTTCGCCCTCCCAAGGCCAAGGTTAAAACTCTAATGCTACGCAACTTTTCAGCTATGAACGTTGAGAGCCTTAGGGAGGATGCATCTAACATTGACTGGTCGGATTTAATAAAATCTAAATCTATCGACGAAAAAGTTGCCGAGTTCAATGTAAAAATAAAATCTCTCTACGACAAACACGCCCCTGTTAAGCCTGTAAAGATCAAACATCTTCCTGCTCCTTGGCTTTCAGACGAGCTTAAAGCAATGATTAGTGCTAAACATGCAGCGAAGGCTAAATTAAAAAAAAAATAAAACAGAAGAATGTCGAAACAAATATATTAAAATACGCAACCGCTGCAATACAATGTGCCGTGATGCCCAGCGGCGCCACATTCATCAGCTCGATAGAAAACGGAGATCCAACAAAAACGTGGAAATTCCTAAAAACACTGGGTGTGGGGCGTCCTGAATCGGAAATGGATCGTAATACCTTGTTATTCGTCTTGTTATTAATCCCAAAAAAACACAATTAATATTAATTGGCAGCCCGGGGCTGGTCTCCAGGATTGACTGTAACTCCTTACCTCCCGTCCTCATCAATGGTATTACAATCCCATTTAGTAAAGTGGTAAAAAATCTCGGTGTGTCTTTCGATGATAACTTATATTGGAAGCCACAATTACAAGAAATTAGTAGGAAGGTATTTTCAACTTGGCATTCCTTAAAACGCCTCCGATATGTTCTGCCTACACGAACTAAAGTAGTCTTAGCACAGTCTTTGTTTCTTTCCCTACTTGATTATGCCGATGCTTGTTTTATTAATTTAACTGAGGATCAACTGAATAAGCTCAAGCGTCTACAAAATCTCTCATTAAGGTTTATTTTTGGTTTACGAAAATTTGACCATATCACCGAATACCGCACTAAGCTTAAGTGGCTCCCAATCCGATATCGTCGTGATTTCCGCGTACTCTCCCTACTCTACAACATTTTATTTGACTCCCGGTATCCTTCTTATTTAAAAAACAACTTTGTCTTTCACAATTACGATAGAAAAGAGCTCCGTTCCTACTCAAAACTTCTCCTTAACGTTCCCGCCCATAAAACTAAATATTTCAATTCCTCATTTACTGTTAAGTCTATTTTACTCTGGAATTCCTTACCAGATCATATTAGGCAAGCTGAAACGTTGAATCGCTTTAAGTCGTTAGTATTTAATCATTATTTTAATATTTCTGTCAACCAATAATATTTACAGGATATACACATTGTAGTAATAGTAAGTATGTATTATTATTTATTATTAGTATTTATATTGTATATTATTATCATTATTATTATAGCATTTATTATATTATGTATAGATTGGTTGAGTGTATGTACATTTTTATTATGAATATATATATATATATATATATATATATATATATATATATATATATATATATATATATATATATATATATATATATATATATATATATGTATATATATATATATATATGTATACTTTTGCACATCACCATTTTCCTAAATCTATATAATAAATATAATAATCTCATAAAATTTGTTAAAGGGTTGCCTGGAAGAAATTGCTTTCAAGTAATAAGGCCGCCCTTGTGTACATGTCTCATTTATAAATATGTTTGTTAATGTAAATTTTACTGTTATGTTTGTGCACAATAAAGTATATTTGATTGATTGATTGAATATAAAGGGTGTCTATTATTAGTTCTTGAAAATGTAAAAAAACCTAATAGATGACATGGATCTCATCTTTGACTTTTGCAATACATACTAAAGTTATTTTGTACTTTATTCTACTGCAAAAATCATAACTATTATCTGAAAATATAATTCTATTAACAATCTAAGAACTTACAACTACTGCACCTAAAAATGGACATGGTGTCTAATATTAGACCTTGTACTGATCTAAAAATCGATTGCTTTAGTTTTTTAGCAGTAAAAAGAAGAAAAAGGAGAGCTGAGAAAAGAAAGAAGAAAAAAGAAGAGGCAAAAGAAGCATGGAGACTAAAGACTGAAAATAAATTTGCTAGGAAAAAATATGAAAAATAAAAATAAAAGGAAAGATAGTTTCAGCATGGAAGAAGAATGAATAGAATCTGGAGACAACGTGGATAATATTTCTGATGCATGTAGTTACTATGATGAAGTAAATGAAATCTTTTGAAAAATGGCAAATAAAGACCTAATAATAGGAAAAATGTAATGTAATGTTCTATGTCAACTATTAGTTCATATTGGTGTCTACTATTAGTGATGTTCGTTTTTAGGGTTCCGTACCCAAAGGGTAAAAACGGGACCCTATTACTAAGACTTCGTTGTCTGTCCGTCTGTCCGTCTGTCCGTCTGTCCGTCTGTCTGTCACCAGGCTGTAACTCGAGAACGGTAATAGCTGGAGAGTTGAAATTTTCACAGAATGTGTATATCTGTTGCCGCTATAACAACAAATACTAAAAACAAAATAAAATTTATATTTAAGGGGGGCTCCCATACAACAAACGTGATTTTTTTGGCCTTTTTTGCTCTATATCAATAATGGCAACAGGTAGGTACTTGACTTTTTCATAAAATCCTTAGTTACATGTGTACTTTAATATTTAATAATAATATTTAAATAAAATAAAAAATTAAGGGGGGCTCCCATACAAAAACCACAATTTTTGGCATAATTTTGCACTATAATGGTACGGAACCGTTCGCGCGCGAGTCCGACTCGCACTTGGCCGATTATTTGTGATGTCATCTATTAGTACTTATGACTAAGTTTACAAAAAAACCAATAATATATTTTTTTATTGATTTGTCAGAGAATAATTATAATTGTTTTATTTTGTGAGAGTTACTGAAGACATGGAAGAAGTTATCAATCCTTTATTTTCATAAATATATATTTTATAACATTCAAATGTTTCATGTTTCCTTAAAGTGTCTGTCATTAGGCCTTTTCCCTTACACGTTTATATTTTTTACAGATTCAGTGCAGTTACAAACTAAAACATAAACACAAAAAACATTAATGTGCAAATAATGATGGATACGATGTACTATTATAATAAACATTAATTAATTGTTAACTAAAACTAAATACTAAATAATTAATACAAAACTTACTTATTTATTTCTTCTAAAATATGAAAACGTTTGCAAAATAATTTCATACAAATTGCAAGGTGCATTAAAATTGTTGACACGCTTTTCCTTCATCGCATAAAGCCGTCCCCGGAAATTTTTCAGTCGTAACAAAATTACAACGATCGCGTTGCTCTTTTTCAAAGGTTCATTTTCATTAACACCATCGGCTCACATATTTGTCATAACCTGTCCCCTGCTCCTTGTTCTTTTTTCGCACATTTTTAATTTGCGTTGTTTCGGTTTTGTTCCTTCGCACATTCCTTCATTGTCCAAATTTTTCATCGCACCCGGAGCCAAACAAAAAAGTGTGCGTCGCTTTATTACATTTCAGGAAAACATTCGGCAACTTCCGATAAATTGACGTCATCAATTCGTAGTTTCGTTCAGAAAAACGTACTTTTTATCGCAGGTTCATAAATAATAACGAGTGGATGGGATAATGAAATGGTATCGTCTAGACAGCCCACATATAGACCAGACTAATTAAGCTGCTGCGGCGAAATATTTAAAAAAGTAAGGGCCTTAACATTTACTGGGAAAAAACCTAATTACGTTTAGTACGTTATTCGCCTTTATTCTAACTTTAAACTAGAAAACGCACGGTAAACCTGAATTGAATAAAAAATTATTTTTTAATTTAGTTTATAAAAAACTTTAATTTACTACAACATGCTATCCTCTCATACCCTGTCCGTAATACATTATTAAGAAAATCTGATAACAACACCGACGGTAAACAGCATCAGTTGATTGAATTTGTTAACGATGGTTTATGAAATATATTGCGAGCCCTTGGCAGCCTCATGGAAATTGCTTCCGACCGAGCATAAATATCTATTAGGCTGCTGTTACATTTATTTTTCATCGGGACTGTTTGTTTAAATGAGAGATGGGATTCTCGGTTGAAATCCCGGTATAATGACGTCATCAAGAGACAACGGAATAGAGATGCGACAGAAAAATAATTGTGTTTAGTTTTTCTCATTAAAAAAAAAACAATTTTTCTACCATTAGGGCCTGTTTTACCACTTTCTGATAAGTGCCGAATAGGCTATCCACCACTCAACTTGACAGATGAAGTATGGAGAATCTGTCAAAAAGTTGTAAATAGCCTATTCGCCACTTTATCAGAAAGTGGTGAAACAGGCCCTTAATGGTATCTTAATATCTAATTAAATGCTGTATTTGCTTATTACGTTTTTCTACTAGTAGTATGTAACGTTTTCTGGAATTGAGCAAGGTGACAATGGTGTATTATGGCCTATTGAGTGTTGACATCTCTCGATGAACAATATAAAAATCGGCCCACTCGTTTGGATGCTACGATGCCACAGACATACACACAGACAGCTGACAGACAGACAGACAAATAGACAGACACGTAAAACTTATAAAACCCCTCTGTTTTCGTCAGGAATTAACAAAACATGAAGCCACTACACCAAAAAAATATCCGCAGCCAAACATAGAACCTCCTCTTTTTTGGAAGTTGGTTAAACGAGCCTCTACAATAATTAAACTGAAACACATTTCTTGTTCGAAAAACGAATTTTCTCAATTTCACTTTATATTTCCGCTGCACGCAAACGGCTTATGGGGTAGGTGTAAAATGATATAGCTTCGGAGGTCCAATGTCAGGCAATAGGTAAAATTCATACGGGCCGCGCACATTGAATGCAAATGGCCTAATTATGACCAAGATGGCGGCTTCTTCCACTTCGGCTTTGCGGGTTTTTTTGCGAAAAATTAAAAAGGTACTTGATTTTTTAATGGGGAAGTTTGAATAAATTGAACTGTTGTTTTTTAAAGGTCTGTGTGTATACTTTAGACTGTTATATTTTAAGCAAACTTTTTGTTTTTTGGTATAATTAACTTAATAGTGGAAAATACGAAAATCTTTTGTATCTCTCCACATTTAATTCTAGCTCCAATGTAATTCTCTCTCGAATTCTCTCCCAATTAAACTATGGTATCAATAAATCGGTACGGCAACATCTTTATCTGGTTTTAAACTCCAGCTTCTTCGAAGTTAATGGCGTTTCATTATATCGTTAGATAGGCTTAGGAGGTTCCGGCGGTGAGTTATGGTTATTTGAATTGTGCGAAACAAAATAAATTTAGTGAACGTGCTCTATACCGTTCTGCTCTTTGCATTTTTGAGTGCTTATTTCGGGCGGGATAAAAGTTTCCGTTATTTATGGCGCGTCTCTAAGATTTAATGTGAAGTCAAACAGCGATAATGCCCCCGTCTGAATATTATTGCCAACTTTCCGGCAAGGTGATACGATTTACGACTTTATTTTAGAGTTGTTGGTGTCTAGTGGGTGTACTTAGGTACTACACAAATCTTCCTTTTGACAAATTGATATTTTACAAAAGTAATGAAATCTATTTTTGGATTGTTAATAAAACTTTTTTATACTTACAACACACGAAATAAGATGTTCCAAGTTTTTCGGTTTCAACAATTAGGTAAGTACTTTAATGTTTGCTTAAGAGGGTGACTAACCCAAAAAATCAAATATCGTCCTTCTCTCTTCATACTCACGCCCGTCTTTCATATGCCAGGTGAAAAAGGACGACGCAGATTCATCGCCAAATTAGTTTTTTCTCAATAACTCGATAAATATGCAACATTTTAATAATCCGCTAGGTCGGATTCTCAATGATAGAATTTTATACAATTAACCGTGTATTGAACTAAGTTAAAATATTAACTTAGTTCAATACACGGTTATGGCAATACATGAAAAATTCGTGAAAATTAGATGCATCTTTGTGATTTTTTTCTATCGAGAAAATTTGTAGATATCGTGTTTTTGCTCAGATTGAATTCTTGGAAATATAATGTAGTTTCTAATTTTAGAAAATGAAACAATTCAGGGCGTTTTTTCAAGTATAAAAATGAATTATAAAATTAAAAATTTAGGGTTAGTCGCCCACTTAAGTAAAAGTTAGTACTTTTATTATCACTAAAAACTACACAATAAATTAAACAAATGTTGCATATTATAAGACAGAACATTAAATAATACAAAATTAGACGTCCCAAACATCCATATACCGTTGCTTTATTGCCCATAAGTAGCCGAATATCCTATGCTCACTATATCCGCCCCTATCCGGGGAAATCGCGGCTCGGGCCATTTAGCGTAATGCGCGGTTTGCCGGGATTCACGGGAAAACGGGATTACACACCAAATAATAGTTATCTCATTACTAAAGCTGCTGTCATCGGGTACCTAATCGATATTTGAATAATCGAATTGAAAATCTGGGTGTGTAGGCGGTGTACGATACATTGTAATTTGTAAATTGTGTAACAAGTGAGAAGTAAACGGATTGATCATATTTAATAATATTCGAGATATTAACAGGATACTGTTCTAAGCATAATATTATGTAACTTTTTATGGCAGCCACTTTCCCACTTTATATAAAAAATAGTTTTGCACAAAATATCATTCGTACGTAGTTCGTACGTTAGTAATTTTCAAGTTTTAATAAAGTCTCGAATTGAAATAAATGATTGTATTTTTGTGCATTAAAAAATATCTTATAATGTCCAAACTCTAAGCTACAAATAATACGATCTAAACTTATTTAGCTAAGTCCTGTACATTTAACAAATTAATTAATGGAATATTTCCGAGTTAATCTGGTCGGCATAACCTAGATTTATAAGGGATAATAGCCTCGTTACTGGTAACTGTGAACAAGACATGTTATAGTATACGTACACTCGCGTCGACAACTGTATTTAATCTCTAAAGGTTTTCAATATATAACACATATACAAAAATAAATCAAACCAAATATCATTGTTTTTGTAGTGACTCTTCAAATCCAGCCATTATTAATTGTATTATCTACAAGCTGTCCCGGTGAACTTCGTGTCACTTTAAAACCTTCCCTGGACTTCTACGAATATTTTAAGACTAAAATCAGCCCAATCCGTTCAGCCGTTTTCGAGTTTTAGCGTGACTAACACATTTGAAAATCCATTTTTATATATAAGACTAGCTGTTGCCCGCGACTTCGTCCGCGTTAATAATAACAAAGATCGATAGTTTTACTCTTTTTGTGGTTCCTTCTACAAAAGTTAAAACGGGACCCTATTTAAGCAAACGTCAATAAACTTTCATGTTTCTAACTCAAGGAATGACGGACTTTCATTGAAACTTTCCACCCCAATTTCACCGCCTTGGAGGTAGAATTACCAGAAACGCTTAAATACCTACGTATCCATTCATTTTTAATCAGTAGCACAAAAATAAAGTTTCATGTTCCTAACTCAAAAAATGACGGACTTTCATTCAAACTTTCAACCCCAATTTCACCCCCTTGGGGTAGAATTTCCAAAAACGCTTAAATACCTATCCATTCATTTTATATCAGCAGTCCAAAAATAAACTTTCATGTTTCTAACTTAAGAAATGACGGACTTTCATTCAAACTTTCAACCCCAATTTCACCCCCTTCGGGGTAAAATTTTCAAAATTCCTTCCTTAGTGGGTGTCTACTTAATAAAACAACCCTACTCACCAAATTTCGTGGCTGTAACTTTAACAGTTTTTGCTCAGCGATGATGAATCAGTCAGTCAGTCAGTCAGTCAGTCAGTCAGTCAGTCAGGACATGTAATTTTATAAGTATAGATAAGAAGACTAGCTGTCCCGGTGAACTTCGTGTTACTTTAAAACCTTCCCTGGACTACTACGAATATTTTAAGACTAAAATCAGCCCAATCCGTTTAGCCGTTTTCGAGTTATAGCACGACTAACACATTTGAAAATCCATTTTTATATATTATAAGAAGAAGATAGTTAAGTTTGAAGAAAATACCTAATATTGTATGTAACATAAAGAAAATAGATACTAGTCCATGTTAATAAAGAATGTGTCAATCTTAATTGCTTGGTCTCTTATCACAAGGTCTATATTTTGTACCCAAAAAAATAATAATTTCGTAACACTTGTCTGAAGCAGTGTACTCATACGTAAGGGTAGCGAAAAGGGCGGATTAGTCGGCAGTAAAATTTGTTAAAGAGGTGGGATATGGGTGCCCGCGGCTGCACTTGACCAGTATAACTTGAACTGCTGGAAAAACAACGTAGTTAAATTAACTAACGGCCGCTCAGGACCGATTTGTTAATAGTTTGTTATTATAGTGCTGTTTAGGTAAACCTTGGGTAGACTTTAGTATTATAAATACACTATAGAATGTAAAACTTACGAATTAAAAACGTTACGTTAAAATTAATTGTGGTCTAGATGGTATTATATTGTATATTTAACCGCTTTACTCTTAATTATAATTTAACCGCCTCGTCCTGATTTTAACGAAAAATTTAACTGATTAAATTAAAATGAAATAGAATTGGTATATGATTTAACATGATACAAATAATTGAGTTTCCAAGTAGATAGGTAAATTTTTTACTCCGTTTAATTTTCACAGTATCCTTTAAATCTTCTCCTATAAGTATATTACAACCAGTGCAACTGATATTTATGATAAAGTAATCTGTGCCTTTAAAGTAGCAATCAATTATTATTAATTACAATTCGCGTTGAAATATTAAACTGGGTGGAGGCTACTATGAAACTGGGTGGAGCTCAAGTTACGGTGGTCGGGCCGGGCGTGTATTATAAGGAAACAGCGGCCAGCAACTATCTCCCATTCCCAGACACGAACACTATAATCCCGATAAAGCCCGCACATTTACATTCAATTCTAATTTCGCCCACAACTCAGCTCTGATTGCCTTCCACTTGTAAACTTGATTAAATGTCTAATGTTAATGGTACTGACTACTAAGAAACCAAAGTGTTTTTATTAAACATTTTACTGACATTTTTTTATTTACTTTACTCACAATATAATTTAAGGAACCAAAATACTAAAGAACCTTCGTAGCCTTTTGCTAATCACTATAATATTAATATCACGTAGGTACAGTTACACCGATTAGATGAAATATAATTAATGAATCGTAAGCCTTAGAAAAAATATAGTCAAGACGTGTCAACTGCTAGCTTCATTCTTTGTAGTTTAGTTCTGTTACAGGATAGAAGAAAACACAGAATCTAGCTTAAGTATTTCATCTAACGAGATTTTTTTTGCAAAAGGTATACAGTATACACTCTAATAAATAGAGTGTATACCTTTTGCAAAAATTTTCTCCTGTATAATACAGGTAGAACAGACGTTCATTTAGAACAACGTACTTTCGCAAAGAAAATATTAACTTGGGACGTCAGGTAGTCCAGTACAGGTTATATTTCAGTTATTGTTCCTATTCCTATGTCAATAAGGCTCAGAAGGGGCGCAACACGAATGTCCTCGGCCGTACTCGGTCCGGGCAAAGATCAACATGTTGCCAACACTTCACGGGCGCTCAATTTAAAAGTTTCATTTCTTTGTTTTGTCCTGAACAAACTCAATTAAGTGCCCTTTAACTTTTCTGATGGCTCGGACGAATTACGTCTATTCTCTAATGTACCAAATTTATTCCAACTCGAAAAAATTGATTACAATTGCAAAACAGCCTGCCCTTTTATGTTTAATTTTTTTACAATTTAATCTTAATGGTTGTTATGAATATTTTGTGACCAAAATATACATCTGCAAATTGTAGAGTTTTTAGAAATAACACTGGTTAACATCAATATGATTAACACTGTGTATTTAATATATTTAATTTGAATAAACCTGCCCAATAAAAGTTTTTTACGTCTTATTTGAAACGAATACAAACCGTAAATCGAGTTATTTATATAGATGAAAAACAAACTATGAGCATTATTGGAAAGTTACCGAATAACAGAACATAACATCGATATAAGTTTTTTACGGGCGCAGATACTGTACCTACCGCTATGATCTGTGCGACACACGGGGGCTGCCATAATTTGTTTCGATTTTATTTACAAACTTTGGTTATGGCAACACTAAATTATTATGGTTACCTATTCCTATCTTTTATTCGTGTTCTTAGATAAGTAAATTGATTTTTATGATTGAGGGTAAATATATTTTCTTCGCTTCTTATATTTTTGGGGGTTGTTTATCATTTATATGAGAATAATGCAGAAGCTATGAAAAAGTGTATAAGACAATATCTATAAATTGATAATTATTAATTTGAATGCCTTCTTTAATTACTATTATTATTTTTAGATGACCCGTGAACTTCGTTTTACTAAACTCTTCTATCGTATAACCTTCCGTGGACTTTTACGAATATTTAAGACTAAAATTAGCCCAATTGATTCAGCCGTTCTCGAGGTATAACCCGAATAATAAGTTTATTTGTATATAGATATATACATTATACATAAATCACTCAAAATAACCATAAAAATATTAAATTATTTTCGTAGCAAAGCGCTACGAACGCACTACGAGGCGTAGCGCACAACTTTTTTTTTATTCTTGTAACTTGTTAAGACGTAGTGCTGTTTCCTGAGTCCCAAAAGAAAATTTATCAAATAAATTATTGCCTAATTGATTGCCTTAAGGCCGGTTGAAAACAGGAAGGCTCGTAGCAATTAATGTTTGAAAGTGAAAAATCTCCGAAATTCCCTAACGCTGGGATCGGCATTTATTTTGTTTCTTTAAGTTGGCAAATTTTTCTTACGCCAAACTTTTCGATTCAACCCCTTTCTTTGGCAATCAAACAAGCCGCGGTGCCCGTGACTGGAATAGAGTAGCTGGTATCAGAGACACCGGGAGTATTCATTATTTTTGCCTTATTAAAATTTGCTTTTAAAGGTATAATAATGACTTTGATTTGTTATGGAAATTACACAAAAATGTAACTTAACTTCTTAATGGTAGTTAATGTAAACAACTTTTTTATTTGCTCCTCATTTAACATAATATACTATATAATAAACTATATAACCTCATTTTACATGTTCACATTGTTCATAATATGAAAAACTTTATGAACATGTACGCGCACAGTATAACGGGGTGCAGCGGAGCGGGTCGCATTTTCCATACACGTTTCATTACCAAGTGTGCAATCAACATAAGTGGAAAATCCGGCCTGGTCTCCTGCCTCCGTCGTCATGTGCACACCCTTATAATAGTTCTCTGTATAGTTATTCTGCAGACGTAATCACAAAAACACAATAATAATGGGAGCGGGGCAAATACAATTAGGTTAATTAATGAATTAAGAGCCGCCGAGTTTCTTTATCTCGTTATTAATTTGTCTAAGGCGCCCCCCCGCCCCTCTCGCCGCCCAGACGTCTTACAAATGAGAACACCGCAAATGTTTGCTCAAAACGAATACATTTACTCAATTTATGAAATTCATCCTAGACGGGTTAGACTTTACATTCCATAACTTTAGCGTGGACTTCGTCGGGAGAATTTGTTGAAACTTGTACAGTAGTACCGCGAAAGTCGCTGGCGTTAACGAGTTTCAAACTATGTTTTTGTAGTTGTGTTAAAAAGAAGCAAAATATAACGTTAAAAAGAATAACATTTTTCACTGAATAAATATAAAATGACAATAATAATAAGTGTAATTTGTTTGTTATTTAACTTAGTGAAATAACAAAACTGTAACTTACCTTAATATACAGGTACAATTTCTAATTTATGCTAATTTCTAGATGAAACAGATTGTAAGGTAAATTACGGTATGTGACACGATATTAAGGAGGTTATATATGGAGAGAAAGAAAATAACATTAATCAGGGCAAGGAAGCTGTATGATTTGAATATAAAGCGGACTTGGGCGGGGGCGGGCGTGTGAGCTGGTCATTAGTCATAAGGAGGTGAAGACGTGATCGGAAGACTGATTCTTGAACCTGTGCACTCATGTGACGATCTCCTTTATAATAGGTCAGAGAACTTACGAGTGCGTGTGTATAATACTCTAGAAATTTTACAATATGATTTACAGTTTTAATCTAGAAAGAGTTACCAGGAAGACTCTAGAAAATTTTTGGCTAACTCTTTGTTTTATCTTTCTCTTTAGGACTTATACTCCGGATAGCTCTAAGTAGACTCTAAATACTATAGTAGGTATTACAAGACTATAAAGACTTAAATTATAAAATTGTTGACCAAGCTAAAAAAAAAAATAGGAATACGTCAATACAAACAAACCAAAAGGAATATGTAAATAGGACTGTCGAAATTTGATATAAAAAAGTTTGATTCACACCCTTCTCAAATAATCAGATTATGAAGGTAAAGTGTATGGCAATTGAAACATCGGAGTGGACAGAATATAAATTGTGAAGTTTCAAGGGTGTGGATTACTGGATATGGGGCCGATACGCGTTCGGACATTCGCAGTTATAAATGGATACTTTTTCGCAAGTTGTATTCGGAAGTTTTTACGGGTCTACGGAATCGTTTTTTTATCTGTATTACGGTGCGTCCACATTTGTATCATTTGCGCGATCAGATCTCCGATCAGATCTCCGTCGCGATCATCGCGCCGTATCAAGTATGCGTGTCATAGTGTGGACGCCTATTAGATCATTCTGCCGATCATGCGAGTATTTGATACGGCATGTATTAGATACGCGGTTAATAGCGATCGGGGCGTATCATGATACGCGTATAATTTTGACACGCTTCGATGATACGCGACGGAGATCTGATCGGGGATCTGATCGCGCAAATGATACAAATGTGGACGCACCCTTAGCTACATACTGTATTTAATAGAGAAATCAATAGAGGTGCATAATATAGTCAATGAAAACAAAGATACGAAGAATTCGAACTTGTATACGCACAAGTACAAATAAAAACATTTAAGTCATTATCATCATATTATGTACTCTATATCAAGGTATGTTAGTACGGTAGGGTAATTGATTATTTAATATAAATTTATTAATCGTAACTATTTTAACGTCAATTACACAATATCAGAAGTAGTCGAAATTAAAGACGAAAAATTATATATTCAAGTTACAGCATTTATAAATCCTGTCACAAATGATAAAGAAAATCTATGGGAGCAGTCCTATATTAGCATTCCGTATGAGTCGGAATCAGTGCGGCGGTAAAAATCAAATTGAGTGGCCGATAAACACCCGGGCCGCGGGGGAAAATTTTGATTACAGAGGAAAGTGTTACTTATTCTCGAATAAAAAATTCCTGAGGAAAAATTTCGCTGATGTCGATATTGTTATGGCGGGTTTACGTCGAAAATTGGGGGTACGGTTATTGCATGTCATTAGGAATTATGGGCTTCCGAGGTGGGAGGAATTGTAGGCGGCGAGGTGGGACGAATTTTTCTCGATAATGTAATTATTGGAAATTTATACGGCCTAAGTGGCGGGCGGTGTCGCGTTCACACACCGTAATTTTTTGCGGAACATCTGTATCGGTCACCATAATAGTCTGTGTTGACCGATTAAGTTTATAGTGGCCTTATATGATGATTTTATTAGTCTTTGATTTTCTTTAATTTACACAAGGAAAAATATTTCTAAACGATTTTTATTTATCGTTCCATCTTGTTGATCAATAGGGCCTTACAAGTTACACTCATATCCTTAAATTTAGGATTTTTAGGAACAAAATTTAATTTTGTTTATTAAGAAGGTATATCGTATGCGGTATGATCAATTGTAATTGTAATTTTAACTAAATGTTGCTTACCCGTATCACAGGTAATTGCATCCGAGTTAACCTTCCATTGAATTAAAAATAACCCAATAAATTCAAACGTAAGAAAGTATAAAAATTATGCAACGTACGTGCTCCATGTCATAAAGCAGGAGCGGGCCTTATTTCATATAGTTACGGGCGCATAAAGCATAAAAGGCATTCAAATGTGATGTTATTTTGCCGCCAACACGGGGTAATTTATTTTCGTGCGATTCATAATTTTCTTTTATTCACTTTATGTTGATTTTCCTTGGGAGTAAGTGCGGAGTCGTAACGATAATATTATTTCAACGGCCCCATGCATCACGTGCGTGTTTTATTTTGCTGTTTATATTACATGAGAGCTTTCCGTTATAATTATGGATACTAAATAGCTAATAAAACTCCCTTTTGTGTTTATCAAAAGGGGCTTAAAATAAGATGTAAGTGATACCCTCCTTTCAACTTTTTTTAAACCTTAGTAGCTTCTAAAAATAATAACAACTACATAGGTTTGTCTTGTTTTTTGTCTAAAATATTATGATATTTTATCCAACGACTTAGATTGTTACTACATTTTTAACCGACTTGAAAAAAAGATAACCTCCTTTTTTTTAAGTCGGTCGTCGTCGGTTCGTCCTATTATATTTATTACTCTATGGTCCTATGATCATAAAAGGGACCATTCACTACCCTGCATTGCAGTCCGCCGTGCAGGCCTGCAACACCATTCACTATCCTGCATAAGAAGCCGTGCAGTCCGCCGGCTTATGCAGGATAGTGAATGGTGTTGCAGGCCTGCACGGCGGACTGCAATGCAGGATAGTGAATGGGCCGTTTTATATAGTGCTAATATTTTTTAAAGCGTATATCAATTACAAGTCCCTAAATGTATAGCAAACAGCCAGCCTCCTTTATTTCAAGCTTATTTCGATGTAACCCAAGAATTTCACACACGTAGTGTTTCTTCACGTAGCAAAGTTCAAGCTGTTAATACGACGCGCGGCGCCGAGCTAAGCCGAATATTATGAGAATGGCCGACGCAGGTGGCGTTAAACATCCAACTTGCAAATACAGCATTTATGACGTCACATCTGTTATTATGAACTTTATGCCCTTAAAATAAGGTTCAAAGTTGAGGAATATGTGAGATATCAGTAGTCATGTCTGTCACGTCGTGCGGAGGAAAGTTTAAAGACACATCTGATCGATTCGATACCATAACGAATATTTTAGACTTGTGATGTTTTATGTGTTTTTCTTTTGTTTCAATGTTTGTATAATAGTCTTATAGTATATTTCATTGTTCTTACGTCTGAGTATAACGTACGTACAAAGATAGTCAACATTATAGATTACTTTACAATTTTCAAGCAAGTGCCCTAATGTTGCTTTCTGAAAGTTTTTTACAATAATTTTATATCCAAACCATTTTAAAAAAGTTTTAAAAAATACTGAGTTAAAAAGATAATACTTTCAGCTTCTTACCAGCTTATTTGAAATCCATACTTTGCTTTATCTGTATCTGTCACCGTTGTACACAGCGGGATTTACCTGCTAAACGTTTATTCACAGGAACAAAGATGTTTTATCTATTACAAAGGACGGTGTTTGTCGATCTGGTTACCATTGTCTCCGGCCGGCGGTCACTTGACCGTCATAATTCGGACGGGAGGTAATGCGCTCACTGACGCATAAAACGTTCCCAGATTCTCGCATATCTAGACCTACCCTTAAATATTGATACAGAATAAACAGGGTATTTACTCAAATTATTGTTTTTGATAGTTTCGATAGCGAATTTAGATGTATAGATTTGTTATGTTTTAGATTTTTATACTTCATTCTTAATTTCTGTCAATACTAGAGATTACGATACTTTTAATGTCTTTAAAGAAAATCATGGCTGCCAATTTTTATCCCTAATATTAGTGTTGTTTTTGTATACCAAAATTACTATCAAAATATTATTCAGAATGGCCCGTGTAAATATTTCTTAACGGCATGGACATTTAAATGCGAAATTATGCGGGCTAGTGCGTTTTACGATAAATTGGACTTTGTTGTAACATATGGCCCATATTTTATACACAATATAGAATCTCAAATAAGCTGTAATTTTGAATTTGACTTCATCTATAAGTATTTTATTAGTACGTAATTTCACTTCGAATAGGATCTTTGTAATACGAGTAATACAATCAAAGTTCCTATTCGAACTCAAATTACAAATAATTGTAATGAGTAATATTATTTTATGAGTAAGTTATATTGTTTCTTTACAAAAAAAAAAACACTTAACAGAATCACCATTTAAAACAAAAATGTCCTTTGAAATGTCTCAAGTCAGAAACAATAAAGATAACAAGAATAATCACACATTAGCCGACACAAAAACAACGATATAACAGAAACAACGGTAATTTCTCACTTCCGCCGGAAATAACATGTCATCAATTTAGTATTGAGCCATAAACGATGGGGTCATTTAAGGTTCCCACTATCCAAGTTTTCCGATACACTGGTCAGTGCGAACGCAGCAACAATTATCTAAATAGCATCTACATTCTTACCCCTTACGTTTTATTATGACCGCCGATTTATCTGGCGTGTTCACAAACCTCAGCAGATCCGTCTTTGTTTTATGGGTTTTGATAACGATCTATGGTGGTGTCCAAACCACTGGCTATTTAAGGATAATACTGAGACCGTATGCCATGTATGGTGCGTTTTTGACTTAGACAGTTAAGATAATAATGTGATATATATTATTAATAGTAGATTATTTTAGTAAACACTAAACAGATACTGCCTGAACGACGAACGTTGCACTGACAATCGCCTATTGAGCAGGAAGTGTATTTTTTTTGCGATAAAAGCAATATATTATTTCCATTCCCAGGATTCAAAGTATCATCCAAACAAAAATTATCAAAATCGATTTTGCTTCTGAAGCGTGAAGATTTAACAGATAGATACACCGACAAAAATTAATAATATAAGTGTAAATTTTCATCTTGTTTACCAAATATAATTTACTAATAAGACTACAAAAGTCTAACTTATTCTACTAATACTAATTGAATGAGTTTCTCACTGAGTATTTAGTTAAGATCAATAAATCGTGGACTTAAATGCCCGATGTTAAGTACAATAGGTGGTGATTTGGTCTCCATCCGATTGATCCTCCCGTTCGTGGTCTGTACTTAATGTGCCGGACCTTTAAAACTTACATCTCTGATTTGATTCGAGCTTATGAAACGAGAAGACATGGCAATCATTAATTTGTAAAATTTTAGATCACGGTCGTAGTTTCTTTAGTTAGGTTTCTTGTTTATGTTACTTTTAATTTTAAATGTGTAATAAAAATCGTGGCACCTTAACTTTCTTTCAATATTTGAACCTTCAGTTTATAAGACCGTAATTTTTACCAAGCGACTAAGAATGCCGATGCTCTTAACGAGCAAACCTGCATTACTTATAGACTTTGATTAATAATATTAAATAATAATTGTAAAAATAATAATGTATTTCAATATTCGATAATATAATTTAGAATGATCTTATTGTAGTTAAATAAAACGGTTGTCTGTAAAGTCGGTTTACTGACGATAGTTGAACGTGATAACGTGCCTCTTTGTAGCTCGTTCCGCGCTCTCGCTTGCACTTCAAGCCTTAAATGGAACGCCTCAGAGCGAGGTAACGCCGCATGAGTCATGTTTTTTCGTGCGTGCAGCCGGCTCCATCGAATTATAAGACGTTGTCACGTCAAAAATAATCATGATTAACGTCCATCAATGTCAATGTAAGTTATCTTTTTTGTGCTGTAAACTACGCGACCTCTAACGCTATTTCTAAGTCTACGTAATCGAATATTTCTTGTCCACTGTCGATTGCTGACGCGGTCCTTTCTTACATTGTCCTGCCGGGAATCGGGACGGGGCGAGACGGGGCGAGACAAAAGAAACACATCACTCAAATGCCCCCGGCCGACCCTGGACAATGCCCCGCTATTTATCTTGTGGATTAACTTCCTTATCAGCATTAGACTATTGGTAAACGAATATTAATAAGTTCGAGATTAATACATGCTCCTTGAGTAGATGCTTATAGGTGGAGTATTAAGGATTTTGACGTTACATTTTGAGCTTACTATGCGTTATGAGTAGGTTCCGAAATTTAACCCAGTATTCTGGTCAGTGCTCATGACGTCTTGAAACCGACGCCATATTAATGTAGTGGACGTGTAATACCGGTGAAATAAGTGTGATGTTTAATTAATCCATACTAATATTATAGATGCAAAAGTATGCCTGTCTGTTACCTCTTCACACCCAAAGGCTGAACCGCTTTTGCAGTTTGGTATGAAGATACTTTGAGTCCCAAGAAACGACATGGAATACTTTTTTTCCGGAGAAAATTACGGTTCCCGCACGATAAACGAATTTTAGCGCAATGTGTTTCGGAACTCGTGCTAAAATTATCGATTATCAAGCAATTAGGGCGACCAATAGCGCTATAAAAATGCTTCATCGCGAAGAAAAGTCACTAATACCTCAATAGGGACAATTAAAGAGCTAATTTATGCACAGGCTGCGTCCCAAGAGGGTAAAATAATGTCCCTTTTAGCACTTTAATAGTGCGGAGTGTTCATAAACGGTCAAGCTGCGGACGGCCGGAGGCGGAACGGACATTAATACAGCTCGACTCCTCCCCTTATTTGTCCCCGCAAATTAGCTCTAAGAAAACATTAGAAGACTACGAAATATTAATATTGGACAAAGGGGGTGAATACTAAATTAACATTACCTTAGCAAACGAGACACCGATGTTTGCTCCATGTAAGGGCCTCGAATCTTAATCTTCCTGAGTCAGGGCCCTAACCCGCATGTATAACTTAATCGGCATCCCTCCGTAATTGTTTACTCTCGATATTGTTATTCCTCATTCATTAGGCCCCCATGCCGAAATTACCTGACTTCTATTGTCTTGAATTAATTGATTTTGTTATTATAATATAGCTAGTAACTTGAGTCCAAACGGCTCAACGAGGCACAAAACTTTATATTATAAAATATCTAACGCAAGTGTATAAAATGTTAAGTATAAGATTCTATGCCGCGTTATTTTGATTATACCTTAGCAATAGATCAAAAAATGATATAGTTAGTCAGAATAAGTCTTAGCGATATCCTTTCTTCCATTTTTCTGCAACCTATTTACGTTGAAGAACTTTTAGACTAGAACTAGAAACACTTTTAGACTAGAACTAGAATGACTCTACAATCGAAACTGCTAAGAAAATTTAAAGGGAAGCCTGTTTTTGTACGTAGTTTTATATCTTAATTTTCTCACCCCTTTCCTAAGTGACAGCGTTTAGGAAGAAGTTTTGCTCAGTTGGCGTCAAGGAGTGTTTCTCATTACACATACAGTGATACACCCGTGTTCAACTGTCGTGACGAATCGCACTCATAAACTCGCATGCTCCTTACTCCTTACTCCCTGTAACTGCTTAAGAACACGAATAATTAAACGTGTTTTTAGTAGATCGTGCCTACTGTTTTATGTACGAACGTTGGATTTGATTGCTTGGTATTTTTGTTATTTGAAACGTTAATCTTGGAAATGAGACATATCTTTTCCGACAACTGAGTCTTTATTATGGTTGTATTAAATTCTTGTTGAATATTCAAAAGTAACATCTAAAAAGTAAAACATAATAGAACAGTTCCGTTTTTAAAAAAGAACCAACGACGTTGTTTATAAAAGAATCCGTCTTATTGCCCAAACACTGGCAAGTTTTATGGTTCCCTTTCGGAGCAAGGTGATATTATGCAATTTAAAATTGGATCTTTTGTTCGCCCGTTCTTAATGGGGAAGAAATTAAAAAATAAACCTCTCTAACGCTCCGTGACGGACCTTAAATAAACAGGGAATACGTTCTGCATGTTTTCCTTTAATTAGCATATCGTTGTTGTCTTGCGCGCTATTCGTTCCGTCATTTCCATATGGAAAAATGATACGAATCTCATCCCGGTACATTGTAGAGACTCCACCTCTAGCGGAGAAATCGTGGGTTCAATTTTCAATTCTATGCTTTTGTATTACAGCTCGTATTCGCTCGAATGGGTAATCACGACCATAAACTCGTGTTCAATATGTTCGTATGTCGCAAGGAGCCCCATACTCGGAAATTATACGGTCGCGGAACGCATTAATTTGGCATATTAATTTGGCCGTAAAACTCTGTTCGCGACAAGCCACCGGGGAATGTTGAAGTTGGTCCCAGGCGGCCGCTTGTTCACACAACGGGAACGACGCTTTGTCGAGGGAAATTCTTCGACACAATGTTATATTTCTAATAACAATTGTATAAGAAGCACTCAACAACCCCTGTTATTGGAATATTAATATAAATAGTTTTAGTGTGTGAACAAACACACTGAACTATAGTACCACGTTTCTAATGAAAACATAGGCAACTCACTCTTAAGAAGTCCTTCTTAAGCCTACGTAGTAAGAGATCATTTCGGTAAGTGCGACGGAGTGGTTCATTGATGCCGACAGTCCGATACACAACCATTTTTAACCCCATTGTGCGAGTGTCCGTCGCCGGATATTGCCGAATCCACGGGGTTTAAGTGATCCGAGAATAATTTATGATCACTAAAACGAGTCTAAAATAAGAATTCTAAATCATGATTGAGTCCTGATAAAATCGTAGATATTTTATATTCTAGATGCCATCAAGATTTTATAACGCTCGCCGTTAATAAACATAAAACTACAGAGTATAAAACAAAGTAACTTTCCGCTATCTGCTACTATTTATGCTTAAATCTTTTAAACTTCACAACGGATTTTAATGCGGTTAAAAAAAAATACAATTTTTGGGATGTGCACGTGGACGAGGCAGCGTGGATTAGCTAGTATACAATCCTCTCTTTCTATCTCTTTTAAGCGGCGTACTTACCTCTCTTTCTACCGATCTCAAAAAATTCTTGTCCTAATTGGCATGTAATACCAGGAGCGCAGCGTCACGAGGCAATATGTCGTCATTCCTGTCACGTCGATCTCGGAGGTATCTCGGGCCGTGATAAGCGCTCTCTCATGACTTGCATGTGGAGGGAGCGCGGCCAGGCGTGGCTCTACCATCGACATGTTTATCGCTTTAATATAAAATAAAGGGAACAGGGTTATCGATAGATGAAAAACGTCGACAGATCTCGAGACGGGAAATTGTCTTTTTATGCGCGATTTATCCAATTTTTGCAGTTGGAGAACGTTTTTTTTATATTATGTAGGTTTGGGCCTGGTGACCCTTTACGTCAGGGCCACCTAGTTAGGGCACTTGCTATAATGTTTTGTACAACTATATTATATACTACATCTTGATTGTACTCATTTCTGCTGTAATGTGAAAGTAAATGTCTTATCTTATCCAAAGGTCATGTTCTATAATATAAACATAACACAAACAAAAGTTAATCCATACTAATTTTATAAAAGCGAAAGTGTGTCTGTCTGTCTGTCTGATACCTCTTCACGCCTAAGCCGCTGAACTGATTTTGCTGAAAGAACAATGGCCAAATCGTACCAGGTGGGCGGTGGCGTCCCGATATGCTATTAGTAGCAAAAATTCCCTAATATTTTAAGGCATCGAAAATCATTAGAAATGTGTCTATAAATAGCCACAAAAAAAAGATCAATATATTTTATAGTTTCGTTATGTTCTGACAGCCGGCGATCATTCGCATTCGTTCTATTTTTTGGGTAATACTCTAGGAAAAATTGAAATAATTAGAAACGAGATCGCCGAATATACACTTGTAGGCTACACCACAGTCGGGAAAAAGGTAGTTCTTAAGTCTAACCTCAAAATAATTGTAAACGCTATTAATTATTATAAAAAATCGTGGCTATTTAGACATAATTCTCAAACGGAATTATGTTTAGAGCATAAGAACAACCAAATCTAACCATAGTTTATTTTGGGACATCAAAAATAAAAGTCGAGTCCAGCTCCTATACAAATTTGGCCATGATTCTTTGATGTGGAGATTCTTTGAGACCCGGAAAAGGACAAATGATACTTTTTATCCTGAGAAACGAATTTCGGCGCAACGGAGTTGCGGGCGTCATCTATTTAGCATAATATATTTTGCTTAGTTATCTGATGAAGGTAGATTAAATAAACAATTATTTAATATTCGTAGAGCACACAAGGTCCATCAATATTTCTATAGCGCGTATTTTACACACGAGGAATTCGAACCTTGAACGCAATCGTGAAGGGTGTTCTGAATAATTTTATTTGTTTATAATTTTAATAACTCCCCACGCGCTGAGGGGAGCGCACGTTTTTCACATGGGTACAATATAACCTCGCAAGTGTTACTGTGATACGCATATTGTATAGAGATACAACTAGATGATGCCTGCAACTCCGTTGCGTCAAAATTTTTATCGCGCGGGAACCGTAAACTTTTCCGGGATAAAAAGTATCCTATGTCCTTTTCCGGGTCTCAAATGCCAAATTATAGCTAAATCGGTTCAGCGGTTTGGGCGTGAAGAGGTAATAGACAGACAGACAGACACACTTTCGCATTAATACTATTAGTATGGATAATATCTTCAAATCGTATTATATTTTTCCACCTTGGCCCTGTAGTATGCTACGCCCAAGGCCTACTACGACGCTTCTACGACGCTACTACGACGCTTCTACGACGCTACTACGACGCTTCTACGACGCTACTACGACGCTTTGATGACGCTACTACGAAGCCTCTACGACGCTACATCGATGCTTCTACGACGCTTCTACGACGTTGCTACGACACTCCTACGCTGCTACTACGAAGTTACGCTACGTTAATTCTACGCTACTACGCTTCGCTACGATGTTACCACTTTTAGATTATAGCCGTCGTAACGTCATATTATTGTGATGAAACTACGTCTTATCATAAATTATAATTCGATACAATTTACAATGGCTTGAAAAAATAAAATATACGGCTCAACAGGGTGTAACAAAACTGAGTGATAATACTTTAGGGTGTTTGTGTCCCTTGTATAGAGTTTACTGTAAAAGTGGCAGCGCTGATAGACCAATATTTTTTTTTGTGATTTGTAAAGGCAAGCGCTCCAGCATCACGAGATTTCCCACACAAAAGTGAAAAAAAAAATGCTCTTTCAGCGCTACTACTTCAATTACAGTGAACTCTATACACGGGATCCATACACATCCTAAAGTTTTATCACTTAGTTAGTTACACATTGTAACAAACTAAGTGGTAATAATGGTAATGCCTTGTTTGGCACAGGCAAGTCGTGTTTTGAAAATGATGATACCAAATCATTCCAAACCGCGAAATATAGCGAGATTTGACTACCAAATCAAGTTCCCAGTTATTTTTACCTCTCCACTTCCGTCTTATTGTTTATATTCGGTCTTTTATTTTCTTATTGACAGCGCGGGTGAAATGTTTGCTTATGTATATGAGGCACAATGAAATCAGACCAAATTCACCCAGATTTTACACGTCGGATAGAATATTTAAATGCTTAGGTGTGCGCACGAAAACACCTTGTTATTAGAAAATATTCGATCAATATTCAGAGCTTTAACAGTATATTATACCCAGCCACACATTATCCGAATTTCTGATCAGAAAAATTGGGATGCTCATACATTTTGACACTTCAGAATTCTGATAGTATGCGGTACAAACTGTATGAACACTAACAGAGTGTGTTCCGGTGGGCGTCAGAATTTTTCTGATCAGAAATTTCTTATAATATGGGGCCGGGGTATAATTAACAACTGTCACCTGTCAGTTAAAATGTTTGTCTCGAACGGTACAGTAGCATGTACTTACCTAGTTTAAAATCTTGTAAATAAAGACAAAACTGAGAAGCTGATTCGCGTGAACTTCTTTAAAGCAAATTCCAGTAAGAAAAAAAATTAAAGTCTAAAGTAAAAATATATATATCATTGTAGTAATGGCTTAATTTCCACCACAGCTCAGTCATTATAATTAGTACTTATCTAAGGCCACAAGATAAACACCGCATATATGTAACTCAAACAATTACTGTATATTAGGCGAAGACGCACGGTCACCCCTGTTGTCTTAGTAAGCACTAAGCTCAGGTCAAGTAAATATCCATAATGGATTCTACCCGGATCTACCCGGTTCTACCTGGGTCTACCCGGTGAATTATCATTTCGCCGGATATTGAATGTATTAAGACACTATTGCCATTTGATGCAAACTAGGTTTATTCGTGTAATTGCCGGCCCTACACAAATATTGAATCTATTGAGATATTGTTAAGTGATGTATGAGTTTGTTGTATTTATTTGGTTTACTTAAATATTATGAGGAACATAGTACCTGCATCCTCAATATTTTATTAGGTTGGCATTTTTTTACTTAAGAATTTGTATATATTTTATTTATTTATTTATTTATTAGGCATATCAACAATATGAATACAAGCTTACATTAATATAATTTACAATTAGGTCCTTCTACAGCATTCATATCAATTAGAGACATGCACAACATTATTATTAAAACACAATGCAACATATTTTGGTAAGACTTAACAACTAAAAGTTAATCAGAATCAAATTATTGAAAATAACAAGAAATTTTGGATAATGTCAAAAAATACTTAATTAGGTACTTATTAAAATTACAAAAAATATATAGAGTCATGCGGGTCAAGTGTGCGCATTTAAACTTTGATGCTTAAAAAAACTCAAATATTATTAGCACAACGAAACAAAACTGTGTTCATTTGTAAGACTGTTTATTTGTCACCAACTTAAACACAACAATAGTATTTTTCAATAGCTTATATTTTAAGAAACTTTAGAAAACAATAACCCTTCCATTTGCGCACTTTTACCCCAATATCGGGGTATGTGTACGCAGCACTTTGGGTAAGTGTACGCAACAACAAAATATATATATATTTTAGAACAAAAAGTTATATATTTTTATATATAACTTTTTGTTCTCTATATATTCTTATATAATTTTAATTTGTAACTACTTATACTTACTTAAAGTAATCAACAAAATCGTCTTGATTCAAAATATGAAAACAATAATTTTCACTTAGAAATATTTAGTTACTTCGTCATACATATAAATTGTAATTAAAAAAAAAGTGCCGTGTGCGGAGCTGGTGCACTGTTTTTGCCACCAGACTCCACAAAGGCTTCATTCAATCCAATCTTCAGTCGGTGATTCAGAATACTGTTCGCCACATAAGGGAAAATTCTTCTGCGCACACTTAACTTGCATAAGCATTTTAGCCAGATAATGACCGTGAGTGTAGATTGTAGAGTTTATCGAAGAGTATTCAAATGTTAGATTCCAACTTTTTCAAATGATAGATTTAATTTTGATGATTTCAAGATCTAAAGGTGTACTACATATTTATACCTGTAGGTACCTGTATAGCTTAATAAAAATTCTATGAATACCTCAGACCCGAATTAAAATTTGTAATAGAATTTCGCGCAAACGAACATAATTATCTACGAAATCAAAGTGAAGGAATAGCGGAGACGGTCCAGGCAATAATGGGAAAGGAGATGAACCAGACCGGCCGAGCACTGAATATTAATCGACTACGGGAAATGGATTAAAAATTCCGTGTCCCGTAACTCCCGGCCGCACGATCTCTTGTGTTTTCAAACAACTTTTTTTTCCAAATTTCGATCTCATTTACATTATTTTTTCTTTTCCCCCCGTGAATAATTTAATGAATCTTAAGAAATATCGTTTCATTTGTTTGTTGCGACTCGAGAATTCTTATTTAAATATTTTTTTATCGGGGGGAATTGCATCACTATTGTGTTTTCTTAACATTTAAAATCAAAAATACTATGCGAGGTAAAAAAATGTTCTCGCATAGCATAATGGTTCGGGCCCATTTTAATTATGTCAGCGGGAGGTGACGAAGTCGACGTAATCCTTTAATATCATCGAAGCCAACACTTTTTCGTAACAAGATTGTCGCTAAGTGCTCGCGTTTTTTTTAAACCCTTTAAAAGGTATTCGCGCAGCGTAACGAAATTTAACGGATATTAAAAAGTTTAAGCCGGAGTTAATATCGACGGGCGGAGCAGATGGGAAGAAAGGGTTTCTTCAAAAGAATTCAAAACGGCGACAAAAAGGCGTGAAGAATCACGGGGAAGGGTGAAGTAACTTATGCGGCGAGGACGAGCCGAGGAATTAACAAAAATAAAAGGTGACGGCCGCGGTGTTTACGGGGAGGGTGGCCTTAATTAAAGGCTTTCGCGGACTGCAATTTGCCTAAAAGACAAGAATTATTTTTATTGAAGTCATCACTAATTTCGCAAGAAAGGGACGTTCTATTGTTGTGGACAAATGGCGTCCTAATTGCGCGGTTTTCAGCTGGTGCCGGGTGATCGCGGTGCCGATTTATCGATGCCCATGAATAGAATCATTTCTTTTATTTCAATATTTAATTACTCCCATTTTTCAGTGGTGTCACAGAAATTCACGAAATGATCCGTATTTTATAGTCAAATATTGCTCCGAAATAAATCGGTCGTATAAGTGTAATTTCGTTGCTAATAATTGCACATAAAATGGGAATTATGCCCGTGGCTCCGTCAATGGTGATAGTGTCGGAACGTAGTCAATAAGTTTTTAGTGGGTAGAGGCTGCATTTCTCACTATATCTATACAAACGCAGCGAGTCCCAGATCCGCGGTAAGAGTTCGCATCCCCGACGGGAAACGTTTTCTTAGCAAAAAAACAAGCCACAATATCACATTTTGCCTAATTTTTTCTAGTTATTTAAATCAATAACTGATTGAAAGACAAACAGAACTATATAATTATTATAATATGGACGATTCTTGTATTTTAGCAAATGTTAAATCTGAAATCACACCCTATAAATTAAATAAAGACGCAGCAGACTGTTATGAAAAACAAAAGAAAAACTCGTAATTAAGTTTGGAAAAGCTTAAACAAAATTTAAGTAGTATTAATTATCTTCCTTTATTAATAAAAGTCGCGAACTTGAGTTTAAAAAATCAGAGTGGAGACAGTTGTTCGCAAATCCAAGATTTCAGAGGGTCGGTGCGTCCCGAAATTAAAATCATAAGAAAATAATTAAAGTCCGTAAAGGAATTTATTGGACAGAGGCAACGTGATTAATTGGTTCCGGGATAAATTCTACCGAAAGCAATAAGTGTCAATTTTACTCGAACGAAATCAACGTGAAAAAATTAATAAAGTTTATAATTAATGTCTTCGTAATCATTATTTGTGATTACACCAGAGTAATTAATATAATGTTTACGGGCTTGCGATTGTTTAAAAATCATAAATTTTTATCTTTAATTAGGCACGAGTTTAATTTTATTCTACTATAGTGTTTCTATAATTTCAATCAAAGTAACTTGTACTTTGTATTAGTAGAGTAGAGAGTAGAACATATTTTAACTACCTTGAGTACGCGTATCACTAAAACTGTAATTAAAAAATTGTTAGACAGTTTATAGACTCTGCGTTAAGCCAATAATATTTTATCGCAAAACCAACAAAATTGAAAATTAGACAAATGACAAATTTTAATAATTCATTCAGGGCAATCATTTTGAATTGGGGCGGCGCCGGCAGGGTTGAACTTGACCATTAATAAATCGCAATGATACTTCAAACTTAACCCTCTCCTGCCGAGAGAGATCGCCCGACACTCGCGCTACTTAATCTGTACTAATTTCAACTTCGGAGTAACATTCAATTTGGAACTTGAATTTTTGAGACGGGTTATTTGTAATTATGACGAATAACATATTTTAGTTAAGTTCTAAAAAAAACCTATTTCATCTGTACTAACTTAAACATTTAATTGTAATGTTTAAGTTATTTTTGAAACTTGGAAATATATATTTAACATAATTACCCATGTAAGTTGAATGAGATTTTTTCCACCTAGGTACTGAATGAAAAAGCGTCATCAACTAAATGCTTACTCAAATCTAGTATTATGAATTTATAACTGAAAGGAAGTGTTTTAAAAATACCACATAAAGTAGATTACACAAATCACACTTATTAGATACAAAATATTATACCCCGGCTAAAGGTACAGCCATTAGCGTTACACACTTAAAATCACATAAAATATCGTCCGCCCTAACCTTTTTAATGGCCTTCTCTCCCCGGGGGAAAACAAAGAAAAAAAAACTTCGGTAAAAAGTAGTGTATTCTGGTGATATTTATTATTATATTAAAAGCAGATCTAGGGTCGGGGAGGCATTTCGCCGGCGGGCGATTACTGCGGCCACCGAATTTATGGTCAAACTTGGCGCGAAGGCGACGGCGCGAGTTTTTATTATGATCAGCCCAGTGGACCGTGAAAGCAAGTCGCCGGGGGACGTAATTTCCATACCTCATGTCTGTTTCTGTCGCCCTGGTACTTTCTTAATAAAACGCATTTTTTATTTATACAATAACAGTTATTTAAATAATCGGCCAAGTGCGAGTTGGACTCGCGCACGAAGGGTTCCGTACCACTATAGAGCAAAAAAGAGAAAAATATTAGTGTTTTTGTATGGCAGCCCCCCTTAATTATTACTTTAATTTAAATTTTATAATTAATTGTTAAAGTACAAATAAAACTGAGTAATTTGTGAACATTTCAAGTGGCTACCTGTTGTCATCATTAATAACGAGCAAAAAATGTTTAAAAATCACGTTTGTTGTATTTAAATATTAAATTTATTTTGTTTTTAGTATTTGTTGTTATAGCGGCAATAGAAATACATGATCTGTGAAAATTTCAACTCTCTAGCTATTACCGTTCTTTAGTTACAGCCTGGAGACAGACAGACAGACGGACAGACATTGAAGTCTCAGTTATAGGATCCCGTTTTTACGTACTTTGGGTACGGAACCCTAAAAACGCGCTAGTGTAGGCACTAGTGTCTAGTAGACTTAGAAAGAAATTTCTGTTTCTAACGTGCTAGTCACCGTTATTTTGTCGTTTGTGTGATCTTCGTTATGGTGAACACATCAAAGCTTCCTTCTTTTCTTCCTATTCAGTTTTTTTAATCTCTACAAGCTCAACAAATTAATTTAAAATCATAGATCAAAATTATTATTTAAATAGCGAATTTTCTCTTAATTACATAAAATAACAATTTAAAATTTTAACATCAACTTAATAGTTAATTTAAGTACAAATTAAATGACAAACTCAAAAGACCCAACATTTTGACACTAAGTTAACTTTAACATTTTTCGCAATGTACAAACAATATCCCAACTTACCAACCCACACGAAAATTTAAAAATAAAATCTTCCGTAAAAAACAGACGGAGTCTCAAACTCCCCAGTCATTGCGAAAACTTTAAGTAAGACTTGAAAAATGAGAATATGAAAAGAAATAATTTTCCGCGCGACTCGCCTGTGCAAATGAGCTGAATGGAGCAGCTCATGCGAATGATTGAGTGCGCCGATGAAACAATATTCAACTTTATATTGCCTACTTGATTGGTAATCTGGAAGGAATTTTATACAAACATCATTCAGGGGTACCAAAATATTTAGATAAGATTATGATAAAATATTTTTTAGCAAAAAACTTGCTGAGTATTAATTTTATTTTCTATAAAAGAAAGTGACCTCGACGACGCGCGACGGCAGATGATAGGTGCGTCAATTGCAATTTATATTATGTAAGGCGTCCATTAGACGGTCATGCCCTGTTCAGTCAATTCCATCAATCATGACTTTCGTTTGACTGTTGGTGATTGTTGGAATTAATTTCACACTACACAGTCATTCCGACTGATTGTCAGTCATAAGTACGCAAAACTTCACAAAGAATACATGTTTTCACACAATATAATAATTATGGACGACTGACTGACTGACGCGTGATTGACGAAATGCCATTAACCCATTAACCGCCAAGATGAAACCAATAATATATTTTTAACAAAACTTGCATTTATCTGCGGTTTATATGTTAAATAAATGAAAAATAAAAGAAAATTAAAAAAAAAATTGAAATCCTCCCCTTTAGGGGGGTGTACTCAGTTAGGTACAACGGCGTGTTATGGGGTACTTAGGTGTGATAAGGTTTAGAACTAACTTTTTTGATAAATACTTTTTTATTACATTTTTGTACTGACAACGAAATCGCACTGACAACGAACTCCTGTATGATGTTTTACATTTTGAAACTATTTTCAAACATTTTTGGGGTAGTAATCGATACAATCTTCAGGTAAACTAGAGACTGACGAGGAGGATAACTTCGTTTTTCAATATATTTTCTGACGTAATTAAAATGTTACGTTGTTTCGTCGAAACAGAATATAAGCCATGCTATCATCAAGAGTCGTAAGTGGTAAATGCAAACGCTAATCATTGACAATAACAAAAGAAAAAACATAATTCAAATAAGTAAATAAAATCTATCATCATCTTTACTCAAAGAGGTGATTTGCGTTCCTTCTTTTCTCATAATTAGTAGTAGTATCTGTAGCTGAAGCTAGTAAACTTTTGTCCTTGATATCCACTAATAGGTATAAGAAGTAAAAAGTATACAGGATATATTCTGGAGTCATATTTCTTACTTACGAAGGAGTGTGTATATTAGCTTATGTTACCATAACACTTTGCAAGTGACAAATTTTGTAGTATTATAATATCTATTCTAGTTGATACTTGCTTCATTGTTACTAACAAGATAGATTCCTCTTACAAGGTTTAGCTACTGTCAAATCTTTTAGCTGCTATTTTACCTGCATCTTTTAGCTGCGTTTTTCTGTCTACAACTTCGGTAATTTCAGGACAAAGAAATGTGTAAGAAAGCGGACATTTATGCTGTGATATGAGTTTTATGGATGTATATGATAATTTTTATTTATAAAAGGAGCACAAAATAGCTTTCCCTTAGTATTCATAACGATATAAGATGTTAAAATTAATCAAACTCAATATTGAAAAATTCTGAAAAAAAGGAAAATTTTGCTAGTGGATTCGGCCGTTGTACCCAACTAGGTATAGTAGTGTTTGAATCACAATTTTTCCGTCTATTTCAATAATCTACCACTAACTTGTTATTTATTATATAGATAACAAAGTATTGAATAAAAAAACAAACACATAAAGTGGCTGAATATTATACGATTAAAATAAAGAGAGAATTTATGAGCTTACTCCTGCAGGTCGCAAAACTGTAAGTTTCAAACCTACCTTATGAGTAAAAATATTGGTTGCCAGTATACATTTGCTAAAAATATTGAAGCTTTATCTTTAATCAAATATATAAAATAGAAAACTGAGATGTGATACCACAAAATTTTGAAATATCCTTAATTTTGTATGTGTACCCAATTGGGTATAGCGGCGGTAAATGGGTTAAACGTTTAGGTACTCAAAAGTCATGATTGATGGTTGCATGACATAAAAACCAAAATATCCAGATAACTGTCAATCAATTTCATGCAACCATCAGTCACTGCATTTAATAGCCCGCAAACGATCAAATTGCTTGTCAAATTTTACGTGTTTGTCAAACAGTTTGATAGTGTTCAGCTTTGTTTGAAGCGTTTGTCAAGCAAACTACGTGTTTGACCTATTTGAAGAAAATTTGGATTTGCGTAGCGTTTGACAAACGTGTTTGAACGTGTTCCGCTGTATTTGTCAAACAAGATGTCATGATCTCATACCGATTCTAGCTACTTAATTGTTTGACAAAGTTGTTTGATGCACGTTTGATCGTCTGCGCTGCTGTTTGATGAAAACGTAAATTACATCAAACATGTTTGTCAAACAAATTTGATCGTTTGCGGGGTACTTTACACGGAGTAATGGATGCCTAACAGCATGCAGCATGCGTGATGCGCATCACTCTTGAAAGTAGTTTAATCCTTCGAAGGATAGTATAATCGTTGTAGCATCTCCATCGTGGGTATCACAGACACAATATATTTTCAACTGTTATGCGGCACTTGGCAGCCGGCTGCCGCTTGGGGATCGATGGGTTAATTTACAATATGACCGTTTACTAAGAATGTGGATGGGACTTATCTATACATCTATACATATAATAAAACTGTAGAAATGAAGATTCTGTACATTAAAGATATTCAAAAAATAATAAGTGGAGGGTGTCACTACATCGCTATAGAAGCCAAAAATGTGGTCAGTTTTTTTGTCTGTCTGTCTGTCTGTCTGTCTGTCTGTATGTTTGTTCCACTATCACACGAAAACTACTGATCCGATTTGAATGCGGTTTTCGCAGATATGTTTGTCTTCTTCCAACTTAGCATCTGGCGTATAAAAATTTTTCCCCCCACCCCTGTAAAGGGACGAAAGAGGGGGTCAGATTTTGTATAAGACTTTGCTTTAGCACGAAAACAAGTAGAGAGAAAATAGGATTTAATCCTTCGATCGACGGAGCGGATTCTTGGAAATGATATTGTATTCTATTGTTGTCGCGATCACCGGTGCTCTTATGGGGCTTGAAGGATTAAAATTTGTACAGAAAATATTTTAAGAGCGAGCTGTGCAATTTTGCTGTGTTTTCTAATAAGTATTACGATCCCGGAAGACGATTGACTCAAATGAAATTCAGATTTATATTATAATCATTGTATATTTATCTGATATTTATCTAACGGAAAACACGATTCACTTATTTTGACTCGATAGTTTTATTTTTCGAAATTATGAATCTTTTTGGGCATTTCAACAAATATCTGTTACACTTATTGAGTTACTATCATTAAGTAACTTGCACTACTACAATCACACACTTTATAAAATAATAGCTAAAGGAAATATTAGTATTGTATTTAGTTTTTAAGTAATCATCAAAAAACAGTTTTGGGACTTACGACCTTTACTTTCGTGCTATAATGCGGGAACTGTTGTTACGCGATATTGTTCACTATTAGCTGCAGCCTAAAGCACATTGCCCGGGAGCACGATTCATGGAATCATTGTATCACGATTGGAGGATAGCGTTGTGTGTAGGCGGGGCTAGCGTTTTGACAGTAGGCTCTTAATCTGCACCGTTATCTTATCTATAACAGCTGTTATTCAGGCTCTTGATCTCAGGGTTACGTATACGGTATAAGCAAAGCGTATAACAAAGCGTATATTTATGTAACCATTTAGTAAGTAATCTGTGCTCAGGGTTTATACATTTTGCCCGAAACTCGAAATTCTTACTTTAATTATAACTCTTTAAATAATCTGTATTTTCATATAAAATTAATAGGCAATTAACGAGCAAACGAGTCGCCTGATGGAAATCAACTACCGTCGCCAATGGACACTGCAACATCAGAGGAGCTGCAGTTGCGTTGCCGGTCTAGCTGGTGTAGGTATTAATGTAACTGGGGTACTTCCCCAAAACTCTTCGAAGTTGATAAACATTGGTGACACCTTACCTTTACCAAAATATAACAAATACTTGCGCTTCCTCAGATCTATTGACTAACCTCGCGCAGTAATTGGTCGCTTGATCTTTGATGGATAAGGATAATAATGGTCAGTAAATCTCCAGACACCAACTACAAGGTTGTAGGATTTGTAATTAGGGTTCCGTACCCAAAAGGTAAAAACGGGACCCTTTTACTGAGACTTCGATGTCTGTCCGTCTGTCTGTCTCCAGGCTGTAACTCAATAACCGCTATAGATAGACTTCTGAAATTTTCACAGATTATGTATTCCTGTTGCCGCTATAACAACACTTTATACTAAAAACAAAATAAAATAATTGTTTAAGGGGTGCTCCCATACAACAAACGTAATTTTTTTTACCTTTTTGGCTCGTAATCAATAATGGCAACAGCTAGAGTCTATAGGTACCTACACTTGAAATGTTCACAATATCCTTAATTTTATCTGATAGTCTATGTAATAATAAAATTAAAAGCTCCCATACAAAAACACAATTTTTGCCTATTTTTCCTCTATAACCGTTCGGAACCCTTCTTGTGGGAGTCCGACTCGCACTTGGCAGATTTTTTTTTAATTTGTAAATAGTACTTAATAATACATAATTATTATTATTTTAATGACGAACACACACAAGACGCAGCTTCAGGCGAACATTTTTCTACGTGTGACCAACCGCTGTGATTGACACAGATATGTAGTATAATTGATTGATCAGCCGGCAATGGCACAAAATATAGGTACGGTCTACCTACGGTCTACCTTTAGAAACATTTTAGAAATTGAATGTTCGGTACATGCCTATAAACTATAGAGTATACACAGATATTCCTATTATTATTATTTGTGATATTATTACGTTAACTACGTAACATTCCCGTATTATTTTGATATAACTAATTAATTATTAATCCTTCGATCGGGGATTATTGGAAATGCTATTGTATTCTATTGTTGTCGCGATCACCGGTGCTCTTAATATGTTATGGGGCTTGAAGGATTAATTAAGTATTATTGTAATATTTTACTCGAGTATAAAGTCAACGAATGTTACTCCTAGTGCCATCTCTACTTCGTCTAAAGCAAGATAAGATACAAGTTTTGTCTAGAAAGTGACATCTTGTGTCGAATAACAGTACTGTCGTAGCTTTTACGTAGCCAAGGCTATTGACGTCTTTGGCTCCGCCCACAACTGTGTGGTAAACATTTTATCAGCGCACTCATACACAATGTTTACGTGTGTGAGAGATTGTAACATAACCTCCTCGCAGTTTCTGTGCGCCCAGTAATTGTTCGTCAATCAGCCGACATTGACGGCCGCCGCGGCGACTGACTCGTGACCGAAACTTCGGTGTCGACTGTCGAGTACTCCGTGGTACAGTGTCGTTTTCCGTCAACGAGAAATTTTTTTTTTAACCATGACTTTATTTTTAGGGTTCCGTACCTTGCTTTTATGCTACTTTTCGTATTTATTAAAACTGTTAAAGGTGCAGTGGTATAATAATAAAAATAATAAAGGGAACTAATTTTTTGAGCTGTTATTTAAATATTCGAGATGTTATTATGATCAGTTGAAAAAATTATTGAGCAGTTATTTAATTTAATAGCGGTTGATTAATTATTGCGACAGTAAAACATGGACAGTAAAATATCAATTGGACGGTTATTTTCTCATACAATGTCAATTCTGAAAATAATCGATCAGTTCAATTACTGAACGAGCGGTAAAAATGATGGAATGGTCAGTAAAAATGATGGAATGGTCAGTAAAAAAGATGGAATGAGCGGTTTGATAACCTAAGTAATATGTTTCGAATTACGTATGTTTAATAAAAGTTTATATTATTACTATAAAAACCTGCTCTTATTATACAATAAGTTAATTTTAGCTTCTACTAAGCAAATTATGTGGTTGTTATTATTTGTTTTTATAATATTATGTCATTTTGATAAAGAACCTAAGTATGTTTCGAATTACGAATAAAAGTTCCTATTATTTTTAATTTAGTTTTAAATTCATTCAGTGTTACAGCGCCTAAAATGTTAATTTAGTTTCTTTTGTTTCTTAAAATTATGTTTTGCAGTGTAATTTTTACAGGCGTTTTAATAATTTTTATTTTTGCTAATTGGTAGGTAGTAGATATATTCTTGTCTCGTCCATTCTTTTATTGCATTGTAATGCTGTTCAATTGTTACAAAACTAATATACAAAAGTTCATATAAATTGCATTTTATTCAGTATCCTCAAAATAGGATCAAAGTTAACTAAATCCAGTTTCAATACGATACATTCAATGAAAGTAAAAGTAATTTAATTTTTCATCACCAAGTACCGTCTGTCCGTCCGTCCGTCCGTCCATCCGTCTGTCTGTCTCCAGGCTGTATCTCAAGATTATGTCTTAGACCACAACACAGAGTCTAAGTGTCTAAACACTGGCCGAAATTACGTTCAGCCGCTTACGTCTGATGCGACACACTATAAATTACGCGAAGAACCGAAATTTCGCGGCGTAATTTACATTGCCGAACGCGCGCGTAAGTATTTAAAATTCTCAGATGTAATGTGTGCGTTAACGCTTTGGAGATAAGGTTGGATTTGCTATGTTCTGTTTTGATAATTCCGTCGCGTATAGTGTGTTGCTATACAAAACATTACCACCGAATCGCTGCCGAATTTTACGCTCGACTCGGCTCGACGGAAATTCGGCTCACGACGGCATTTCGGCATAGTGTGTCGTCTGTCGCGTTCCGCCCATATTTTGTATGGATTTGAAACGCGGCGTAAACGCGGCGGAATTTACGTCGGCGTAATTCAGCCTAGTGTGCTTAGACCCTTAGGGCCGTCTTAGGGCCGGGACACAAAAACACGACACGACGTCGTGGGAATCTACCACGCGTGTCGTAAAAAACCACGACACGACAACGTACGACGTCGCGTTGTAGAAACTCATAGTTGAATTTCTACGTGAGTTTCTACGACGCGACGTCGTACGACGTCGTACGATGTCTTGTTAGGGCCGGGACACAAAAACACGACACGACGTCATACGACGTCGCACGACGTCATGTCGTGGGAATCTACGACGCGCGTCGCGACACGACATCGTACGACGTCGCGTCGTAGAAACTCATTTTTGAATTTCTACGTGAGTTTCTACGACGCGACGTCGTACGATGCCGCACGATATCGTGTCGTAGCTTCTTACGACGCGCGTCGTAGATTCCCACGACACGACGTCGTACGACGTCGTATCGTGTTTTTGTGTCCCAGCCCTTAGGCTAGTATAAATAGTCAATACTTAAGATGCGACCCGGTCTCAAGACGCGGTTCGGTTCGGTGATTGGTCCAAATTTTGACAGCCAACCAACCACAGAGCCTGAACTGAGTCTTGACACCGAGATGCATCTTGAGTACTGACTATTTATACCAGCCTTAGTTTCGCTTTATAACGGTACGGAACCCTCCATGGGCGAGTTCGACTCGCACTTTGCCGATTTTATTTTATTTTACTACCTCATTGTTTAAGGCGTCGCCTTGATAATTTGGCTGTAGCAATATCGATTTTTCTCAGCAATGACTTAAGCTAAGAAATTAAAGTTCATTGTCAGTATTCATTATGTCTTTGTCTTTGAATTACCCATAGCATAACACGATTGGTCAACTTTTATAACACAGAATAATTAATCAAAAAGACCTCTGTAAAAAAATGGATTCCTATTTTGCCAACAGAGGAGAGTGATTTAAGCTTCCAAAATTTGTACATAAATTGGTTCAAGCATCTAGTCTAATTTGCCCATAGCTTATATGAAATATATTTATGGTTTTTAAATTACGCGACAAAAACCATTTTGTCGCTTACGCCCTTTCTATTTTTTGCAAGCAATCTAAAGGGCCCCCGAGACGGTCAGACAGTTTGATTCAAACATTATGTGTTTGATGAAACCGTTTGATGTCGGTTTGAACGGTTGTCAAACGGCATTGCGCATTTGGTTCAGTGCGCCGCCATAATTAGACGTGTGTGATGCAGACAATATTGCTCTCAAACTGTTTGAAGTTCAAGTCCAGTACTAAACTAAGCCGAGTTTGTTCAAACGCATCGGAAGTCGGAACACGATCAAACGGCGCGTCAAACACAACAAAAATATGAAATTTCATCAAACGAGCTTCAAACACGTAAATGTTTGAAAAACCGTTAAAGCTAGCTTTGTAAACGATCAAAATGGTTTGAGTCGAACCAAAATTTACGCGTTTGAATCAAACCGTTTGACCGTCTCGGGGGCCCTTAAAACATATCCAACACGGTTTTTGACTTTAGCGCGGAGAACTGCTTAGAATGAGATTTCTTACTGACAAATTCCGATTTGTTACTGCCCAGACGTAACCGCTCATTCATTCATTTTTACTGCTCATTTAATTATTTTACTGTTCAATAATGTTTTCAATTATCCATTTTATTATTTTTTACTACTCATTTTTGTTTAATTTACTGCTTAGTTTTAACTGCTAAAGTAGTTATTGAACGTGCCATTTATAATTTTTAACTTACCAAAACTGCTATTTACAACTGCCCCTTTAAATCAGTGCCAATAATAAATATCAACTTGATTCAGTCGCTTTAAAAATAATATTATAATTAGGGTTCCATACCCAAAGGGTAAAAACGGGGCCCTATTACTAAGACTTCGATGTCTGTCCATCTGTCCGTCTGTCTGTCTGTGTGTATCCAGGCTGTAACTCAAGAACCGCTATTGCTAGACTTCTGAAATTTTCACAGATTGTGTAGGTATATCTGTTGCCGCTATAACAACAAATAAGTACTAAAAACCAAAAAATTAAATAAGTATTTAAGGAGGGCTAGGAGCTAGGAGCTAGGGCTAGGAGGAATACAACAAACGTGATTTTTTTCTTGATATCAATAACGACAATATTATAAGCACTTGAAATATTCACGAATGATAAGTATGTTTAAAAAGATAAAACCGACATCAAAATTGTACGTAATTGAGAATTAAAATTGCCTTATCTCAAAAACTACTGAACCCATTTTTAATGAAACTTGTAGTGTTCCCCAAGTTTATTTATTTATTTATTTACAATATTTATATTTATTTATTTTGAACAATACCTAGTACAACAAAAAAAGAATTACTTAAATCGGACATGTAGTTCCGGAGATATTATGCGAACACAAACATAAAAACATAATTATATATAAGGAAAAGGTGGTAATGTGGCCCCTGCATATATATTGGCCCCCTTCAAGATTTGAATGTTTTAACAACGCAACAGTATAATTTTGGTGGAACGGGATGCTCGTGGCATGCTATTAATTTAGCACCGTACAAATCCAACAGAGGCTGTCAAGTTCGATTGTCATTCGATCGAGTTTAAACTTGCGACCGGCGAAACTTTTAAATGTGTGTGATTTTATTTCGATAGCTGTTGTTAAGAAACAGAAATATTTGGCTTTTGACTAATGGGCTATGCAGCCTGTGGAGGCTCCAGAGGTGACTATTACATTTGTGATTTTCGCCGTTAAGTTTCATTTGTGCAATACATTTAAGGCCGTATACAACGATGACTAGTGAAATTTCATGTTTTTATTTTCACTAGAACTTTGACCAGAAGTAATTATAAGCATTTAAACATTTTTTGTAGGTTTGTTACGTTTCTTACCAAGGTCCCAGTCAGCTTTGAATTTTGATTTAAATCCATTTACCACTAAAAAAAGAGTAATAAAGAATGCTACTTTCAAAATTTTATTTCGACTAGAATTCAGCGAAAATAAACGCAGGAAAAAATATTTTTATATAAAAATGTTTAAATTATGATTTCGAAGGTTAGGGTCAGCTTCGTTTTTGATATATAATAACAATAATAAAGATAAGTCGTTTAGATTACAAATTCGAACGATTTATTGATTTTCGAATGCAACGCCTGCTTTCAATATTTGCTATAACAATTCCACAGGCGTTTTGATGGATAATAATTGAATGACATCAATGAAATCTGTCTTTCAGTGACTGATTGTCTATTACAGAAAAACTAGAGTATGTTCACAAATATATCCCAGTATACTGGCCAGAGCTCCTTAGGCCTAGAATCGCCGTGGTCCCATACTGTTGATTCGTTTCGAAATATTTGCCAGTGCATTGTCGTATACTTAAGTGTGTTTATTGTGATGTGATTATAATACGTTACACTTGTCTTACTAGTGGAATACCAGTACAATACAGTGCGGCGTCGTAAGATGACGTCTTGATCACTGGTAAGTAAACTAGGTTTTATTTCAGAACATAGGCAATATGTTTGGTTTACAAATATTACAATATTGTTTTGTAACCTAATATTTGGTGAGAGACTACCTTATTAGGTATCTTATTGATATATATTTGATAATTTACATTCGCCAAACGATCATTTATACGTTTTTGTTAGGTTTGAAAGTCATAAATGCAAATATCACGGCTAAGTTGGATAATAATGAACAGAGCATGAACAGAGTGCCTCAACACAGAGACACATTTTGAGGGATGTGTAAAAACATTGTAAAATGATAATGATATTATTATGTTAAACAACAATTTTATCGAACATGTCCAATCCATAGCAATGGAAAGATATAACATCTTATAGTCAGGGAGCCCTAGAACATTTTTTTTTATTACTAACAAGCTAATTTTTTGTGAGTAGCTTTATTTTGATAAGACAAACAACTTTTTTATCTGCGAAAAAATCTTGAAAGTGGTAGCTAACAGAGATAGAAAGGATTTCATAATTTGATTTGATGGTCCTAAAATATGGATTGTTCAATTTGTAGAACAATGTTACTCTTAAATTATATAACGATTAACCTACCAATATACAAAAAAATCAGCTGGTTAGGGTTCCGTTTTAGGGTTCTGTAATCAACAAAACTTGGTTGACTAGTTACACTATAAAGCAGACTCCGCGTGTCAGATACATTTCTTTTGACCGGTTCCTGAAGACTTAGTGGTTTTTATTGGCTAACGCTTAAAACGCTAAAACATTATTAGACGTTAGACAAAATAAAAACGCTCTTAAATAAGTACATCAACTTGTGTCAAAAACCGTCAGAGATGAGCGTATTTTACGTGTTTTATGCGCGGGCGAATTCGGCGCACGTCGCGTGTTTGCCCAAACGGCAAACGCTATAGCAGTTTGAGGTTCTATGGCTCTATGCTAATTAAAAACTAAAACGCACACGTCTGTACGCGCCCTTAGTCCTCTCAAACGAAACATTCTCGTTTTATAGTGTCCGTATTTATTATACTTGATAAAATCTAAGTAAACAGCCGCAATCCTCAGCAGGGCAATCGCGCTAAATTTATTCAACTGAACCGCAAATGAAACTCGGACGTTGATCGACTTTTGGAACGATTTGGTATCGCGCTAACGTTTTGACAGCCAGTTGAGACGTTACTGAACCTCAGCCCGAGCGCAAACGCTGTCAAAACAAAAAGTTGATACAATTTTTTGTTTTGACAGCATTAAGGGTTCTGTAATCAACAAAACTTGGTTGACTACGGTACCCTAAGACGGAAGATTTTTCCCTGACGATTAGCACTGGAGTAAAATCGTAAAAATAATATTATCAAGCGGATAGATCCAAATTCATAGATACAGCATAATCTTGATACGATATTATGTTAAACTACAATTTTATCGAACATGTGAATTCCATTCTTTACACAAAAAATAATATTGATCGAAATGAAAAACCTTTAAACCTTATTTGATTTTATCAAAAACATAATATTTTGTGAATAAAAATCACGACGACACTTAAAAGTAGAGAGCAAAGAAATTACATTTTATGCAATTATCAATTTTTTACTCACGACAATCTGGTGTAATGTACTGGTTTATTGGAAAGTTATCATAATATAAGTCTTGTTCACTACCATTTTTCATCCTAATTTTGTTGGGACCCATAGCAAAAACAAACAGGAGAAAAATAATATTGTAACTGCCGTACACAGAGATGAATACTTATAACTTCAATGTATCATAAATGAAGATTTTGACATAAACCCCATATATTTTATCTTTAAAATTCTTTATTAAATGTTGACGCTATGTAGCCGCAGGGTCTTTCGTGTCAAATGTCGTGTCAAACAGCTACTAGAATAAATTGATAGCCACTATCTTGATAGTTCATGGCGTGGGAACCGTTAATTTTTTCACGTTAAAAAGTATCCTTTGTCCTTTCTTCACCAAATTTTATAAAAAATGGTTCAGAAGTTTAAGCATGAAATGACAGACAGACTATTTTAATAAGTATTAGTATTGTTAAAGTTTAAATATTATAATGAGGTATTTCGTAAATATTTCAAACACTTACCGGTTGCCATTATTATTGTCGAGCAGAAAAGGCCTAAAAACCGCGTTTTTGTTTTGAATATTTCAAACCTCTTAACATTTTTATTTTATTTTATTTCTATTTGTTGTTGTGATGACAACATAAATACATCATTGAAAATTTGAGCTCTCTAGCTAGCGCGTTACTTGATATACAGCCTGGAGACAGACAGACGGATAGACAGCGAAGCTAAGACTTACTGGGCCAAGGGTCTCTTTTGGGAACAGATTCCTTAAAAACGACTAAGAAAATGAATATGATCTGCATAACAATAATGAATATAATCTAATATTCATTAAAAACTTGTCAAGTGAGTCAAAAACGTTACCTGTATTGCAAGAGATATCGTTTTTGAACTTGTGGAGGGTGTTATATACCTAGATTCCAGAGAATGCTGCAGCATCAGGTACAAGTAATCGTCATGGGTCTACATCCTATTTATTAAATGTATTGCAATAAACCCAAGCACAAAAAATATTTGAACCATATTATAAAGTCATAAAATAACCTCAGCAGTGAGCGAGCTGACGATGATGAATTATTGTACTTAAGATAGCTATATTTTTACATGCATAAGTTTAAGCAATGCATATGAGTAATACTTTATTTTGTTATACATTGTATAATCCATTAATACATGATATCATGTATTATTGAGGAAATAATTTTTTTTCATGTTCGTGAGTACAGAACAAACATATTAAAATAATACATAATTTTATTATAATACAAAATTCATTAAAGATTTCGTTTATTAAGTTGTGAACATGGCTTCTCTGTTAATCATTAGTCTGTATGTCGAGTTTACCACGTGATCACATTATTTCTGAAAATTATTGAAATCAACGACGGCTTGAAAACTAAATATGTACCTATCGAGCGCCATCTATTGAGCTTGTTTTTCGCAAATTCTAAAATGTCAGTTGCCTATAATCCCGCCTTAATGTGACATCCCCGGGGGGTCACATTACCATCACATGATCTCAAAATTCCAAATGCGATTGATTAAGAATAATTAAAACTTTCGATTATCCTGCACGAGTTTTATTTATTCCCTATTAAGAAATGTTTAAACAAATGAATAAGAAGTCCCATAATGTATTTTTTAGGTTTCTGACTCCTATATTTTTTAAATAATGCTTGATAAACAAAGTGGGGATCCAGTGGCCACATTACCACCTTCTCAAAGACCGAAATCGCTCGGTGAGCGAAAAAATTGCTTACAACGCGTTGTGGTCACAGTGAAACAGCCACGACGCGAAATTCGCGTTGTGGCTCTAATGAAAACGGCCACAACGCGTTCTGGCAATCACAAAAAGACCTTAACGCGAAATTCGTGTCGAGGCTCGTTTTTCTTGATATTTTGTTCTTGATTGATTAATCGTCCATAGGTATGGAAGCTTATATTATAATATATTTGAATTACCACGCGTGCTACAAAATATTTTTTATTTTTCTTTGTCTTTGTCTGGCGCAACGTACTTAGTTGCGGGCATCAACTAGTACTTAATTAGTTATTATATTATTTAACCTATCAAGCCCCGTACGAGCACTGGTGATCGCGACAACAATAGAATACAATAGCATTTCCAAGAATACCTGATCGATGGATTAAATTATATAAATTAAAATTAAACTATATTTTTATTATTAATTGAGATTAGATTACTTTATATTAAAAAAAAAAAAAAACAACAACAGACAGACAGTAATAATATTAGTACGGATAGTATGGAACTATGGATATTTTATTTAAAAAAATGATATCACGTTATGCAGTGATTTAGTAAAAGAAAAAATATTTTGTAGTACGCGTGGCAATTCAAATTTGATCTTCCATACCTATTGACGATTAATAAATCAAGAACAAATCATGAAAAACGAATAGCATATCAGCCATGACACGAATTTCGCGTTATGGTCTTTTTGTGATTGCCAGAACGCGTCGTGGCCGTTTTCATTATTGCGGCTCTACACGATGGGCCAGCGTAGTAGGCCATCACGATGGGCCAGCGTGGGGAGGACGTAGTGGCGTAGGATGGCCGATGGCGCCAGCGATGGCCGTGGAATGGCGGCGGTGTCGGTTTTTCGACCGCACATCAGAGGATGAGGCCCAGCAATGGCGGTACGCCTCTACACGTTGGCAATACGACAGCCGGTGCCTGACCGAGGTCGAGTGAGGACGTCGTAATTCGTATTACAATTTACGAATTTCATTCAAAATGACGAGTAAGTGATCTCATAATGAATGAAGCTATAATAATATGATAAAGGCGAAAGTTTGTATGGATGTTTGTTACTCTTTTACTCAAAAACTACTGAACGGATTTTAATGAAACTTTACAATAATTATTATAGCTTTTACATTATATACATAACTCCTGACTTTTTAAAGATACAAGTTTGGGAGTTTCGGCGTTGTTTTAAGAACAGAAAGCATATTATTAATATGCTATTATTACATTCATCATTGTCATCATCATCACTACCATAAACCATTATTTTAATTTTAGTCTCGAAATAATTATTCCTAGAATTCAAGAGAAGGTTCATATTAGGAGGGAAGTGATACGAAGTTCACCGGGTCATCTGGTGAAGTCAAAAATTATTAAAAATGCACGTTTTGCATTGCCGCAATGGCTAATGCTTACACGTCCATCTCGAACGACGTTTAGATCACAACTGAACACCGTTGCGACCATTGTATGGCCATCGCATGCGCCATTCGATCAGCCAGCGCTGGCCCATCTTGTAGAGCCGCTATTAGAGCCACAACGTGAATTTCGCGTCGTGGCTGTTTCACTGTGACCACAACGCGTTGTGAGCTATTTTTTCGCTCACTGAGCGATTTCGGTCTTTGAGCGTAACATATACAATACATACAATACCCGGCTATAAATATTGCACATCGACCTTTGGAAAGAGACAATCGGCTAATTTCGGTTTCATAGAGCGTTATCTTTGTAGCACACACCTATTTGACATTATGTCACTCGTTGTTCAAATTCAATAGAGTGCAGTCGCGTCCAGTTCAAAATATATATCTAGAGTTGTTAACATCCCTAAATTTGCTACAGCTATAATTTTCCAAAAGAATTAAATAATACGTTAACATAATTTGAACACGCTTTTTTATTTTATTTTACCCGAACCTAAAGCCATAACTTATAGAAAATTTGGTGTATTTTATACAAAGAATAATAAAATTGTCAAAAGAAGCAAATCATAATAATTGTTTTAAGAGCTCCTAATATATACCGGACTTTTTGTATTTCGTGCGTTAGAGATAACGCTCTACAAAACCGAAATTAGCCGACTCACAGTGTACGGAGGAGACGAAAAATCGGAAATTTTCTTTTTACTTCAATTTTGAATGGGCATTAGTATTATGAATGCGAGAGTAGAACACCCGCGTGTCAATTCGTAATAGTTTTTATTCTACGAGCTACCAAAGTTTAGCGATTTTTTGCGGCCCGGAAGTGAAAAATTAATATACCTCCAAAATTTTTACGTAATAAATAAAATTTTGTATTTCACCTGAAAGCTTATTAAATAAGGTATATTTCAAGCTTTTTTGCTGATCCGCCGTGTCGATATTTTACCTACAATAAAATAGTTTCCATTTTTAGGTTTTTATTTTTTTAATCCAAAACCAAACAAAAGATGCAATTGAAAATATCGTCAAATTAAAGGTATACAAGCATTCTATACGCACAAAAAAAAATCACCTGTAAGATCCGTTTACAACTGGAAATATTTGATCGTGAAATCCTACGCTAGGGCTGCCACCATACGTCTTTCAATGGATGGTTGTCAATAATGCAATAGAAATAGTCACATAACATATTAACATTCATAGTATGAAAGTTATAGGTATACGCTTTTAATGAGTATATTTAAAATTATCAAAAATAAGTCTTAGAAAAAATATAAAACCTCCTCTTTTTTGAAAGTCGGTAAAAAAATCGGATGTCAGTTCGTAATACTTCAAACAATTAATATTATTTCTAGTATTTATTTAAAAAAATCAAGATAAGTGATGGTCACGCGAAAACGAAAAGACTCCAAATAATACAGCGTTGCGTCGTTTGATAACCCTGTTGACAATTAAGTTTGTAAATTAAATAAATTGATTTAGCAGTGGTTGTAAACGGATTTCACGGGTGATTTTTCTTGTGCGTATAGAATGCTTGTATACCTTTAATTTGTCGATATTTTCGATTGCATCTTTTGTTTAGTTTTGGATTAAAAAAATAAAAACCTAAATATGAAAATTATTTTATTGTATGTAAAATATTGACACGAAGAATCAGGAAAAAAGCTTGAAATATACTTTATTTGATAGGCTTTCAGGTGAAATACAAAATTTTATTTATTACGTAAAAGTTTTGGAGGAATATGGATGTTTTCCTTCCGGGCCGCAAAAAAACGCTAAACTTTGGTAGCTCGTAGCATCAAAACTATTTCGAATTGACACGCGGGTGTTCTACTCCTGCATTCATAATATGAATGCCTATTCAAAATTGAAGAAAATAGAAAATTTCCGATTTTTCGTCTCCTCCGTACACTGTGCGACTGTCACTTTCCAAAGGTCGATGTGCAATATTTATCGCCGGGAACTGTACATGCATACATACATACACTTTTGAAATTTGGCACATATTATGTTCAGACACTGAAATAGACTAACACAACTATACTACAAAAATACTATAATACAATATATTATACTCTAATACATAGGTACATAATATAGTATTAAAATACAAAAACTTCTGGAAATATTACATACCTATATACGCGTCGAATCGATAACTTCCTTTTTTTGAAGTCGGTTAAATACTCAGTTTTATTAATTGTACTTTAATAATTTAAAATTTCCATATAAGGCCATACAAAAAGTACAATTTTCGCCTATATTTCCTCTATAACAGCTATAATACACAATAATAATAAAAATAATTTAATAAGTACAAGTTAAATTCTACATAAAATCTTTATTTTTAACCGACTTCCAAAAAGGAGGAGGTTATATGTTCGGCTGTGGATATATATATATATATATATTTTTTATTTGTGTATGTTCAACGATTACTCCGCCGTTTGTGAACCGATTTTCAAAATTTTTCTTTTGTTGTATAGGGTTCAACTCCAATTTGGTACCATGTTCACAAAAGTGGTGACCTGAGATGGGATCCATCAGCAATCGAGGGAACTCCTCAAAATTTATATGGAAACATATAGTGATTTTGGTTTCATGTGAAGGATCCTAATTCCTAGGCATATGCTACCAAAAAGTAAGATTTTACACCAAGGCATGCTATGGTTCCGAAGATACTAAGAGAACTCCGGATTCCTTATAGATACAAGTTTGGGACTTTCGGCGATGTTTTAAGAACTGAAAGCATATGCTACTATGCAAATTACATTCATCATCATCATCATCATCATCATCATAATTATCACTGCCATCACACGATGCATCGTTATGAGTTATGACTTATGACCCTATTATTGGTACTTTTCATAGTCTTTTCGATCGAGACTCGAGTTTGTCGAATACGATTTTGAAAATTATATTAATGTTGTTACCTTTGTAAATGATTTAAACTTGGTGTTGCGGTTGCCAAGTTGGCAATTTGTTCATGGGATCTGTGAGGTAGGTACGTAGGAAAAAACTTTTTTGAAAACTGCCTGAGTATAGTAGTTGTGATAGTTTCATACCTAAATCCTATATATCTACAACTGACAGCTTATATGTTTACCGGTAAATAACTAAAAAGAGTGAAATTATTATTTTTAACAAAAAATTAAAACCGACTTCCAAGGTAAAAACAATAAGTAATAATATGAACTAAAAAGTATTAAATAATTCTTACTCTTTAATAGTGCCTCTTTCAGAATTCGTCTAAATCTCAACTATTTCTGTAAGTACATACTATAGTCTTCATTACTTTGAAGTCGGTACCAGTCCCAAAAGTTTCATATTATATTCTGACATTGACTGATTAACTCACGATTAAATTAGCTGGTACCGACTTCAAAATAATAAAGACTATAGTATGTACAGAAATAGTTGAGATTTAGACGAATTCTGAAAGAGGCACTATTAAAGAGTAAGAATTATTTAATACTTTTTGGTTCATATTATTACTTATTGTTTTTACCTTGGAAGTCGGTTTTAATTTTTTGTTAAAAATAATGTAAAGGCAATAAAGTATGAACATTTTGATGGCCTTTGACTGGATTAATTAAAGTATGTTTTGTTTAATTAGGCTTTTTAAATAAAACGATGAATGTTATATATCTTTATATTTTATAACAAATATATAGAATTGAATACTGAAACGTCAGTATGAACGAACGTTGTAATTAAAAAATATATTATATTTACAAATTAAGTTTAAAATTACTATAATACCTACTTTAAATAGTTACACACACTTAAGTATTTACAATAAAATACTATGAATTTTTATAATCTGTAACCAGTCCTCGAACAAAGGCAGTTTATTGAGTAGACCTAATTAATTTTATTTGTTACAAAATTATCCTATATTTACAGATTGACAAGAAAGTAATAATAATATTATTATGTTCAATAATAAATAGGGCGGACAAAAGTTTGATTACAAAATATTTAAGGCACTTTATGGACGGATTAAGGTAATTTATGATTCAATATAGCCACTTGCGCCAGTCTGAGTTAATGTACATAATATCATTACATAATATATTGAATTATAATATTATTTTGTTATATTATAATAGAATGACACAGATAACATATTATTTTATAACAGTTAAATATAACTCAAACTGGTGCGATGACCTTTAAACTTATGATTAGCAATAATATCTGTTGCATATTAATAGGAGGTGGAGCTGGAGTCTGGTCTTAGCTGTTTCGTATGGACGTCGTCGTAGGCTATCGTAAAAACGCTTTTCTTTTCTGTGATTGGCAACCTTTTGATGTTGCCAGTTTGCTGAACCAATGTACTCATTGCGATCCCAGAGTCGTTATCTTCCAATTTCGTTGCATTCTTTTGACCGGTTTCTACTGTATCACCACCGATGTTAATTTTCGATACGTGCACTTCTTGAGCAGGCTTTTTACCATCCCCATAATTTGCAGAGATGGATATGCTGTGCGTTAACGCACTTTCGGATAGGTCTGGAACAATTTTCTTGCTTTTCGTATCCTCTTGATTAGCGTAAATCGGCTGCGGTTCTTGTGATTTTTGTCGTGGCATTGCCGTCACAGGCTGGTTACCGAAATACTTGGGAATATGCGTAGGTTGAATATGGCAAAGTGGGTTTTGATTTTCATATTGATGTTCATATCTGTGCTCTGAATGTTGCAACAATGGATGTGCATCAGGCAAGGGACCTTCTGGTATAGGTGTCACTCTTTCCTCTTTGAGAAGGCGCGGATGTATGAATTCACTTTCTTTTTCCTTGAAGTTTTTTTTTACTTCAGCGGATTGGTTAACGTCTTTGCCTAGTATTTTACCGTATTGAACATTTTTATCTTTACCTTCTTTTTCTTGATCACTTTTTGATTTAGATGGTCGTTTCGGTTTCTCCGGAACATCTTTCTCTGAGGCTGTTCCTTTGGAGCTGCTAGTCGTTTTTTTACTGTACCATTGCATATATCGCGGCAAACTTTTTTGTGGTGGTTTTACCCCATCGGATATCTTCGAGGGCTCCTTTGCACTGCTCTTTATTAAACTAACATCTTTGTCACTTTTTAAATTAGTAGATGTTTGAAGAGCTGTGACATTGCTGTCTTCTGTAGTAAGCTGTGCATTTGGTTCATCTACATGCAGCTGATTGGAAGGATCATACACTTCCTTTATCTCTTGGTTCTTTTTACTCGAAGAACTACTTGTGCTTTCAATGTCTACACTATTACGATGCTCTAGTGCCAGTGCTTTCTTTGAAAAATCTTTGTTCTCTACTAGTGATCTTCGTTTTAATTTAGATTTGTTTTTATATTTAGTTTCTGATATATCTTCTAAGGAGTCTGAAATTTCAAGTAACATGTCTCTATCTAATTTAGATTTTTTACTGCTGTCATTGGGTTTTGTTTCGGTGGAATACAATGTTTCATTCTTTGATGTCGTAATTGTACTTTTGGTGATATTGCCATAGTTTTTAATATGTTCTTCTCTCTCATTTACTTTACTTATTCGTACACGACTTTCGCTTTCCAACGAAGGAGAAATATCGCTTTCTTCTAAAATCGGTGTCTTTATTTTTCTTTTTAACTCATATACTTGAACGTTATTTTTTGGATCTTTGTACTTACTTTTCTTTCTAGGTTTCTTCTTTTTAAGCCATGCAAGTTTTCTTGCTTGTTCTTCTGATATTGACTGAGAATCATCTTCACTATAAGAGTCATTATCGCTTCTAGATTTTCTCTTTACATCGTTTAATAATTGAGGTTCGGTTTGAGTGCCTATATGACATTCCGTCTGAGTAGCCATAACAGAATGTCCAGGCAGGCTTTGAGTTTCTAATTTGCTTTCAACTTGTGATGCAGTTTCTTGATTTTGTAAGATTCTTTCCCGTTCAATGAGTATTTGATGTAGTAATTCATTTTGTTTCCGTAACGAGGATTCAAGCAATTCTTGTTGAATAGAAGATTTATTTTGCATCTCTAATAATGCAGATTGTAGATATTCTGATTTTAAGGGTACAATTCCTGGCACATCAGGTAAATTAGTATAATCGTTAAGTTTGTTTTGAATATTGGATCCTGTGCGAGAATGTGGTCCAATACTTTTTTCATCTTTATCATTTGATACATTGTCTAAATCTGTAACTTGCTCCTGCATTTTGTCCCTTATTTGTTTTGCCTCCTCGCCTTGTTCCCTAATAAATCTTTCCATTAGCATATCCTTTCCACTGTCTATAACAACGTACTGAGTATGAGGAACAAGCGTAACTGGTCTTTGTTGATGTTTAGAGAGATTAACATACCGTTCTTCTTCATTATTACCTCTCGTAACTAATCTTAATATTTCAGTGTTACCTTCTTTGATAAATAAATGATCCCGACTAAAGGATGATGCAGCCTGTTTTGTACCTTGATAGTCTCGTTGAAGTCTAGAATCACCTTTATCATACTTGTTTTTGCTTGCTTCTGATTTAAGAATGACACCAACGTCGGATCCACGATCAATTTCATGTCTTCTTATCGAATCATCATCCTGCTCTTTGTGTTGATAATGAAGCGTGGCTATTCTATCATACCCGTTTTCTAAATCTTCAATGTATTCTTTATGTTTACTTGTAACTGCATCTTGAAGTTGCATTTCTTTAGTATAAATAATGTTTGGGCCATCTCTGAAAAAGATTAGTAGGTATTGATAAGTATCGAATAAAATGACTAGTAAATATTATTTGAAGTTTAGAAATTATAAATATTTAGAACCTAGAGAAAATAGCTCGCGTAGGAGTTAGCACTACACAACAATAATTATTATAGTATAGAACAACTCGTTTAACAAGTAAAATAACCATAATTACCTCTGACGAAAGGATTGTCGTGTATCATCATATTTGTAGTCATTATCAGCAGCAGTTTGGATGAATTCATGTCGTAAATCACCAGGTGTTGAGGCTGGTTTACTGTGGTCCTTGGATCTGTAATTTCTTTTATTGAACTTCCATTGAGTTGGTTTCGTTCTCAAATCTGCTTGTTCAGCGCTCCAGGCTTCCCTCCTTTTCCACTCTGGCGACTGTCTTAATTTACTTTCTATATTTTGCGTCGACTTGTTTTCCCTCCCAACTCCCTTGTCTCGTACCACTAAATGCACGTCGTCCTCTGTGGAGTTGACACGTATCACTCTTTTCCTAGAATTTATTAATGGATATCTATGTACCTAGCTGTATTGTTTAGTTGAATAATTTTGAATAGTGTATATTGTGCAAATTCTATTAACTTAAGTGGAAAAACATCGTGCATAATATTACGAATAAAACAAAGGTAGTTTTATAAGACAAAAAAAAAACATATTCACTGTGTACATTATTTATAATAATTTATCAAATTTAAGTAAGTAAGCTAAAAACGTCGTCAAAAATGAAAAAAAAAAATTACCTGGGTGGCATGTATAACGGACATCCTTCACATATACAACAACATATTAGTAGAAGAAGCACCAAAGCGATTAGAATCGCTAGTAAAATCAGCAACCAGAATAGCAGTCTGCTTTCAGCTTTGTACAAGTTCTGAAAATAATAGAATATTTAGTAATTAAAAAAATAAAACAATTATTAAATCATTTAAGAATTAAAAGAAATGGACTTGATAAAGTTGCTCAAAGGAAAGTAAAACAAAACAAAGTCAACGTTAAACCTTAATTGAACTTATATGATACAAGAAGTAAATAAAAACTTTACCGAGTTATTGTCCTCAAACGATGTTGTTGTTTGATCCCGGTTACCAGATCCTGTTGTGTACACCATTTTATTTTTGGCTAATTGTTCTTGAAGCTTCGTGACATCTATAGCATTATTGCTAGCTGTGTGAACCAGGGCTATGACTTCACTTCTGAAATAGTTTGGAATACATTTTATAAATTATAAATTATTTATGTCTTTATCCGTGCGTGAAATACATATTAAATAGTATATTTCATTGGAATAATGAAAAGTATTTTTTTTTATTTAGGCCGTCTTCAAACCAAACTGACTGTCAGCCACCAAATGTGAGCAGGCCACCAAATGTGAGCCCCAGTGTGAACGTGAAAATAAACGTTATCGAATGTTCGCGCCTACGCCTAGCGTAATAGCGTATTGTCGGTTAGGTGTGAATGAAAAAGTGAATATTTATGGAAATACAATAAACTTCATAACGTTCGCTCACATTCGCGGCTGACAGTCAGTTTGGTTTGAACACGGCCTTAATCATGACACTAAGTAGTTCAACATAATTACAGTTAAACGATCATACCTTTCTTGACTAGAGTCTTCGCCAATAATGTCTTTTCCATTATTATCCTTTCCTTTGTAGGGCTTTATATCTACAATTGTCACTCTACCTCCAGAAAGTGTACTCAATACTTCTTCCAATTTCTTTCTATCTGGATTGGCACCCGGTACAATAAACGACATAGTTCGAGTCTTACTCTCCGGAGGATATACTTTTACTGTTGTTGTTGAGGATAATCTAGGAATTCCAAGATCGTAAGCCCGGACTGTTAACACAAATACTTCACTATTTTGTGCTTGACTTTCTCTTTTTCTTCTGTTTTGTTTTTTGGTCCTCTTTAACGACTCCAGCAAGTATAATTCCCCTAAAATAGTCATAAAATTAGTAACAAAACAAGAGCTTAAATTAACTGGGTTCAGAGTAGATATCAAATAGCTAAATCTAATTAGGTATATGAAATGATTGTGTACCTGTTTCTTCATTGATTGCAAATTTTTCTGTATTTCCATGTATAATTTCATATCTAACAACATTATTTGGTGCTTCAGCGTCTTTGTCTATTGCTTTTACAAAAGCCGGTGAAGTAAAGTTATTCAAGTTCGGTGATAATACAAATTCATACACCGATCTTTCGAATTCAGGTGGGTTATCATTAACATCTAATAACTTAATTATTAATGGCACTGTTACCCTTAAACCTACCCCGTCATTATCTCTAGCCTCTACTAAGAAATGCAAATCTGGCATCGCCTCACGATCAAAACCGTGATTATTGGTCGCGACCGTTATTACACCCGTAATTGGATCTAAATTTAAAGAAGTATTTAAATATCCTAATATGGCAGTATACTGGATTTTTCCAAAGTTCCCCGTATCTACATCGTCGGCAGCAACTTGCACCACTTTCGCCCCTGCTGTGATATTTTCTGGCAGTTCAACATCATATGAAAGTGCCAAGAAAACTGGTGCGTTGTCGTTGACGTCGTTTAAATATACAGTAACGTTCACCGTTGCTGACAAATTGGTTGCTGGACCAAGTTCTTGTGCCAAAATCTGTAAGCACACAAATATTTCATATCTTAAAAATAGTTTCTTCAATATCATGTCCATGTGTACCATTATTCTTTATTCTTACCTGAAATACAACCGATTTTCTAGCTTCGAAATCCAGCATGGTATTATCCCTGACCTTGATAATGAACTGAGCGTGTCTTTCGGCAACGGTTGGAGTTACTTCGAAGGTTCCGTTGTTACCCAACAAGGACAGAGAGAAGACGCCATTCTTCCCAGCATCGTTGTCATTCACTTGTGGAATGTACGGATCATTGAAAACAATAGCAGTCCCTTGAGGAGCATTCTCGTCCAAGTATGCTATGTACCTGTAAATTACAAAATCATTTTATCTTATTTTTTTTTATTTTTTTTATGAAATAAGGGGGCAAACGAGCAAACGGGTCACCTGATGGAAAGCAACTTCCGTCGCCCATGGACACTCGCAGCATCAGAAGAGCTGCAGGTGCGTTGCCGGCCTTTTAAGAGGGAATAGGGTAATAGGGAAGGATAGGGATGGGAAGGGAAGGGAGTAGGGGAGGGTAGGGAAGGGAATAGGGTAGGTAGGGGATTGGGCCTCCGGTAAACTCACTCACTCGGCGAAACACAGTGCAAGCGCTGTTTCACGCTGGCTTTCTGTGAGAACGTGGTATTTCTCCGGTCGAGCCGACCCATTGGTGCCGAAGCATGACTCTCCCACGTAAAATTTTATCTTAGTTTTGAAAGCCTTATACTAGTTTCTTGTTGCAAGTTAGGCAATGCTTCAACTGATTGAACTTTTAAGACAAGCATGTCTTGCACGCCAAAGTATTTGAATAATAATATAATAATATCTATGGACGCTTCACACCACGTCAGTCTGGCCCCGTGGTAAGTACCTGAAGGACTTGCGTTACGGGTACCAGACAACGGATATTTAAGATTTTTATTATTACATAACTATATTTAATACACATTCAAGACCCATTGAAAACTGTTTGTTTTCAATGGGTCTTAGATTGAAAACTGTTTGTTCCGTCGGCGGGATTCGAACCCGCGACCCCCGGCATGAGCTACCAAGTAACAATTACAGCCCACCAACTGAGCTACAGAGGTCGTCAATAGCCTATTAATTATTGATAATTATTTATTTAAATATTAAGGGAAAAGCACTAATGGCAGACACTATAAGGAAACACGAAATATTTGAATGTTATAAGATATACATTTATGAAAATAAAGGATTGATAACTTCTTCCATGTCTTCAGTAACTCTTACAAAATAAAACTATTATAATTATTGTCTGACAAATTAATAAAAAAATATATAATTCGTCTTTTTGTTAACTTAGTCATAAGAGCTAATTGATGACATCACAAAAAACGAACATCACTAATAGTAGACACCAATATGAACTAATAGTTGACATAGAACATTACATTACATTTTACATTTTTCCTAATATTAGGTCTTATTTTGCCGTTTTTCAAAAGATATCATTTACTTCATCATAGTAACTACATGCATCAGAAATATTATCCACGTTGTCTCCAGATTCTATCCATTTTTCTTCCATGCTGAAACTATCTTTCCTTTTATTTTTGACCGACTTCCAAAAAGGAGGAGGTAATATGTTCGGCTGTATGTATTATTATTATTATTTTTTTGTATGTTCAACGATTACTCAGCCGTTTGTGGTCCGATTTTCAAAATTCTTTTTGTGTTGTATAGGGTTTAACTCGAATTTGGTATCATGTTCACAAAAGTGGTGATCTGATGATGGGATCCTTAAGGAATCGAGGGGACTCCTTGAAATTTGTATGGAAACATATAGTGATTTCAATTTTTTCTGAAGCATTCGAGGTAAATGCTACCAAAAAGTAAGACTTTGACCAGGTTATACCCTGGATCCGAAGGTACCGAACAGAACTTTTGAATGCTTATAGGTACAGGTTCGGGGATTTCGGCGTTGTTTAAACAACTGAAAGCTAAGCCAACACATCAATTTGATTAATTATCATCATCACAACCATAATTATACCATTATACACTATGACCTAATTATTGGTACTTTTCGTGATATTTTGCATCGAAGCACATGTTTTTGACGATGATTTCACTGTTTGTGGACCGATTTTCGAAATTTTCGTGTTGTTGTATAGGATATAATCTTAATTTTGTATAACAATCGAGGGAAATCCTTGAAATTTATCAAAACGCTCATAGTGGTTAAAATGTTGTTTCTAGTAAGTTAAACATATATTACGAATAAGAGAAATTTCATACAAAGGTGTCTCTTTGTCCAAGGGCACTGAACAGAACTCCTGAACCTTTAACCCTGCAGTGGTCGCGCACCTGAATGTGACGGGAGTGGTCGCGCGGACTACATACGTAGTCCAATTTGAAATAAAGATAAAAACATGTTAAATAATAGTTTATTTATTTTACTTATTAACAATTATTAAGTATAAACATCTTAATCAGAAAAAATTAACAAAAATTAATCACGACCTCTGTATTAAAAGTAATTAAAATAACAAAAATAAAGAGCTTGACTGCGCTTGATACTCTTCCCTATCACGATCGACTTCATTCAACCACGCCTCAATGTATGCAGCTTGTCGTTCGGCTATTTTTTGTCTAAAAATATAAAGTAATATTATTTTAAAACAAATCAAAATTATAAAACAGAGTTGATTTTACTAGTATGTACTAATATAATATTTAAATACCTAAACGGAAATAGTAAAAAATTGAACCAAAAAAATACTCACGTAATGGGTCGCGCGGACTATACCTGTAGTCCACGATATTTGAGGGGCTATTGCGTTACGGAAATACGCGACAGGGGCTTGCGCTGCACTGAATGTGTAGCTAGATAGGTTATTTGAAAGTACCTACAAAAAAAAGTCGCACGCTTACAGTTTTTGAGAAAGTTTTGATTTTGTTTACGTGGACTACATAATATGTAGTCCACGCGACCACTCCAGGGTTAAAGATAAAAGTTTGGAAATTGCAGCATCGCTTAGATAACTGCAAGCATTTACCACAATTTCGCTTACAGTAACATAATGTGAATAGTTAACATTCGTATTGGTTATTTACGCATAAAGCCTTATTTTGTAGACGACACTAAAAAGAGTGAAATTATTATTTTTAACAAAAAAATGAAAACCGACTTCCAATGTAAAAACAATAGTAATATGAACTAAAAAGTATTAAATAACTTTAACTCTTTAATAGTGCCTTTTTTAGAATTCGTCTAAATCTCAACTATTTCTGTACATACTACAGTCTTCATTACTTTGAAGTCGGTACCAGTCCCAAAAGTTTCAGATATTCTGACATTACTGAACTCACGATTAAATTAGCTGGTACCGACTTCAAAATAATGAAGACTGTAGTATGTACAGAAATAGTTGAGATTTAGACGAATTCCGAAAAAGGCACTATTAAAGAGTTAGAGTTATTTAATACTTTTTAGTTCATATTACTATTGTTTTTACATTGGAAGTCGGTTTTCATTTTTTTGTTAAAAATAATTATTTTTCATATTTTTTTCCTGGCTAATTTATTTTCAGTCTTTAGTCTCCATGCTTCTCTTGCCTTGCCTCTTCTTTTTTCTTCTTTCTTTTCTCAGCTCTCCTTTTTCTTCTTTTTATTGCTAAAAAACTAAAGCAATCGATTTTTAGATCAGTACAAGGTGTATTATTAGACACCATGTCCATTTTTAGGTACAGTAGTTCTAAGTTCTTAGTTTGTTAATAGAATTATATTTTCAGAGAATAGTGATGATATTTGCAGTAGAATAAACTACAAAATAACTTTAGTATGTATTGCAAAACTAAAAGATGAGATCCATGTCATCTATTAGGTTTTTTACCTTTTCAAGAACTAATAGTAGACAACTTTATATTGTTATGGAAAATGGATAAAAATCATAAATAAACATTAATTAGTGTATATGTTACCGGCCAAACCCGATTTCAGGACAAACCAGTTTTGCCTAGGCTCAACTAGTTCTTCCTATACGCGATAGGATTAACTAGTATAGCCTAGTCCAAACTAATTTGTCCTAAGCCCGATAGGATATACCAGTTTAGCCCTCTATACCATGATGTAGACTGTAAGCAACATACCGTTAGATCTACCACTAAATTCATACGATTCATTTTTTGACATTATATTGCACTGTATATTATAGTCTACAAACAGAAGTAACGAACAGATACTAAAACTAATAACTAGATGGCGTTACCTGTCACTAATTTAAGTTTTTTACAAAGTCGTTAGTGGTTTGAACAAGTACACGCGTGATCCAAATTGAAAATAATTTTTAAAAATAGTTTTTTCGTGTTTTAAGGATTTATTTTCAAAAACATGGACAGGTAAGTGTTTAAATATTTGATATTTCACGTTATCAATAATACTTATTTTTATTATTTTACTTTTTTTGAAAATTTGTGTTTGTAGCCCGTAAGCTACATTGACGTATATGGGTATTATTTTGTATTAGTTTGTGTGTGTATAGATTATATCATGATGGCTCGATATCATGTTTCAGGGCAGCTCGTAAGCGTCGTCTTCAGGAGGAGGATATTATCTCGTTGCTGCAGAATGGTGATGACAGTGAGGACGGTTTGGATTTTGATGATGACAGCCTCGCAGACCCAGATTTTTCACCTGAATTAGAAACTTTTGAAGACAATACTTCCACCTTAGATATCGACGTGGATTCTATTATAGAAACTTTAGAAAACAATCATGAAAGTTCAGTTCCATCACTTCCAAGCACTGAAACTGCATCAAACAGTCCTCAACCTTCATCAGCTCAAAGTAATCAATCAAAACAAACTAAAACGAAACCTACCAAACTAAATTTACGCTGGAAGAAGAAGAGCCTACAAATTACAATTAAATACCGAGCAGCTTAGATTCAAGGGTAACAAGAACTTGGGCACTGAACTTCTAGAGCTAGAAACCCCTATCCAGTTTTTCTTTTACCTCTTTCCTCAAGAACTTATCAAGATGATTTCAGAGGAGTCCAATCTTTATCAAGTTCAGAATGATCCTAATAGCACTTTTCGTGTGACAGAAATGGATATCAGGCAGTTTATGGGTATAGTATATCTAATGTCTCTTATTCAATTACCTAGAGTTACGAACCACTGGACTTCGATTCTTGGTACCCCAATAATACAGGATACTATGCCATTTAATAAATTTGAGAAAATGCGCCAAACTTTACACTTCAATGACAATAGTAAAATTCTACCTAGAAACGATCCTGAACATGATAGAATTTTCAAAATAAGACCTGTGGTTGAGTCTCTCAATGCAGCTTTCAAAAAGGTCCCCTTAGAAGAACAGCTTTGTGTTGACGAGCAAATGTGTTCCACTAAAGCACGGAATTTGTTGAAGCGATACAACCCCCAAAAGCCACATAAATGGGGTTATAAAATCTACGTGTTGAGTGGCGTTTCTGGTTACGCCTATAAAACAGAAATTGAAACTGGCAAGGAAAACGTTACGCTTCCAGAAGAGCCAGATTTGGGTGCAGCATCCAACGTCGTCATGAGGTTAGCGCGTATGATTCCAAAGCATCAAAATTACCAATTGTATTTTGACAATTATTTTACGTCTCTTCGTCTATTGGAATATTTGGCCAAAGAAGGCATACACAGTCTTGGTACGATTAAAAGAAATAGAATCCCAGACTGTAAGTTGCTACCATAACTTCCTCTCATATCTATAGTTTTTTAGCTTATAACTCAGTGTTGCTTCCAGGCAACGCTCCCTGTTTTTCTTTTTTTTTTGTTGAAATAATTAAATAAATGAAAAACTATAAAACACGTATATTTTTATTTTGTTTTAATTACCCGAATACAACAAAAAATACAAAATCCATGTTCTTGAGTTATAGAGGGTTAGGCTAGGCCAAACTAGTTGATCCTAATATTAATACTCACACTCTAAGATAAACTGGTATAGCCTAGTCTAAACGTTATAGTATATCTATAAAGTCTAAATAAATAGATAAACTGAATAAAATACTCCGTAATTGAAAAAATAATGATTTTTATTAAAGTATGTAGTAGCTTTCATTTTCTTAGTCTGTTTCACAAGATTTTGTGCTGCAGTTGTTTTAGCTTTGTGAATGTATGTTTTTTTTTAGTTTATTTGAGTCAACAAACAGTAACCAAAGTACATATTATTGTAACCAAAGTACATGTTTCAGATGAAGAAACTTTTTCTTGATTACTAACTTAGGCAACGTTATTATCACTGTCTTCTATCAGATTAACATTGCGATCATCTTCTATTACCTTCCCTAAATCATCTTCATCCTGAATATTATTTATGATTTACTTGCGGCAAACAGGAAGTCGAAAGTCCTACTCTGGGTTCTATTACAAAATAATATAATACCTTGTATTGCGATTGTTTTAAATCCCTGAATGGTAGGCGTGTTTTTTATGCATTGGACATATCTCAAGCCTTCTGACCATTTCGTTGAAATTTTGTCCTTTATCCCTATCATATTCTCAATATCTTGATCGGCACGTTCAACAGAGCCCTGGCTTTGACTGTGCCTGGGTTTTCCGTGCACAATTTTGAGTTCTGGCCACTGACTGGCAAGACCAATGACCTCACAATTTCTTTTTACTGTTTAGACTAGGCCATACCAGTTTATCCTAGAGTGTGAGTATTAATATTAGGATGAACTAGTTTGGCCTAACCTAAACTGGTATATCCTATCGGGCTTAGGACAAATTAGTTTGGACTAGGCTATACTAGTTAATCCTATCGCGTATAGGAAGAACTAGTTGAGCCTAGGCAAAACTGGTTTGTCCTGAAATCGGGTTTGGCCGGTAACATATACAACATAACCATTAATCCAATGATATGAATAGAAATTACAAAAAATCAAATAAATGTATTCAAAACTTACGTGCAAAATTTCGCCTTCCTTAACCTATTTGCTAAGAAATTGCCAAGCGCGTGTTGACGCGGTCACATTATTTACGAAAACTGATCCCATTTTAAAATTTTGTTCCCGAAGGCGTCCCGAATATATTTTTTCACATCAACAGATAGCTTGAGAAGCTTATAAAATGTACAGTGTTGAGAAATAATTAGAGTAATTCTTATTTTTATGGTATTTTTGTTGTAAGTGTCATCTCTTAGTTCCGTGTCTAGCATTAGGTCTTTTCTATTAATATATGCGACGATATAAACTGCATTGTAAGTATTTTATTTTTATTTATTTATATATTTAATAATAATTTTCCTGTAAGTACACATAACCAGTTTACATAGAAAACTTAAAACTAGGGATACATTTTATGTATTTTACGAATATCGAGTACTTACGATTCGTTTTCAAAGTAGGGCGGCGAGTTGTCTCGTTCTGGGAGGATGAACGCTAGTTGTACAGTGGAGGACATCGCTTCAGGCTCTTCCCTGGAAAGTCGCACTTCTTCTGCAACAACTGTCAGCAGTATCGGTGCTCCGGCATGAGAGATTGCTGCTATCTCTTCAATAGGCCTTTCCAACGTCACCTCTCCTGTAAGAATATAAATGAACGTTTAATATCGTTTACGAATATATTATTATTATTATACTGCTTATTATTTGTAACAATAAAATTAGGTTTTTCACTTTGAACCCTGTGCTTTGTTGTCCTAGTTTAAAATCAAAACGCCATCTAGTTATCGATTTACGTGATATTTTAGTCAGTACATCATATTTTATTTGTAAACCCAAGTGCGCATTGTTATCATCCGAATAGTGCCGTTATAACATCACAGATGGCGCTTTATGACTAGTACGAGTATAACGTTATATCAGTCACTTTTTAATACTGTAATGTAATACAGCTATAAATAATAGAAATTTCATATTTTTCGTTTGGCTTAGGATGTAGGGGCGTTATTTTAATGTCAAATCAAATAAATATAAGTAACAGCAGTTGTAAGCTGAGTAAATAATAAGTACCTACATTTAATAGCAGATGGCATTAGCTGTATCTTAATTCATATGTTTTAAAAGTTAACTATACTTTAAATTAGATCTAAGGTCAAAGAGTTTTGTCGCCTAAATAATTAATTATTAATCACTGGGATAGTAGTTACTAATACTTATTCAATTAAATAATTTAAATACAATATTCTTCATCTTGTTTCCTAGCAATTTTGTTTGTTATGTTAGAAAGGGTAAGAATGTTAACTTTAAAGCAATCCAATTGTATTGTTTACGCATAGTTCGCTTAACGAGAAGAGACAAAATATAGAGGTCTCTTGCGAACAAACTGACACCGTTATGGCGTAATGAGGTATTCTATGTCTAAAAATCCTGGACACTGGTATTCTCAATTCCGTTTACAGAAATAAGCTAGGTATGCGTTAATGGTTTTACAGAATAGAGGTATTCGCTACTGGCTAACATTTTAATATATACATATAATATGTTTATTGTTTAGGTACGAAACTCCCTTATAGTTAAATTACTATGGTCATATTGACCATTAGGCGTATTAAAAATACCGCCTATAGTGGGTACCCATTAAAAACGTTTTAGAAACCGCCGAGCAAATGATACAAAGTTCATACATATCTTTAAACTGATTAGAAGTTATCCATACTAATATTATAAATTCGAAAGTGTGTCTGTCTGTTTGTCTGTCTGTCTGTCTATCTGTCTGATACCTTTTCACGCCCAAACTGCTGAACTGATTTTGCTGAAATTTCGTATGGAGTTACTTTCAGTCCTGGGAAAGGACATAGGATACTTACGTTTTATCCCGGAAAAATTTACGGTTCCAGTGCGATAAACAAATTTTGGCGCAACGGAGTAGTAGTCATCTAGTTTATTTTATAGCTAAGTACAATTTTTGTATACCGTATCTACGCGTACCTATCAACCTTTCTCATTAAAGCGTACAGCATTGGCGATGCCGCACAGAATATCAATAGCCTATGGCTTTGCTAATCGTGACTATTATTTGTTTATGAAAGGTTCAGCATTATTACGACATTTTGAAAGTGGCTCCATAAATCGACAGAAACAATTATTAAGTACCTAACCTATTTTAATAATGCATAATTATTAATTAATCGTAATAATGTAATAATCGATATGAAACTGGCCTTAATTTCAAGACTTGTAAACAGGAGCATTTGAAAAAAGGTGCTCCTAAGTACAAAATAAGTACCTACAATAAGTTATTACGGTATAACTTATTGTAGTTATTACGAGCTTTTGCCCGCGGCTTCGCTTGCGTTAAAAAGTATTATTATATACAAACTTTCATCCCCTATTTTAACCCCTTGGGGTTGGAATTTATAAAAATCCTTTCTTAGTGGATGCCTACGTCATAACATCTACCTGCATGCCTTTCAGCCCGATCCGTCCAGTGGTTTTGGCTGTGCGTTGATAGATCACCATGTCAGCCAGTTACCTTTGAGTTTTATATATTATATGTATAGATTACGTACATTTTCATAAAAATGTACTTAATATTATACTGTGTAAGTAGCGATATTGAAAAGTCTATGCCAAACTTCATCAAAATTTCAGCTTATGTAAACAAACAAAAATCTTTTCCTCTTTATAATTAGTATAGATTTTCTTCAGCGACCCACTAGTATTTTAACAACGGGCCGGCGCACCCATTTAAATACCTTTCACAACGCCGCCGTTGTTCTAGACCTGTTATCAAACACTTTCAGTTTAAAAGCTCATAACTTTATCTGGTTTAGGTAAACTCATAAATGTTATAACCCGAGTTAAATTTTGCAGTTAAAACTTTTTTGTTTTCATTGCGGCTGGCAGGAAATTAGTTCGGTTTAACCGTTTTAATTACCAAACTTGCACCCGGGGAACTAAATAGTATAAGTGACCGACTTGATTTGTAATTAAATAAATGAGGGCACGCGAGGGCGGATTGTGGTCACAAGTAGGTCAAATTTGGAGAGTTCCAAATAAAAACACTTTCGATATTGTTTGTGTTTTTAATTTTTTATGATGTTGGCTAATATCATGTTAGCCAACAAATTGGGCTAAAAATGTAACCGTAAATTTTGCCGCAATCAAAATTATCTTTTGTCCTTTTTTGGACTCGGCTGTCCGCATACCAAGTGATAAAATCTTCATCGGTTTGAACGGTAATGTGTGACAGACATACACAATTGCAGTTACAATACTTGTATAATTTATAACACAGATTTTCTGTAATATAACTAAGGTTTTTAACTAACTCTACACTCTACAAAGAGCCCTTCTTTTGAGAAATAAAGAAGGTTGTAAGGTTTCCTTTTCTTCTGACACAGCTTGAGATTATGCAAAGGAAGTGCAATCAACTTTCTCCCGTGTTGATTACCTTGACATTAGTGTTAATCGAAACAACATTTTATGCTTCATTGAAAAAGGTAATACGCACATCTGTTTCCGCTCATACTGGGTCAGCATTTAAGTACATATTTTTATTTAAATCGTTTCTTAATATGTTTTTTGCTCAGAGTTTTACCTTCGGTTTATATTTGCTAATTCACTGTATAAATCATAATATTCAGGCGTAGAATTAAGATAAAAATAAACGAACCAAAGATTCATGAGTGCACATTTGAAATCGAAATGGGTTATGTTTTGAGAAGATATATGGCAGATTGCGATACACAGACGGACATTCAATGTAGATATCGATCACTGATGAAGACATTAAATATTCATTTCCATTGGTCAATAGTTGGTCATTAATATCGTCCTGAACCCATACAGTATTTAAATCAGCCCTTTCAATGTCCGCTGAGAGTTATGAAGCAGAGTTGAACGAAATATACCGTTGATACAGTTAACAGTGCTGGTTTTTGTTATTCTTACAGAAATTATTATAATTTTTTATCTTTATCATGAAAATTAAATTGTTTACGAATTATACTGTATGCGGTATGTCCACAGGATTTAAGTTTTTTACAGGAATATGGGAAATATAATGCCACACTGACTTTAATATCATGATAATATTTTGCACCCAGACTATTATAAAATGTGAAAGTAGGTATCTGTCTGAAAGGATGTGACCTTGAACTTACGCTTGCACTGCAGAAAGATTTTTTCTTAAATTTGATATAGAGATACTTAGAAAACAGGGTAAGGAGTAAGGACATAGGATAGTTTTTATTTGGAAAAACTTATTTCCTACATTAAGCAGTTTCAGTGCAACCTAGTTTCCTGTAAAATCTAGTTTCCAATAGGTCACACCATAAGGATACACTCGATATTTGCATTTAAATGTGATACAGTTTTAAATTAGGTCTCAACGGCCGTTTACACGCGACGACTGGCACGAAGTCAGTTGTCAAAAAATCCATTTCAACATGGTACCGCAGGTTTGTTAGATCTGTATGAAACTTGTATGAAATAACATCAATATAGAACGTTTCATTTGAATTTATCCGGTATTTCCTGATCGATATAAATGCGATCGAGAATTCCGTACATCATGTTCGTAATGACAAACATTTCGTACCCGCTTGAAATGCTCTTACATTGTTCAAATATACGTCTATTACAACGTGGATGACTCGACTATTATGTAGAGTGTAGTAACAAGACAAAATAATCGTTTACAATCTTCTAGTCTATAGAAGATAGATAAAGAAAAGATGTAGACAAGTAGATTTTGTTTGCTATGCAAATAACGTGTTAATAGATTCTATAAACACGACTCTACAAGTTAAAACTCTATTTATTTTAATGGGCGGGCTAGTTAAAGAAAATAATTATACGGTATTCACTACCAGAGTAAAGCACCCAGAAAAGGTTTTGTTACAGAATCCGCACTAGAAAATATAAATAACGAAGGCTTGGCCTTTAAATTTAATGCATTCAGAGCGGCCCAGCTATCTCGCAATGCGTGTTAGAAAATCTGATAGCAAACGAACAGAATTCAAATGGCAGCGCCAACTTTGTTCTGTAAGGGGGCAGCGAACATGCATATTACATGATACTCGCTACTTATTCTATGTTAAGCGGTGGATCCGAGTTATCGAAAGGTTACGCACGGCCGTGGTGCCATTAATATTGTCAACAGAAAAATGCGAAAATAGGTTAAATCATTTTCATAAACAATACCAGTACATTAATGCAACAAAAGCAAATTAAAACTGAACAATTCCGCGGTCAGAACGAACGAAAAAAATAAAAGCATAATGAAAATTAAAATGGAAAAGTATGCAATCCACTTATAACTGACTTGCGATCGCTAATGGAGTTCTTTTATCCGATATTCAGAATCTCGAGCGACCTGACGTGATGGGTGTGACAGCCGTGGATAAATCTGCACATCTGAGGACGTATGGGCGTGCACGCGATAAACTTTCGTCATAATTTTCTTCTGAGGGACCATAAAATGTTTATAGTTATTGAATTCTACACGGCGTAAAGGGAACTCGAACAATGCGATTTGATGTCGGCGAATTGACTATGAATAAATTGTAATGTATTTCGTTTTTTAACGGTATGTTCGTCGTTTTGTGCGGTTATATTATAACATCATAATACATAACAGAATCTGCACATCATAATATTATCATAGTATAATCCATACTAATAATATAAATGCGCAAGTGTGTCTGTCTGCTACTTTGAGTCCCGGGAAAGGACATAGGATACTTTTTATCCTGGAAATATGTAGGTTTCTGCGAGATAAACGAGTTTTGGTGCAACTGATATGCTGGCGTTATCTAGTACATTAAAACTCACAGTAGCACCAGTTTAATAACATTCGTGTTTAGAGCTTATTTAATTTAATGAACTAATGATGTAACTGGACCGCGCATTACCTATATTATGCATGTCACGAACACATCATGTACTGGCATACTAGAATAGTATGTAGATTGCATTTTATAAACAACCTAGCTTTTTCCATAGCATAGCTAGCATGGAGTAGGATTTTTGTCACTTACCTGGCAACAAAAACTTTAATTCCCTGTGGGGGTGAAAAAAATTTTTGGTGGAAGTCTATATTAATAACAGCTGACGATCTATGACCTAAACTAACTTAACGTTTTACGTTGCATACGAGTAATGAAGCTTCAAACGAGAATTTAATTTAAACGATTCCAGAAACTAAAGCTACCACTAAAAACTCTTCGCCTTTTTCATTAATTTACCCCTGGATAAACCTTTATCCCAATGACATATTATGACTATCTTAGAAACTTAGAGGTAGAGAACGAACTATAAAAAAACACAACGCTCACCTGTAGTTTCATTGATGTTGAAGAAAGGCGTAAAGGGGTTCCCCTCGGAGACCAGCCCGTATCTGATCTGCCTCGGCGCCCCCTTGTCACCGTCCTCAGCCCGGACCCGTACCACCATATCTCCAGGAACCACCTGACGAGGCAGGTGGGTGATGGGGGGAGCTGATGTGAAGACAGGTGGCATGTCCTGGACGTCCTGGACCACCACAACCACTTCTAGCGCAGCGATGTTGCGAGTATCCTTGCCTAACTCCACGTATGGGTCCTAGAGAAGAAGATGTAGAAATCCATTATTTTATTTTTATTGGAACGAAGTTACTTATCGCGCGTTGCGAAAGGAGACTAGACGGAAAAAAGTTGGAACGACACATTTTTATTAATTATTTTGGAAAACCAATAGCTTAATTATAAAACAATAGAACGAGTAATAAAGTTAATAATAGGTTTTCACTATTAGATAAGTACTTATGACATAGCATACACACATTTTTTGCACACATTATTATCATCAGCGTTTGATTCTCACCATGATTCGTGACGTAAAAACTTATTAGGAAAGTAATCTTGCTATTAGATAGGTTAGGTTTTTAAAATGCTATTCATAAGATTTAGTGTCTAAAATCAGTACCTACCAAGTTTAATGATATGGAAAGCCAAAAGATCTCAAAAATATGCTATTACGTCTTTACAGGAGACAAGTGTATTTTATTGGAATGACTTAGTGTTTAAAACTGTTTAACATTAATTAGAATACTTTGTCATTGCTTGTTGCACCTTTTGACTCTTGCGTGCGTACACTATTGTCATAATATCAGGTATTTTTATTTATATATCCATTATCTATGAGACTACGCTTTTATACGTACAATAAAACCAAAATATCTCCATAAAAGACAAACAATGTTATAAAATTGCGGCACGCACTGTCTATTGACGTTTTATAAGCAATCTATTAGAAACCCACAACTATTGTTTTATATTAGTCTGAAATTCGGCGCGATATCTCGCATTACTCGAACCGTTAGTGGCCCTAATAGGCGACCACTTTATCTGTGAGATAAAATCTCATCGTCATCTGTTCATTGTTGAATCTTTCGGACATTAGCTGTAAATACTTTCTTACAAAGGCACAGTTTTCTAGCGGAAATTAAGACATTAGAAATCTACTTACGACTGCCAGTAGAGTCAGGTGGTACATAGATTGCGCTTCGAAGTCCAAAGGTCCAACGAGGAATATCGTTCCCTCGGTGTTTTCGGTCGACACCCGCCTTTGCCGTATCGCAAAAAGAGGAGAACCCTACGACACAAAATGTTATTTGTTAAAAAGAACTTTCTTTATTTACCTTATTAGTAGCGTCATTGTGTTATTAGCCAAAATCCGATATTTTTTTCCTTTTATGTTACAAACACACAGAGTACACTTGCTGCTTTCTCAGCATATAAAGGAACGACTGTAAAGTTCAAAATTTCATAATTGGCCGACGAATACAGGCTTTTAAATAATTAATTGCACTCGACGAACATGATAAATGCAATTTGCGACGCGTCAACGAAATGGAACAGAAACTCAATCACATCGGAATGAGCGTCAAATGTTGCATGGGGTCCGCGTGCTCCTGTTTAAAATTCCAATGAATAATTTATCTCACCCATAGCTCCAATTCAAGCGGTTTGGGAGACAAAGGATTCTTCCTCGCTATCACTATCTCCAGATCTGTGCCGCGCTTCGCATCCTGTAAATATAAATGAAGCCCTGTTACTGTGTCGAACATAAGTAATAGTACGGGAGCCCTAGAACAATTTTTTTTGTGATTACTAACAAGCTAATTTTTTGTGAGTAGCTACATTTTGATAAGACAAGCAACATTTTTATTTTCCAAAAATCTTGAAAGTGGTAGCTAACAGAGATAGAAAGGATTTCATACTTTGACTTGATGGTCCTAAAATATGGATTGTTTTATTTGTCGGACAAGGTTACTCTTAAATTATATAACTATTAGCCTAATACAAAAAATCAGCTGGTTAGGGTTCCGTTTTAGGTTTCTGTAATCAACAAAACTTGGTTGACTACTGCACCCTAAAACGGAACCCTAACCAGCAGATTTTGTGTATATTGGTAGGTTAATAGTTATATAATTTAAGAGTAACCTTGTCCTACAAATAAAACAATCCATATTTTAGGATCATCAAGTCAAAGTATGAAATCCTTTCTATCTCTGTTAGCTACCACTTTCAAGATTTTTCGAAAATGAAAATGTTGTTCGCCTTACCAAATGTAACTCACAAAAATTAGCTTGTTAGTAATCACAAAAAATTTTGTTCTAGGGCTCCCTCACTATAACAAATTCTTTTTATAATGTGTGTGGAGGTATTTTTGACGAGATCCACAACACTGATAATATTGATTCAGATTCAATTATTCGATTTAGATCGAGGATCAAAAAGGTGCTTAAAAGTTTGGGAACTGTTTATTGAAATAGGTTTGTGGTAAACATCAATATTGTGTGGCTTTCAGTATCGATAGTTGGTTACCTACAAAAATAATGAAAATGGTATTTTTTTAAACAACAAATAAAATTTGCACTTTCGCACAACCGCGTTCCATTTATAGTAAAATACAGTTACAAATAGTTTCGTGGCTAAAATTGAATAAAGGCCCAGTTTCGCCGGTGCAGGCCACGATATCATCATCCATCATTCTTCATCACGGCCGCGCCACGTGCTTCTAAGTGTACTTTTATTTTTTGCTAAGCTCACTGTGCTCCAAAATATAAGGTACTGAAATAGTTTCATATGCTAATGATGCTTATGTATGGTCTACACTCTACATTGTAACGTCAACATAATAATCTGATATTGATACAATAGAAATGAGGTATTATCAATTGCGAAGGTCAGAAACTCAGTACTCGTGGCGTAGAGATATAGTCCGTTGACAGCCAAACTCAAGTGACAACTTGCTATGATTTGTTTTGTCAAAGAACGCCTGAGCCATAGTCCAGTGATTTAGTGCTTGGCTGTTTGTTGAAACAAAGGTTTTGGTTTAAGGTGTAAAATACAGATTCATCTGATTGCCTTACAATAAAGATGTGTTCGTCATCCGTTGGGTTAGGACAGAGGAAGTCTATACTTTTGAGAACTGCGTACACACGTAAGCACTGGTCTTAATAAAAGTAACGATCGTTCCCACCGATGAAAGTAACTACTGTTTGTATCACCTCAGGCACTATGATGATGCCGGGTTGGTGCGGGAAGATGGTGTCGCGCGGCGTGGTCGCGTTGGTGCCGGTGACGGAGCAGGCGATGCGCGCGCTGCGGCCGCGGGTGTTGCGTGCAGACAGCCGGAAGTCCACGTAGCGGCCCGGCTCCAGCCGCCGCAGCAGGATCACGTTGGCCTGGCACACGGAGTTGTACCGCGTGCACGGGAGAGTCTCCACCCCGATGTCTAGACGACCCATTTGACCTGGAATGTAGAGTATTTGTCAGTGCGCTTCGTTTTGCAACTGCTTTCCGAAAAGGTTACCGAAATTGGCTCTACTGATCTAACAGGTACTTAGTTTAAGCTAAACGTTTGTTAATAGGCTTGATGACAATTTTTTTTTCTTATTGGTAATTGAAAAACCCTTAAAAAATAGAAACATCGCTGAAAGAATTACTCTGATAGCTTAAAAATTCACCAAGATATGACAATTCAAACATCTCATAAAATAGACCTGCCCGAAACGCTCCATACAAAGTGCTACGCAAGACTGACGTCACTCTTTCGTAGTTTGTATGGACCGGGAGAGAACTTTGTTCGAAAGGTATATTAAATATTGCGTTTATGAAAGTGGTTTCATAATAAAAGTTGTTTTTAATTGCATAAGTTATCGAATGGTATACAAATATTAAGAAATTTTATTAAAAAAAAATCGACTTGATTATCCAAATTTGAAGGCGCATAACAAAAAAAAAAATACAAATGCTATCGAGCTGAAATTTTGGGAACACTTATTTTTTACCGTGATTTCTTTATTTTATTAACAAAATTCGCTAATCTTTGACCTTGTCATCATCCCTATTGCATATTTAACTTTTGTTTTAATTAAAGTTTTATTTAATACATTGATTTTGTGCCTATGCACGACAGATAGATCGTAGAACTCATTTTTTGCGAAGGTCGATAGACACAGCATTTTCTTCAAAAACATACGTCACAACTTCATTGCTCCTCCCACTCACCAATAAGCTCGAAGTGCAGCGGATAGTCGAAGTCGGGGTCGGAGGCGCGCACCCTGTATATGACGGAGCCGACGGCGGCGTCCGCGGGCACCAGCACCAGGCGCATCAGCGTGGCCGGGTCGAACACCGGCTCGCCCGCCACCGCCACCGCCGCGAGCGCCAACACCGCCAACACCCGCCACGTCATCCTGGGGACAAAGGGCATGTGGTAAGAATTTTACAGTGTATGGTAAAACGGTATGGTAAAATTTTACAAAGAGTACCCAAGGGTTTTTACAAAGGTTAGAATTAGTTTATAAAGAAGAAAGTCCTCTTTCCTGTGAGAACTTATGAATTCTGGTCAAACTTTAAAATTCGGTAGTTCTACACACGCTGGCAGTGTGTTGAGTAAAGTTCGAGCTTATAGAACTGGGTGGCCGTAAGACACGCGACGGGGTGTAAGTATACAATAATATTATAATAGGTGCAGGTATATTTGTTCAAAGTGAGAATTAAAGAAACTTAAAATTGATAAAATATAATAATTATTAATCATAGGTATGCTTTACCTAGAGGTTTATGTAATATTGGTTAATTATTATGACAGCTTCTAAGTTACCTTATTTGGTGTTTTTGACGACACAATCTGTCGACAAAGACACCAAATAAGGAACCTGCATCAGATCGATCATCAGTCTCTTAAAGGAGTTACTTTAATATTTTATGGATGACTAAAATATCTAATGATGTGATTGGCACACTAATAACAGTTTAATTGCACAAGTTATTAACTGAAGTAGCAGCTGGTCTGCAAAATACGTTCGCAGTTCGCACGATTTATAAATGGAAATTGATTTTAGCTGGTCAGTAATTAAATGTCATTACGTTCAAATCATCATGTCGATCGTAAAATCACCATGAGTAATAGTTGCAAAGTTTAACGTTTGTATTACTCCAATCTTTGAATCCTATCGATTTGGACCTAATTCTAGTATTTACATTATGCAACATTGTAGAGGCAGTTTCATTCTTTGTTCGATCCAGTCTCATATTTTAGTCAAACTATCGTATACGTTGTTTTGACATGTCATGAGATTACCATTTTGCAGTTTGGTTGTAAAGTAATGAATTTTTATGTATTTAAGTCTTATAACAATGTGTTTAGTCACTTAAGGATGTATATAACATTTATAAATTCAAAGATTTTGAGCTTAATTCGAAATATATAGTAGATTAAAACACCCTACATCGATTGATACCAAAAAATCAATACCTTACCGATAAGTTAAGTGAAATAATTAATTTTAAAATTTCCATGTTTCATACGTAATTTATGGCGGAAGTATTACAATTTTTGAGAATTCGTCAAAATTGGGAACTTTGTATCAAAGATAAACGGCTAAAAAACTGCTTATCAATTTCTTTGTACGATTTGCGATTTTTTAAGCCCAAAAAAAAGTGGGTTCACCGGTAATTCTGAGGAAATATTTCAAATTGAAATTTATGAAAACTTTCCTTCGTAGGGTGTGACAAGGCTTTAAATCATAGATAATATAATATATAACAGACTTTAAATGGCGCTGTTGGTAAAGAAGAACTGTCAAAAATGTCGTTTTTGTTTGATGGCAGTCCCAACTAGCAAAATTTGGTCATATAATTTTCGAGACAACGTTTTGGTTATAACTTGAGGTCAGACCTTTTTGGTTATATAGCATTCGTAATAACCTTTATATGACGCGAAATAGGCGCAAAATATATAACTTTTATTTGTATAACGATCGTGTCATGGTCGTTTTAGTGGCTAAATATTCGTATAGCAGTCGTAAAGTGATTAATTTTATAACTGTTTCGTCGTATTGTGATCCAGTAGACGTTGTATAAACATTGGGAAGTAGTCATTAGCATTACCTTTTTGCGGATACTAATTATTTTACAGTTCTGTTGAAGTAAGATAAAAGAAAAAGTAGCCATCATGTTGGTAAAAGTTTGTCTGCCATATTTATTATGGAATGAATGCTATTGACTATAATATATTTGGCGTTAGTCGGTATCAATATCTACATTTCTAAGGGAAATTAAATTTATCGACGATTGTATATACGTTTTTAACAAATACTTAACGCCCCTTTCGAATAATTGCAAAATAATATTTATGAATTTAATTTAATTTAAGATTAATTGTACTTTTACAATTACACGTTTTAGGTAATGATGATGACTTTTATATGATGTCTCATGACTATAAGTCGCATATCTTACCATTTATTTATTTGATCATCCGCCATTTTAAGGGTACCGTAACAAAGTGGAAACCCATGCATTTTATCGAATTCTCAATATTATGGTGATAATTTCTGATGTCGAAAAAAAAATCGATCAGTGGTTCCTAAGATTAGCGCGTTCAAACAAACTAAATAACTAACTCTTAAGCTTTTTTAATATTAGTAATAGATCGTAAAAAGTAGGAGCATAAAATATTCACAAAATCTTCAATTATATTTGTCATTTAATAACAAAATTAAAATAAAATAAATATTTAAGGGTGCCATAAGAAAAACAATTTTTAGCCAACTTTTGCTCTATAACGGTATAGAACCTTTCGTGCGCCAGTCCGAATCACACTTGGCCGATTATTTCTTGGCCGAAATCGTAAAAGAGAAACATGAAAATATCATTAAATAACTAAAATAGTAAGTCTATAATAACTAAAATAGTAATAACTAAAATAGTAAGTAATAGTAAGTCTTAAAAGTATTTTAAAATCATAACTTAATTAAGTTATTTAAGTTCGCAAAATATGAAGATTAGGCTTATAAACATTTTATAATAGTCGTATAAAGAGAGTTGAAAATCATGTAAGAAACGTTTATTTAAATATGTATTTTATAACAGTTAAATATATGGCCTTTACATGATAGCCATGTAGATATCTTATTACTGATAAAGAGTAGTATTGTGGTCGGCATTACAACCAGATTATGATTGTTATATAAATTAATTTTATACAACATCAAATATGTATTTTAAAGGTCACAACTGTGATATTTATAGGATAGTCATATGTTTGGTCGTGTTAACGATTACAGGACTAAATTAAATGACTAAACTCTTATACGACATATTGTTCGTTTAGTATATTGTTACACGAATTTAGAAACTTTAATTACAACTATAAGATTTCTATACAACTAAATGTCATTTAGGCTTTTTGTTAAAGGACTAATTTGCTAGTTGCGGTGTTAGTTCCTTTTTTCGCCACGTTCATTTAAAGTTGTGTTTAGAGTCTTGCCGAGCTCTAGGCCGCCATTTTCGGTAGTCAAATTACATCAATTTTTTTTCAATAATAATTAAATATTGAATAGTTCTTTAAAAATCTATTATAAAAAAAATCATTATAATTAATAATAAGTGTCTGGGTGTCCAATTTTTTATATATTTAGTACTTTCATAATTTAATTTGATGTACTACGAAATTTGACCTTATATACATCCTTAAGGTGACGCAGCGTTAAAGTAAGAAACCGTGTTGGATATGTTTTAGATTGCTTGTTTTCTATGAGAGGCCGGCCCGGCCTCTCATAGAAAACAAGCAGTGGAACAGCAAAAAATGGAAAGGGCGTAAGCCACAAAATGGTTTTTGTCGCATAATTTAAAAACCATAAATACATTTCATATAAGCTATGCACAAATTAAAGTGCATGCTTGAACCAATTTATGTACAAATTTTGGAACCTTAAATCACTCTCCTCTGTTGGAAAAATAGGAATCCCTTTTTTTACAGAGGTCTTTTCGATTGATTATTCTGTGCTATAAAAGTTGTCCAATCGTGTTATGCTATGGGCAATTCAAAGACAAAGACATGATGAATACTGACAATGAACTTCAATTTCTTAGCTTTAGTCACTGCTGAGAAAAATCGGCATCGCTACAGCCAAATTATCAAGGCGTCGCCTTAAGTAGAAGCCCCGCCTCACTGGGGCTTAAAGGCTGACGACATTACGGATGCAACAAGGAATAAACCGCATTATAATGTTGCACTAATTGTAAAATTATTGTATCGTTATTTTTTGTATACATACGGATTTTGTCAGCAGTTTTCTTATTTTCGACGTTTCAGCTGCTTTCCAACGGCCGTATGGACCACGAACAGAAATGACAGATGTCAACCGAAGCTATTTAAAACTACCCGAATATTGATCAATTATTTATTTTTTGCGTTCCAACAACTAATATATATTCTGTGGTTCCAATCTACTAATTGTTTATCGTTATAGAGTAAGTTATGACTAATTATGACATTGTTATGTCTGTTATATTATATTAGAAATAAACTTATTACAGTAATACTTCATTTAGCTACAAAATAAAGCGGGTCGGGTGTAATCAATTGTGAATTACTCATATCAGGAATACCGCAGAAGGCAAGTTGCAAAAGAGAAAATTGTGTTATGAAATCGCTACGTAGTAGGCTCTGTTCACTAGGAAGCCACCACTTTATAGCTTTACAGGTAATAACTTGACTTGAATTCAATTTTGTGCTGGCTCCAGCATTATGGCCGCTAATGTTTGCCTCGTGTAAAAAATGATAGTTACGTTGATCAGCTAACGTCGGATCTAATTTGTATTAATATACACCTTTAACTTTGAAAATTGTGCGTCAGGTTTTGTTATACTTAAATTTTATTATTATATAGGAGAGTTTTCCTTAATCAAAGTTAAAAACAAATGTAAAAAACCCTAATTTAAGACAACATCGATAATAACTATTGCTCTAAATGTTATTCGCATTTTGAAAGGCGTGACTATTTACCAATAATATTATGTTTGTATTTCAACTTAGAAAGTAGGAACATAATATAACTACATAATAATTATGATATTAAATCTTAATTAACGCCTTGTTTTATGATTATCTTGACACTGATCATAATTCTCGGTACTTTTAAGATCTTATTCATGTCAATTATTGCAAGTCAAAGATTAGGTAAAATATTTGCACCATCTATACATGCCATTTATCTATTTAAAGTAAATTTAATTGGATCTAGTTATTTTTACATATTTATATCAAAGTGCATGTACATAATATTTTAATTAGACTTGCAACTTACAAACATTTAGTTATTTCCTAATTCAGTTGGCCTATGATGACTCATGAGTCATGAGTCAGTCAGTGTAGAGAGTAGAAACCGAGTAGCTTGTATTGGTTCATGAACCAACACAAGCGATTAGGAAAATGAAGCATACTCGACGTCTGTGATTGCCCATATCAATTGACGTCGATTATGCATGCTACAAACAACTTTCAAATCAAAAATAATTATTACCATTATTATATTCACCATGACCTAACATGGATAGGAGATTTAAGACAGTGAAACTTCCAGACAACATCCTCTTTCATCTCTTGCAGAATATGAAGCATATTGCATTTCAAGCGGTCACCACCTCCGTTTATATTTCATGCATATTAAAATTAATACGGTCCTACTACTTGCATTTTCCGGGCCAAAGGTTGAGAAACCCTGTCACGACTATGACTCCCCTGACACTTAAGGCATCACTTTAATGTGGTTTAACATACAAACGTGCAATGGCTCATTGGCTCGGCCCGGATCGAATTCGCGACGGTCGGTTTCGCAAACAGAAGCACGACCGACTATTTCATAAATGAGAGGCAGGAAGCTTATGCGATAACGGTTTTGGGAGTGGTCACTACGTGTTTGGTAAACTTTAGCTTCTTGAATTGAATTCGTGGAAAAGCTGAGCTTACGGTTAACTTTAGTTAGAGTATTGAAGTAAATTGCGATATTCACTTGTCATAAAGCTCTACAAATTAACACAAAGACTTTTGATACAATGTTGAATACATGTAATCTATTTACTTAATATTATAAAGCGGAAGAGTTTGTTTGAACGCGCTAATCTCAGAAACTGCTGGTCCGATTTGAAAAATTCTTTCAGTGTTAGGTATCCCATTTATCGAGGAAGGCTATAGGCTATCACGATAAGACTAATATAGGAGCGAAGAAATAGAGGAAAATGTTGAAAAAACGGGGGAAATCATTTGAAATTGCTTATTATCTTAAGAACTACTGGGGCAATTTCTATGTTATTTGGCACATATGAAGAATTGACCACGCGAAGGGACTATATGTAAGGCTATATTGTGCGGAAAAAAGTACGGTTTCCGTGAAATTCCTAAATTACGCGGGCGAAGCCGCGCGGAACATCTAGTCAACTATATTTAGATCTTTTGGTAAGCCAAGGAATCAGAGTATAGTTGATTAAGTATTCTATTTCATTAGGAATACAACAGCAAATAATATTCCCCTTGCAATGTGCGAACATGCATACGTTATTGTTATCTTAGATTCCCTATGTTGGAGGAAGGCGCTTGCATTATAACATCCTGCAAATGCGAGTTACTGCTTTATCTGCTTTCTGCAGTCGCGACGTTGTTGTTGTGTCTTCTGCATAGTTGGAAACTGAAATTATCGTCTTGAGCCTGTAGCCTAATTGCCATCGCTTTTGCAGGTGGGATTATAGTGTTGGATTAACAAATTGAAATGTTGCTTCCAAGTTTAGGTAAGAACAGTGCAGACTGCAGTCTGATCTAGGGTTGCCAACATTTCTCCGGCGAAATATAGTATTTTTCAAAATAAACTATAAAAAATATAGTACACTCCTAAAAAATATAGTATTTTATGGAAAAATTAAAAAATGTTCAATGAAATATTTAAGTTTTATTAATTATTTTTATAAAAACTATATTTTTTGCCTTTCTTGCATTTTTAACAATGTTTTGTCTAAAATAAAAGTGTCATATGCTTTATGTCATTCAATTTTACGATTAATGTAAATTAAAAGCTCATTTTTTGATGAGATACTAGTTGTGTTTCTCTCTTTCCGCCATATTTTCAAATTCATAACCGAAAATACCCTTTCTTCACAGATGTCGAGGTGGCGGGAATAGAGTGCAGGAATGAGATAATTTTAGTGTTGAAAATATAGTATTTTTGCGTACGTATAATCTGTATCCTGCAATTTCTACCTTCAACAGTTGTACGGCTTGTGCCGCCTGTAGGTGTGCAAGTAGCCACTAACCAAACAAGTTCACAGCCCAAGCCTCGAAACTCGTACCAGTGATAGCGTTCCCGATATAGTCCGGCTGATAATTTTTTGGCTAAAGCCGAAGCCGAATAATTGGTTAGCAACATGAATTTAGGTGAAACCAAAACGGAAGGTTTCAACATTAATATCTATGCCATAATAATTAAAATAAAATAAACAAGTTTTCAATTTTGATGGTTTGGAAACTTTATTTAGGATGTTTCTATTTACGATGAAAAGATTATTGTAAAATATATTTGAAAACTATAATTCATGTTTGTTTGTTTTCTAGGAATGAACTTTCGGTGAGTTGCCGACTTCAACTATTATGGTTAGCCGAAGGTGGCCGAAGCCGAATCTTCGGCCAGACACAAGACTAGGCAATTGCAGATGAAAATAAAAACATAATTCGATACCTCGAACTATGTTCAAAACATTTATTGACTTCCTATGATAAACGTAACACTTAACGTAATGATTCGGCTGTATTATATACCTCGCTGGCGGAAATATTAAAGTTATATTACCTATCTATGCAAATTCACATAAAAAATAAGTGGCAGATAATTGAAAATATTTTATAGTCAGTATAAACTTGTAATTTATATGGGCCGCTTTTCCCTTGTGTACCTAGGAGTTATTGGTTTCATTTGCAGTTACGTTAAGTGTAATAATTTATGTTTACAGTTTCTGAGACGTTGGTCAAGTTGCATTTGATAATTTTAATGAAATAATAATAATGAATAATGGAAATTATTGACATAACGTCAATTCGTACGGTTTTCATTTGAACTAACTCTGCTGCTGAAATTATCGAATGCAAGTTGACTAAAGGCATCGTGATGGTTATGTTAAAATTAATTATTTATCCACAACTTCGACTACAGATGTAAAAATTGTATCGATACTCAAATGCTAGGCTAATACTGCCGACTGTTGAAGTATTTCTTAGGCTTACGTACGCGATACATAAAGGGATCAATGTCATATTGTCGATTAGTGGCACTTAAAAGCCATTTACTCGTGTCTAATGCACTAAGCGTTTAATCCACTGCCTGAGAAAAAGAAACATGATGATGGATTATTATCTATGTAAAGTTATAATACCTAAAATGCTATAGCCTCTATAAAAATGATGTATGATTAGTTCCGAAAGTTTCTTTCTATTTTCGGGGTTTCCGCAAATTTAAAAGTTTGAAATCATAATTTCATCGACCGTTGCGGCGGTACCGAAATAATCATTTCCTGCTATTAATATATCAAAATAATATACCGAAATATTGGCCCATTAAGCTCCTCTTCACTTTTGGCAACCAGCTTTCTTTTGCATGCACACATTTTGACATTGTACAATCGACATCGATTATTAGCAATCTAGCACCTTTCCGGGCTACTTAGCTAAATTGTATTCAATTGTTTCAAAGATTTAGGGCCTGTTTCACCGCTTTCCGATAAAGTACCGAATAGGCTATTCACAACTTTTTTGACAGATTCTCCATACTTCATCTGTCAAGTTAAGTGGTGGATAGCCTATTCGTCACTTATCAGGAAGTGGTAAAACAGGCCCTTAGGGCCCACTTCCTGATAAGGCTATCCACCACTAACTTGACAGCTGATAGAGTATGGACAATCTGTCAAATAAGCCTATCCGGCACTTTGTCAGGAAGTGGTGAAACAGGCCCTTAAGATATAAAAAATAGTAAATTTTAATATTTTAGTGATGCGTCGTATTATGTCATCTTATTAGTTATAATATGATATTTTTTCTTGTTCACTCGTCGCTGTCGAATATATTGGAAGCAAGTTGACTAAGTACACACTCATAATCAGAATCACCCATATTTGTCCATCATTGGCCTAAATGTAGAGGCTATAGCAGCAATGTGTCGGAGATCCCCCTCGTAATGAACCAATAGAAAAGTTGGAGTGATATTTATCGCCGGCGCTCCACCGCAAACATCGCGGCCGCAAATTGCTCCGAAACCACTAATAAAGTACCGACCGCTCAACACTTGTGATATCTTTATTTGATTTTTACCTGAAAAAGGGTAAAGTTTTTTTTTTAATTTAATCCTTCAAGCCCCATAAGAGCACCGGTGATCGCGACAACAATAGAATAACAATAGATTTCCAAGAAACCGCGATCGAAGGATTAATGGAGATGTTTCTCAATTACGATGGTAACGCCATAGAATGAAATTTCAATTATCAGGGCGAGCGAAGCTAGCCCTATAGTGTATCCCACAACCTTTACATTGTGTGGTACACTTTACGGAAAAACTATCACGCCTATTGATAGGTGCTTTAACATAGTAATTTTTATTTATATGTAGATGTGTTATCATCATCAGTCAGTCAAGGTGTAATGACACGTTGCCGAGATCGCACAAAAGTCCTATTTTTTTACATAACTTAGTTCAAAATTTATCTGAAAAAATTGAAACGGGGAATATGTAGTTAATGAAATTGTCTATCTATTGTCGTGTGTTTCAAATAAACGTAATTTTTAAATAGTAGGGAGATGCTTCAATTTTTATAAATTGGTATTACTTTCGAAGCTAATAATATCATGAGTTTAATAAACAAAAATAGAAAATTTTAAACGGGGAAAGGAATGTTGATATACTGAAGATTATTACTGTATTTTTATTATAACTTTGTAGCTTTCAAATTATGAGTTTAAGGCTCTAAATACGGTAAATTACGGAATCTCCGTAGGGGAAGGGCCTTAGCATGTTTAATATAATATTATGTCTCGTTGTTTGGATTAGTTTGGAATAAGTACTACCAGTACAATATATATTTCCACAAGATGCTAATCTTGTGGAAAGATGTAACAGTGTTAGTTTTATGGAGTATACATTTTATAGCGTATAAAGCAAACAGTTTAAGCTCTAAACAGTCATTGAAGCCTTAAGCGGCCCGCCAGTTGGTCTTAAATTATGTTTTATGATAATTAATAATAATATTTGTCACTCCATCTAAAAAAGCCTTCTGGGTATAAAATCATAAATAATTGTACTATAATGGAAACTATAAAACTAACCAAAGTGCAACAGTGGTATGAAATTGCCAATTAGCTCTTATTAAAAATAGAAATTTATTTATAGGCAATTTTTTTTTATTTTACATCAAGCTCAGCTGACAGATTACAAAAAATATTGACTTGATGTAACTTAACCATATAACATAGGTCCCTTACTGCATATCCATACTAATATTATAAATGCGAAAGTGTGTCTGTCTGTCTGTCTGTCTGTCTGTTACCTCTTCACGCTCAAACCGCTGAACCGATTTTGCTGAAATTTGGCATGTAAATACTTTGAGTCTCGGTAAAGGACATAGGATACTTTTATCCCGGAAAATGTACGGTTCCCGCGCGATAAACTAATTTTTGCGCAACGGAGTTGCGGGCATCATCTAGTTCAAAATAAATTTATCTGATGGTAGCAGGGGCGCCGACTCCGTGGGTGTTCGGGTGCTTCAGCACCCACCAGAGTTAAATAGTGGGTGCCGAGCACCCACGATTATGAATATCTGAAAAATTATCTTTCTCATCTTTAAACTTATGGCCTGTTTCACCGCTTCCTGATAAGGTGCCCGATAGGGTTATTTGACAGATTTTCCATACTCCATCTGTCAAATTAAGTGGTGGATAGCCTTATCAGGAAGCGGTGAAACAGGCCCTTAATATAAGCGCGAAAAAATACGCGCGGATATTTATTAACAGGTGCACATGGTCAAACTGCTGTATTTTCTTGTGTCTATTCAAAAATCGGCCAAGTGTGAGTTGGACTCGTGCACGAAGGGTTCCGTACCACTATAGAGCAAAAATGGGTAAAAATGTGTTTTTTTTGTATAGGAGCCCCCCTTAAATATGTATTTTATTAAAATGTTATTATTAATTTATAATACAACTGAGTATTTTTTGAACATTTCAAGTGCCTACCTATTGCCATTATTGATATCAAAAAAAAAAAAAAAAGCAAAAAAATTACGTTTGTTGTATGGGAATGGCCCTCCTTTTATATTTATTTTGTTGGCCCCCCTTTTATATTTATTTTGTTGTTAGTATATTTTGTTGTTATAGCGGCACAAGATACACACAATCTGTGAAAATTTCAGAAATCTAGCTATAGCCGCGGTTCTTGAGATAGAGCCTGGAGACAGACAGACGGACAGACAGACATCGAAGTCTTAGTAACAGGATCCCGTTTTTACCCTTTGGGTACGAAACCCTAAAAATAAGTACATATAAGTAGCTGGGTACCTATGTCATTAAAAAAGCTGGAGCACCCACGGGAATTTTAAAAACTCGGCGTCCCTGCATGGTAGGTACATATTATAGGTACTACATAGTCTACTTAAATAGTGTTATTGAGAAAAGCTTTAGTCACCAGACATTGCTAAAACCGGATTTGAAGTATTACAATTTAGATACGATCATTTTAATATCTCAATATCAGTTATTGGATAATTTGAATATGATATGATTAATTTTCCATCGATATTGTCATTTTGAGCCCATTGAGATAATCTCGCTCGGTTGAGATAACAAATGACGGCTTAAGCTGATGAAGTTAGAGAAGGGAAGGGTATTTCTCATATTTCGTATCACGATTAAAAATGGAGCTGCTTATTAAATTACATTTTAGTTTTTTTTTGCATAAGCATCAGTTTACTTCAGGATCAGAAAATGGATGTTCTAACTTTTTCAATACCCAAATATTATGTAAGAATCATCTTGGTAGAGTCTGGATGTCAAGTTGTGTAGCGTAGTCTCCTCTTGCAATTAAACGTTCTTCTTCTGTTGGCAATACAGTTCAGTTTTCAATTTCTCCTAAAAATTCAACGCCATGTCACATTTCTATGTAAGCTGACCCTAAGCGGGAAAACTTTTGTAAACTTTTTAATTAAAGTTTCGAGTAAATAACCCTTTTGCGGCAGTGGGGTAAATACTCCATATTAGGGTCTGAGGTTCCTAAACTTTCGTGATCATGATGGAACCTTACATCTGTACGACAGCATAAACTGCTGTGCACTTTTCCACGTTATATTCTTGGAGTTTATGAAGTAGGATATGCTTTGATAAGAATTTTGCTGTCCCATATTTGTTGCTAATCCAAAATCATAATATATTTAGAACCGCGACGTGGTAAACTTACAATCATCTAAAAAGTAACTTTACAAAGTCCGAATTATTTTGACTCAACTCCGATGACAGCCACGGAATTGTTCATTCCCAAAACTCCAAAGTTTGGGAATCCCTGCTCTATATAACCCTCAAACATTTCGTTAAAAATCTCGACTAATTAGATTAAAATTTTCGATACTCAATTAATTTGGAATCTTGTATTTTACAACTGATGTAATTTAGAGCTTGTTATTAAAAGACAAGCTCTGCTACCAATTATAAAATTCAATTATCGCGATATAGCAAAGCAGTATCTAGTTATTATTTCATAAAATGTGCACCTGTTATGGAAAACAAACAACCATATTAAACAGCCCACTAGTCAATAATATCGATTTTCTTTATTTCACACTAACCTACATTTTCCTTCCGTACAAAAGCTCTACATTGTTATGTTAAAACATCACGTTATGCAAACAACAATACTTTCAACTCGAATATACGTATGCCGTTGAATTATTTACATTTGCAAGATCATTAATATTATAAGGTCCTAATAATATTATAAGTATTTATTAATATTAACATTGAATCATTGATAGGAATGAATGAATGATGAACTATTTTAGAGTATCATAACATCAAACTATTTAATATAAAAAGTTTAAGTTATGTCATTCGTAGGATCTCTAAAGCCTACTTGCACAGATATGGGTTTACTAACATAGGTGAAAAATGATGTAATCTATATAATATATTTTAACCCAGAGTTAACTTTAACCCCCATCTGCGTAAGTGGGCTTAAGTGTTCCAAATTAACAATTTTGAAGTGAAGACCATTCATAATATTATATTAATTTTCATATTTCTTTATATATTTTACAAGTAAACTCACTCAAACACTAAGCAATATACTGGTTATAATTGTTTATAAATAGGCGGTTCCCGTATTTGACACAGCAGATAATTAGCGAGATAAGCCAAACGGTGTAACTGTAACGGCTAATCTGCGGATCTACGAGTGACTTATTAAGGTTTATTAATATGGTGTATTTGACTCCCTGACCCCGAAGGCAATATCGTGGCGCAGTAAATCTGTACAAAAAGTTAACTTTATGGCGGGGATCACGCGAACTGACCCCTCGCCTTCCCTCACTGTAACAGGGTTAAGTAGGATTGATTTACCTTATACAGAACACTGCCGATACCGCAATAGTGAGAAAACGGTCAGATTCAGGAATGGACGGTGTCGTAAGAGCTAAAGGTCTGCATCTAGTTTATGCAACTCGAGATGGACCAAAGATTAGGCCTAAACAGATATTACCAACTTTTATTCGTTTTGTAATTTATAATACCATACTTCATTGTCTTCGAAATTATGTTTCTAATTTACTGCTTATTGAACATGGCAGTTGGAACATAAAAAAGAAAATTAACTATAATAGGCGCGTCAAAGGCTCTAATAACGTTTCCTCTACCCTTTGTCTCGGTAAATCACGGCTGACATAAAAAAGAAAAACGCGGTCTGAAATTAAAAAGTTAATCAAGATTCAAAAACCAGACGAGCTTAAATATTACCGAGAATTAGGAGCGGTTGTGTGTAGCCGGTGAACTAAACTGAGCCAAATTAAAATTATGCAAATGTCGGGTCCGCGATCGCGGGTGATGGATCGATCGCATTCATCCTCCCTTTCGTGAGGAGCTCTTCGCTTACAACAAATTGGTTCCATAATAGTTTCAACTTAAAGGTTAATTTGTTACGTTTTTGTGGCTAATTTTTAACCGACTCCGCCAGAGCCCAGATGTTTTTCAAGAATAAGGCTGCGTTTCCACCGGAGCTGAGCTAAGCTGAGTTGTGAGGAATGTGTTTTTAAGAACCAATAGAAACGCTTCATTTGCCTGACCACGTTCAGCGCAACGATTTTATTGGTTCTTGTAAAAAACATTCCTCGCAACGCAGCTTAGCTCATCTCCGGTGGAAACACGGCTTAAAAATAATTGTTTGGCTCTCTTTGTAGTCTGAACAACCTGACGGATTTTAGCTTCAGAGTGTTTAGATATTTGTTTTTACTGTGAGGTTTACACTGCCCAGTGTTAGCCTAGTAAAAACAAATTTTTGAGATACCTACCCAGATATCTCTTAAATTTGTTTTTACTCGTTATTGTTTGGCTTAGCTTTCCTAATCAGTAGCATTAAATATTTTATTACCAACAATAATTATCGTGTCTGCTTGGAATATTTTATTATCGCTTTCACAATATTATTTGTAATACTACATTTCCGCACAAAACACTTTAATTACTTCAGTTGCAGTGGTCAGAATGGACAATTGGCCATCAATTTCTATCGCTTTACTCGGCGAGGCGTTTTGCGTGGCGCCAACGTAGGCTTACCATATTTATAAGCAAACAAACAGTACTCACATTTCCCTAAGTCGTAAAGTAAGATAAGACTTTCCGTATAGACCGTTCCATAAATCTATGTAAAAATGAGGTGCTACATTATTATAATAATGAAATGTTCTTTTGACCTGGATCTGGAACCGAATCAATATTACGAGTACAACTCGTTACGTTGAGGCGCTTCTCTTGCGTCACACGTTCAATCAACACCCACAACTATCGGATCACATCTCTCTGTTTATATTCGAGCAGACAAGTAATTTTTCATTCCGCAGTCATCGAGATACCATCCTATGGAAGAGGAACTGAGTCGAAAACTTGTTACACGAAATGCTCACCTGGGCCTACTTTTAATCGGTTGTTATACTCAAGTCGGTCAGAGATTTACATTTTCCCACCTGAGGTATAATTAAAGTAACGAAGCACAGATCTTTTGAAATTCACGGAGTTATATTTGAGCGGAAAATGTATGAGAGCTATCGTTCTAGACTCTAGACTCTAGAGTATGGTATATCGATGCCTCAGTGAAGCTCGTATTAATTTGGCACACAATCAAAATATAAGCTACGGCCTGTTACACACAGTCGGCGTATCACGAACTTGATGTCATTAATTGTCTCTACTCATTGGGCGCTAAAATTAAAGGCAGGTGCACATACTTCCATACTAATGTCTGTTGTCTGTCTGTTAGCACTTCACGCCCAAACCGCTCAGCTGATTTTGCTGAAATTTGCTACGGAGATAATTTGAGTCCCGGGAAAGCACATAGGATACTTTTTATCCCGGAAAATGTACGTTTCCCGCACGATAAACGAATTTTGGCGTAACGAAGTTGGTATTATCATGTAGTTCTATATAATAACGTGTTTTGATCTCATGCTTCACTATATTTATTATCTCTACGTAAAGAAGAATCTGTCTGCCTGCTCCATGTTGCAAAATAATTCGGCTGATAAAAACAGCGTTTTTCTATCCTTTAATAATTTGTTGACTTTATTATTTAAGCTCAAATGTTCTAGAAAGGTGAGAGCTTCTGCTTTCTTCAATAAGTAGTTTACTACGAATAACAAAACTATTCGTAGGTAGTTTATGTAACTAAAGTCCTTTACAAAGGCCTACATTATACGAGATCCCTATCCTATACGGATGCTCTGAATTTATTATTTATCTAATGCGATACGTATTCATTGAGCCACTTTCTCTAGTCACGTTCGGTCCACAAGCACACGTCGTTACTTGTATCAAATTTAATTGGACCAATTTATTTTACATAACGTGACATATCCGTATGGAACTTTTCACCTACTTGTTGCCTCGAGATACGTTCGTAAACGTAAAATTATAATTTACTATGTGCGAGTATAATTTATAGCTTATCAGTTATCACTAAAGGTACAATTCCGTGCATCGCGATCGATCGCGGCCGCGCGCGGCCTACGGCTGTCGATGTCGTCGGGCGCTCGTGACAATAGTCATTACGTATGAAAATGTATGGCACCGCTTCCGAGTGTCGTCAAGTAATATAACTTCAAGACACGTATTAAGTTCAAGAGTCAAGACACGGCCACGCGCGGCTCATGACAGTCGTCGGCCTCGCGCGTCTATCGCGGGCCTCGGAAGCGGTGCCATAAATTTTCATACACTGCACTATTGTCGCGAGCGGCCAACGACAGTCGGCCGCGATCGATCGCGATGCACAGAATTGTACCTTTATAAGTTTGCATTAGTACACACTACACAGTCTCTGTTTATTACCTGTACAACATCATACCTATTAATCAGCAAAGGAGCGGTTAAATTAATTCCTCTAATCACTGATTACGTACTTCTATTTTATGATATCTATGATGTCTTATTACTAATGCTAGAGCTTTATAATTTACATGTTTTTCTCAAATTTGTTGCCTGTAAATGCAATACATTAATAAACCAAATCTTTTAGACACATTAATGGAACATATCTCGTATTACATTTGATTAATCGAATAAGGGATAATTTAAAACGAAATTGGTATCAATAAATCAAGCGCGTGACAAGTTGGAGTCAAAATTTTCAATTATAGTCGCCATAACGACTATAGGCCGCGGGCACTTAGCATTTTAAAGCTGACCTTCTATGTCTGTCTGGTCTCTACATAGTTCATACAGCGTGTATGTAGTACGGGCGTTTCTTCATCGCTTCGACCATCTTACATAAGAGTTTTAAAACCACACCTAAGTTTTATATTCTTTGTTCGCTAGAAACAATGATAACATTGTCCGTTTTGTATTTACATTTTTGCTTATCTATTGGGTAATCTAATTTACAGCAATTAAGTAACACAATGCATCTATGAGGAGAAACTTTTGTTCTTGTGTGTAACTGGACAAGCTTTTAAACATTATGAGATAAGAGTAAGATTATAGAAAAATATAATTTATATCTTTTATTTGATCATTATTTGGTTAAAAGTATCGTATTCATAAATAATTATGGGTACGAGCAGCTACTTCATGAATTTATAAATCAACGTTAATTAAAATTTAAGCCATCGACTAAAGTTGAAACTTTGTAATAAGCTCAGTTACAGAATTTCTGAAGTTATGAAGAAGCGGAAGCCCTTTTTCATATAAATTACAATCACTCGTTGAATGTACTTTTAGAAGAATTGATTTAGATGGTGATGCTACGTTATTTGGTCGACCTATGCTCAAGCCTGACATGACGAATATTGGCTTAATATAATCCGGCCAAATAGCGTTAGCCATCTGTTTATGAATCTATTTCTGTGATGGTACAAAAACACATAATTGCACACAGTTCTCACTTGTTCGGAGAGCACTCGTTCTCAACGCTGTCTTTGATTTGTTCAATTACTTGATGCTAACAAGATGCTCCGTACAATCTCCTCGTAATTGGAGGAATTTCACACATGTGTCGGCTTTATTGTTGAAACAACAAAGCGTATTTTAACGTACACTATTTTCACTGTAATTTTAATCACCAGTAGCTAGAATTTTGAGGCGAGCGACACCGTTAGCGCATTAGATCACGTAGCCCCAGCAAAAAATGGTCAATCACTCTTTTTTCTAAAATGACTTGCACTCGAGTAAACTTCCTACCTATTTTATAACCTAGAAAATATAAAATGCTTTAAAAATATTATTAAAAGAGATTTGCTGAAGAATTTGAACGAGAGCTCCACAATTTTATCGTGGAATTAAGGTAGAAATAGACATTAATCAAAAAGATACTTCAGCTGCCTTGAAAAATTACTTTGCTTTTATTTTCGTTAGGCAAAGCATAATACTTTATTGCCCATTACGAGTATAACTCAGGCCGGTCAAAGTTTACTACGGGTACTGTGGTATGTAAATTGTAATAAAATCGTTTATTCTTTATGACCGTAATTAGTAGTCTTCAGCCGCTACTGCGTTTTATCATTAAAGTGCCATTATTTCATAAAATAGTCAGCCATTTCATTAATGAATACTTCTAGAAACTTTTGCACTATTCATCCTAATTTAGCTTTTAGCTAAATCTGAGATATTTGCCACAAAACCATTTTAAGTAAAATATTAAGTAACAAGACTACTAATATACTTTTTATGAACTATTATGCTATCGATTATTATAATAGGTAAGTATATTGTTTGTGTTCCAAACATTTGAATGTGTAGGTATAGGAATGCCGTGCACCAGCATCCCACGCTACATAATAAAGGGGTATTATCCGCGTTTCCGGGTAGATGTATGATGACTGGAGCTCAGAGGGGATTAGTGATCGGTTTTATATCACATAAGAACTTCGAATCTCTCTCTCATTTACATATCACTCACTGATATATTTTTAAAGGGCCTTTATTCCGCTGCCGATGTGAGTTGTGACGTAATTGCATAATTATTGAGATTAATATTTTAGTTTATCTTCAGAAATATAGAGCTTGTAAAGTATATACAACTCGAGGCATCTATACTCGTAATAATGTTGATGAAGATTTTTTTTAGTTATTTGTAGTTTGTAGGTTAGTTACTAAAAAGATCATAATTAATGCAACAAAGGAGTCAGTTAGTATATTAAGTCAGGCAAAAAAGGTAAAAAATAAAGTGCTGAGTGTTAGCCTAACGTTATAATTAAAATAAGTAATAAACGCTGATCATTTGAACATTGTTTTTGTATACAATAATGTTTGATTGGATGATTGATGAAGTCGTTACAGCGGAATGCGTGATCTTCATTACCGACGGCATTGTTCTCGAAAGATCCGTTTAGAATATACAAGAAATAGTACGGTGATCGACAAATATCAGTGCACTTATGGACCTTAATGTCCAAGCAATAAGGGCGGTGTGCATGACATTGTCGAAGACCGTACACGGATACCGAAGAACCAAGTTAATGGGGGAGCCGGGATCGTTACGTCCGACTCATGTGTATTATTAAGCCTAAGAAGGAATGTGCCTGAACCTAGGTCACCGAGTAGCACGTGAGGCCATAATACACCTTACGAGGGGCCACCATTTTGACTGAAAACTGATGCCTCGATTGCCTCACCCGTTACAGCCGTAATAAATAATAATTTTGCTGATGTGCTGAAAATTTTATTCCTCCATGTTCTCGGGAACATAATTAGGCTGTACAGTTTGAAAATGATGCAGAAGCTATAGAAAATGTTTAAGCTAGAAGCTACTTTTGACGCAATGTTTTTAATTTAGAATTTAGCAAATTGGTTTTAAATTATTAAATGCATTGAAATAAATGAATTCCAAAAAATGTTTTCACAAAAAGTTATCGGATGGCAAGTCCTTGTCATCTGTTTTAACAATTCTCTTACATTGCGTCTACAACCTTAAAATGCCTATAGAAAAGTCAGGCACAAATACTGAACCAAATATTTTCCTTGTTGCATTATACAGCGTGCTCGTTATTCGAAATGTATTCAGAGTGAGCCAGGTGTGAAATCAATTTGTTATTATACAAATTATACAATGTATTATAATACAAATATCACATTATTTTTGCTGCGGTTCATTTGGCTGTAGAATACATTTTAAATGCTAATTATTATACAAATCAGATGTTGAAATATTTTACAATTCAATAGTAAATAAGTTCATATGAAATTAAATATTTTAGCCGTCACGGTATTAATATCTAGCTACAATCTTCGACGTAGAGTCACATAGAGTTAAATCTTACTTTGATTTTGAAAGGTAGTTTTTTAAAGCGATGTTCGAAATAGTTTTAAAGATTTTTATGCTAATAATGTGTAATGCAAGGATAAAATAAAGCTAATTTAAGCTTCGTTTTATCATACTTATTGTTTTACTATAAAATTTCAACAATACCTAACAATAAAAAACTCCGATGCATTATGTAACTGCAATAGGAATGTAGCTTCAATGGTTGTTTGTATAATAAAGAAATGCTAGTCACAGCTCACAGGTCGAATAATATCGATAGTCATCTCTGACCCCTGTCTTCGACGTTCATGGCGATGCGTCGCCTTGTTATTTCGATACTTGAGAACTTATTGTTAGAGTTGAGTGTTGACCGTATATACGACTGTATATAAAAAAATATATAATATATCCAAATAAATTCAAATAAAATACATTTTAATATGCTAAAAATTAAAACAATAATTTTATTTTTAATACGAATTTGAGATTAAACGTGGTTACTGTGATCAGGCAGAAATCAGAATACAATGGAAGTTAGAAGAATGAAACAAATTATTTGCAATTTTCGTATTTTTACGAAAGTCACAACGATTACGTTGTGGTTGCTGAACAAAGGTTTGAAAACTTTCAGTGACTACAAAAAGTATGCAGCGCTAAATTCCAAAGAAAAAATTGAGCCACAAGTCTTCATTGATTTGTCATTTCATTATAACCATTTTTGATTGGCTGTAATGAAACACTGACAAAGTTGACTAAATGACTACCTATAAAAAGTTTGCTTTTTATGTTTACTCTATACAATATCTTTATCTTAACAAAGATGTGGGGTAAATTGCTATTCAAATATGATGAATAATGTTATGAAAGAAATAACAAAAGGTATCCCTAGTATTACAGAAAGTTTTGTAAGTGTCATCCCTTGTAGTAATATATCATAACTTTTATACTGTAACGTGTGCTGACGTTGCACCTGCTGCAGAACTTTCCTTCTGGATCGGATATATTGTGACAGTCATCAGTTACCTTCTTTATTTCCAACTTTGTTCTCAGTTCTGAAGTAAGTATATTGTGTTGGACGCATGAAATAAATGGACTATTTCTGATAGCGGGCCGCACAGGGGAATTTTTTACATTATTTTCGTTTCATATTAATACAGAACGTTTTAGTTTGTCAAAAGTCTTCAAAACTTTCTGTAATCAATATACTTAGGTACACTTACAAGTTACAACTTTTACGGTGCGTTCAGACCGTGACGCGTTTTTGCTCCCAAACGCTACATTTGGGAAACTCTACTATTTAAACATACGTAAATCCCACCCTTTATTGCACTCTTCGTAACTTTAGAACTTTAAAATATTTTGACAAAACAGATATGGTAGCTGTAAGTCATAATAAATTGTACTTGATATCTTGTACCAAGAATGAAAAATATACTTGAGTGGAACAAAAAATCTTCATTCTTTCATTTCTGGGAGGATTTATTTAAAAGAATCTTACTTAGAACTCGCCGACGCGACGTCCTCAGAGAAATTTCTTTAATGAAATAACTAGATTAAGTTCATTCAGACTGTGACATATTGCAGGTTTTTCTTTGAAGATAAGCAATTGCATATTGTTTCACCACTTCCTGATAAGTGACGTATAGGCTATCCACCAATTAACTTGACAGATCAAGTATGGAGAATCTGTCAAAAAAGCTGTGAATAACCTATTCGGCACTTCATTAGAAAGTGGTGAAACAGGCCCTTAATGTTGCTCATCAAAAATTGTAATAAAAATAATAAAATGTTGCTAAAAAGATAACGACGTTAAAATCTTCTCGCTATATCCATATAAATATTATATATATGAAAGTGTATATTATGTCTGTCTTTCCGTCTGTTACCTCTTCACGTTGAAACCACTGAACAGATTTTGCTGAAAATTGGTATAGAAATACTTTGAGTCCCGGGAAAGGACATAGGATACTTTTATCCTGGAAAAGTGAATGGTTCAATTTTGGCGCAACGGAGTTGCGGACGTCATTTTGTATGAATAAATTATTCAGCTGTTGTAAAAATATCCAACAAGTATATTGTAATTGTAGTATTAGGCAATGTATGATTAATTTGGTTGTTATTGGTAAGTTTTGATTGTGTAGAACGGCAATAAATATCGTTAGACATCGCCAGCTGTCGTCGTCGTACGTTGATTGTACCAACGTAGAGCGATTGCTCGCGGCTTTGTTATTCGATCATATCCTTATTTAGCTGTTTGATTATTTTATTAGCAGATAAAATATGGGTGAAGATGATATTGAAATGTCCTGCCGATCTTTTAATATCATCTACAGTCTACACCCTTCATTCACCATGATTAGTTTTAATATGAATTTTTTCACTGCAAACGTCTTGGCTAAATAGCTTCGGTACTAGATGACGCCCGCAACTCCGTTGCGCCAAAAATCGGGAAACCGTACATTTTCCGAAATAAAAAGTATCCTTTGTCTTTATTTTAAGCTCAAAACTGTATCTATATACCGAATTTCAGAAAAATCGGTTTAGTGGTTTGGGCTTGAAGAGGTAACAAACATTACAGACGAATAGACACACTTTCGCATTCATAATATTAGTATGGTCGATGCCTCCTTATACATAATATAATATTTGTTTTGTGTATCAAAAACATGCATAAAAATTCGTGGTATCTGTTGTTTTGTATTTGATCTTAGTTTTCCAAATGGGAAGTTATTTGATAGTGAAGACTAATGTGAAACGAAACAAGGCTTGTTCGCCCTGATTTATTAACGTTATGCACCCATAGATCAATGCACTTGTAATCATTAGCATGTGCGAGTGCTGTAGTAATTAGCATAGTGTGTAAGTGTGCGTGTTCCTTGTTTAACTATTAACTTAAATGTTTACAGGAGGGCGAGGGCTTTACATAGAAATAAAAAGAAACGAGACTTAGGGCCTGTTTCACCACTTCCTGATAAGTACCGGATAGGCTATAATCCACCACTTAACTTGACAGATATACTTATTATGGAGAATCTATCAAATAAGTTATGGATATACTATCCGGCACTTTATCAGGAAGTGGTGAAACAGGCCCTTAGCATAAAAGCGATACAAAATTGTAATGTCAAATTCTGTATCGATCGCTATAAGGCATCGCCTCCTCGTCTAGCTCTACATTTCGTTTCAGTGTGAACTGACCCTAATGGAGTTATATTGGTAGTTGTAAACCAAAAACTTACGTTCTAACAAGAGCCTTAGAAGCTTGTCCATTGTAATTTACCTGGAAACAAATGAAAAATATTAGTCACAAAACACATTTTATGAGAAAAATAACTTACAAAAGTCGGTCAATTAAAACCAGCTAACGCCTAATTACGAAACGTCATTTGTCTACATGTTATTTAATCACCAATTAAAGACGATAAACGAATTAGCATATTAAAATACTTTTATTTTCCAAGCTATTGTGGACATGATATTGTTCATTAGTAACATAACGTATCGTTGCGTATGCGATGAGATTTAAAATTATAATTTATGGCTTATTCGAGTGTTGAAAGAGGTCCGAGAGGCGTGGGCGGGACTCGCTGCATAACCTTTTAAATCTCGCTTTGTCTATGATATAACATTACCGATGTATATACAGGGTACAATAATTAAACCTTCCTGGTAAATTTTGATATATTGATCCTTGTTAAAAATTAAAATACATGTATTTTTTCTTTTATAAACACTCAGTACTAAAATATTGAGAAATAGCTTCCGAAAGTTACAATGATTTTAAATGGGATAGTAATATGTCATAAAAAAATAAAACCCAATTTTTTTTTGTTAAATGGACTCTCCTAATGATACCTAAGCCCTGGAAAAAATTTGGCAGGAAGGTTTAACTGCACCCTGTATAACAGTTAAGCTCCTTTTAAAAGCGTATATTAACCCTTGTAAATTTTAGTCAACATAATATTATGCGGCTTTCCATATTGATTCATGATAGACCATGAACGTGTAGAGTATTTAAACTATATTCATATACCTCCAAAAATGTGTACACATCCTCATGACGATTTTACATTTATGACAGGGTTTCAAAAATTCAGGTAACTACGAGAACAAGGTTCAGGTTCACAATATTCTGAGCAAGTAGACATAATTTTTCTGACAAACAACATGTAATTTTAGTGTCACTTAAAAGGACAATGGGTCAATCAATACCCACCTTCATCACTGAAGTAACTCTAAAGGGCCGTCGCCGTTAATTTGTAATGATTATTTTAACACTTCGCGTTTCTCAAGCAGTGTGAAGTATTGTCATTCATTTCCTTAATGTCCTGCAGACAAGGTGCCCTTACGGGCTTGTTTATTACGAATATTCCGTGGAAATGGTCTTTATGTCTTTGGCGTAAAGATCAAGATAAAGCAAAAATAAATTTGAACGGTCTGCAACACAATCATTAAACGATGTAGGCGTCCTATGACTATTGAAAGTGTTGTCATCTATTAAACTGTACTAAAATCTATACTAAGTGTAAATACGACTGTACCATTTTGTATAGGGACGAGAACAATTGGATGAAATATTTTTGATTTTTATCAAAATATACAATCGGATGTGGAAAGGTTATCGGCATTTGTTTTGTTTTATTTTCATAAAATGCGTATGGTGATTTATTTTGTATCGCAAATCATTTTTGCGTTGATTTTAATATCATAAAAATCTCTTACGTTTGCAGTAAATGCAAGCATGATCAAATGCTTTTATTTTACGATTGATTTTTTTATAATTATTTCGAACAGCTTAAATAGCTATGCTTTAATCTTCTCAAAAATATGTAGAGATTTAAAGACAAGAACGTAAACATAATAAAATTACAACTTTTTTCGCAGGTAAATTGGCAGATGTTTTTAATACTTTTCCATACCAAGTTTTTCTCCGTTAATAAGCTCATAACAAAAACTTCGACTTAGATTAATTTGATAAACAAAGCCAATTTGTATTGTAATCAAATGTATCGATATAAAAAACAACAAAGAACACCTGCTAACAAGATAATAACGGTGCACCGAATAGAAAAACCCGGGTCATTGTGGTTTCGGCGAGCAGTCACGAGTACGGCATCAGATAAGCGAACAAAAATATCGAGTAAAATATCGACTCGATGGTGAGATCCTAGTCGTGATCGATAGAGGAACGAAGTGTCACGCGCGGGGTCAGCGACCGCGGGTCAGGGTCGGCCTGCGAATATCGGTTCCCGACGGATACGTAGGAACCGTGGAACCACTTCATTGTTATTCCCGGTTCTCGACAGAACCGCGCCCGTCTGCGAGAGTCGAGACACGTGTTTGAATCATAAATACGTATTCAAAGTTGTCACTTCCCGTTGCAAGTTGCTTTATATGTTTATAACAATAGTCTGTGTGTCTTCAAACCAAAGCTTAATTAAATGCAAGTTCCATCTATTGGTGAAAGAGGGGTGGTTTTAATGAATCCATCTGATTATATATAATTTAGAGAATAACTGATTGAGCGCCTATGTCTATCGTCCTTATAATATTTTATAAATTCGGGTTCAGAAAAATCTTATATTTTCTACCACGCAACAAATCAAATTGTATGGAGCTCAAAAATGGAAAAATAGGAAAAGAGGATCTTCTGGCTCTTGTAGACTTAGCGCTACAGCAGTAAATAGTAGAGACTAGAGATATAAAATACTAATAGATATGTGATCATTGTTCGTTCTTCGATAAACAGAAACCCTTTTATAAGAACCATGCTAAAGGTGCTGAAAGAAAACGTGAATTTTCCAAAGACAAAGACGTAGACGCGTGCGCAGCCTAGTCGAACACATAAACACATTGCAATTTATTTCACTTAACACACGTGCGCTATGCTTATAAATTATTGGGTCCGTTATAGGAAAACGTGTTCGAATGTATTGCATTACTTTTACCGAACTATTAAATAACATAGCTGAAACTAACTATCGCATAAAACACTCATAGAAGTAAACTATTTAACGGTCAGTTAAAATTTATCGAAAGTACTACCACCTACAGAGCTGTTAAGAGTAGCTTTAACTATCAATTTAACTTTACTAAAATCTTGTATGTAAACTTAATAATAGGTATTAGGTATTCGTAAAATACAGTAATAACAATAATTAATAAATGACATACTAATTATAGATGCGACGGCGTGTCTGTTTATCTGTCAGTCCGTCTGTTTATTGCCTCTTCACGCCCAAGCCGCTGAACCGAGTTTTCAGAAATTTGGTATTCAGAATGGAGATAGGATATTTTTCATTCCAAAAAATATACGTTTTCCGGGCGACGCATTTTGGTTTAAGGGCTTGTATTTCCAGAAACGGACGATTTTCAGGAGACATAACAATATAGTAATTTAAATTCTGAAAAAAATATATTGTGTTAGTTAAGGATCTAACACAGTGGAGTTCATATTCCATTACACAATATCTTGAACTTCACTCGATAGAAAATAATCCCAAAGCTACCCCTTCTTTTCACGAAATTGCCATACTATGTCCAAAATATTTGGAATTTTCGGAAAATTTTTGCACTGAACGAAAGACAAAGAATATATCAGGCGCAAAGGCTCATGCAATTTTATAGTTTTTTGATCGTCGTTATTTTATACATAATTCCATCGAGTCAAAAAACACAGTTCCCTAGACATTTTCTTTGTCTTTTATTCAGTGCAAAAATTTTCTGAAAATTCCAAATAATTTGGACATAGTATGGCAATTTCGTGAAAAAAAGGGGTAACTTTGGGATTTTTTTCTATCGAGTGAAGTTCATGATATTGTGTAATGGTATATGAACTCCACTGTGTTAAATCCTTAACTAACACAATATATATTTTTTTCAGAATTTAAATTACTATATTTTTATGTCTCCTGTCACTTCAAAATCTTGAAAATCGTCCGTTTCTGGAAATACAGGCCCTTAACGGAGTTGCGCGCACCAACTAGTCTTCTAGATAAGGTTTTGGAGAAATTGTCTAACTTCTATCTTAATTCTTAGTTCTACAAACTAAAAACTTATTTATTTAATAAAGAAAACCTATTAACTACGTAAGTAGAAAACAGTTTATTCGCTCGTAATATTTCTGAGTTCTGACACGTTATATTTAACATTTAATTTATGAAAGTGGCAGTTAAATTTTAATGGTCACTTCTTTGTTACAAAATTAAGTTAGTAAATCAATAAATTACTATTACTCAATGACATATTCATGAGGACACTCGACGCTGCTACTGATTAAAGTTTTAATTAACTTGAAATGCCACTATAAAAAGCTGAATATTATTCGATTGAAATCTTAAAATTCTGAATTAATTTCAATATGAAAGAAGTACCTAATTGGTTTTCTGTAGAAGGAAACATAGTTTTATAACTTTGTACTTTAGCTATGTAAAAAGGATCCCACCAAAAACATACCTGTTAAAATAGGGCCTAGTTCCTAGCTAATTGTTGGTCTAAAAAAAGAGTTGAAATCCAATCCAATGCCAAGTTCAGATGCACTTCATCGATCATAATCATCTTCATCAACAGCCTGAGCCATAATACTTCTAATTTGAACTTGGCAGTTTAATTAAATTCTATAGATAAATATTATCTACTTAATTAATAATTATATAATTAATCAAGTGTAACGTATAGCACAAAAACCTGCCAAGTTCAAAAGAAGTATTATGGATCAGGCTGTTGATGAAGATGATTATGATCGATGAAGTGCATCTGAGCATGGCATTGGATTGGATTTCAACTCTTTTTTTAGACCAACAATTAGCTAGGAACTAGGCCCTATTTTAACAGGTATGTTTTTGGTGGGATTTCAATACTTTTTTTCCAAGAAATCATACCTCTTTTTTTTGTGCCACGCACGATGCTAATACTTTCAATAGATGCCTCATTGTCATCACTGGTTACATCACTGTACACTATACTGACATCACTGGTACATAAGAATTTTTATCTAAAGTTCATAGATGAGCCGACTCACGCTTGACTGATTTCTTAAATTTCTTAATTTTTCGTTAATCTACTTATAATTTATAACACACTACCTGTGGGCTGTGTACCAAATTTCATAACGCTAGGACACACGCTTGACCGATTTCTAAAATTTCTTAACTTTTTGTTAATCTACGTAATATAACACACGACCTGTGTGCCAAATTTCATAACGCTATAACATTTGGAAGTAGCTTCTAAAGTTCGTAGATGGGCAGACTCACGCTTGACCGATTTCTAAAATTTCTTAATTTTTTGTCATTCTACATAAGTATAACACACGACCTGTGTGCCAAATTTCATAACGCTAGGACATTTGAAACTGGCCTCTGAAGTTGGGAGATGAACCAACTCACGCTTGACCGATTTCTAAAATTTCTTAATTTTTTGTTAATCTGCATATAACACACGACCTGTGTGCCAAATTTCATAACGCTAGGACAATTGGAAGTGACCTAGAGGTTTTGATTACCGGTCAGTGAGTGAGTGAGTGTTAAGTGAGTGAGTGAGTGCCAAAATTAGCTTTTTTTACATGGACATATTTCAGGATCTACCAAAGCTATGTCTATGAAATTGAGTATACTGCTTAAGTACTAGTATGTAATTATGTAGGTATAATTTTATCTTTGCACTCGCAATAGGCGCTGAGATACAGGGGGGTCAAAAGTGCGTCGAAACGGTTCGTGTAAATAGTGCACAGCATGCGCGCGGCCTGCTGGAACTAGGCCTGCGCACTACCGTGCGCTTTGATTATTGCTAAAGTTAAATGCGAGTAAAGAGCCAAATGATTTCCATAATTCGAAACCGCTTCTTCGTACAGCGTGCTAGCAAAATAGAATCACGCGGCAATGTCGGCAAACATACAATTTTCTGAACTGAAACATACAATTTTCTGAACAGAAAAATACCTAATAATTTATAAGGTACTAGCTGTCCCGGCAAACGTTGTTTTGCCATTTAAAGTATTTCTACTTCATCAGTTGACACAAAATCTTACCCCCTCTTTTGTCCCCTAAGAGGGGTGGGGGGAAAAATTTTATACACCAGATGTTAAGTTGGAAAAACAGTTAATAATATGAAGTAAGTCCATTAAAGAAAAAAGTTTGATACAAAATCTGACCCCCTCTTTGGTCCCTTAGAGGTTGGGGGGGGAGTAATTTTTATACACCAGATGTTGAGTTGGAAAGAGGCAAATATATCTGCGAAAACCGTATGCAAATCGGATCAGTAGTTTTCGTGTTAAAGCAAAAGTCTTATACAAAATCTGACCCCCTCTTTCGTCCCTTTAGAGGGGTGGGGGGAAAAATTTTATACACCAGATATTAAGTTGGAAGAAGACAAATATATCTGTGAAAACCGAATTCAAATCGGATCAGTAGTTTTCGTGTTAAAGCAAAAGTCTTATACAAAATTTGACCCCCTCTTTCGTCCCTTTAGAGGGGTGGGGATAATTTTTTTTATACACCAGATGTTAAGTTGGAAGAAGACAAATATATCTGCGAAAACCGCATTCAAATCGGATCAGTAGTTTTCGTGTGATGCTGGAACAAACATACAGACAGACAGACAGACAGACAGACAGACAGACAAAAAAACTAAGTAACTTTTCGGCTTCTATAGCGATATTGTGACACCCTCCGCTTATTATTTTTTGAATATCTTTAATGTACAGAATTGACATTTCTACAGATTTATTATATGTATATAGATTTTCAAGTTATAATATTCATTCTTTATTATTATCAAGCCTTTGATATGAGGCGCTTAATATGAAATAGCAGATTTTTTTTCAAGTGAGAAAGTTCCTCCGCTAAGAATAAATAGTTGCATTAATTGTTGTGTGTTCGTTATTTATTTACCCTGCAAAGGATGTGAAGAGGTATAGATATCTGATATCAGATAGTATAGTACTACTCGTCACTCGTCTAGATGACGCCCACAACACCGTTGCACCAAAATTCGTTTATCGTGCGGAAACCATACATTTTTCCGAGAAAAAAGTATCCAAACTAATATATGAAATGCGAAAGCTTGTCTGCCTGTGTGTCTGTTACTTCTTCACGCCTAAGCCGCTGAGCCGATTTTGATGAAATTTGGTGTGAAGATACTTTGTGTCCCGGGAAAGGACATAGGATACTTTCCATCCGGAAAAATGTACGGTTCCCACGCAAGGGAGTTGCGGACGTCATCTAGTTCTGTATGTCTGAGCATGTGGCGATAGCTCAGAATCAATAACAATTAACTGATTACGGCTCCGGCCCACCTGTGCCATTCGATTAGCCACGTGACGTGCACGTGACTAATGGCCGCTCGCCGGTTATTGAATGAAACCTGAAATTCTGAATTTTGGTACCAAATGTCACCAATATTTGGTTAAAATCTAACAAGTAAAAAACAGTGTGTAATAATACGAATATTATATAGCGAAGCGACGCGTCTGTTACTTCTTCAAGATGAAGCCGCTGAACTGATTTGGATGGTGATTGGTATGAAGGTAGGCTGTGAATGAAAAATATGCGGTATTGACGCGCAATCAAAATTTTGCGTGACGAAGTTATGAGCTAACGAATAAAAACAGGTCACTAAACTTCATGATTTTTATTTATAAAGGTATGCATTTAGCTCAGATTCTTAGAAATAAAATACTTCAGTAACAAGATAAGTTTAAAGCGCAAACACGACCCTTTGCTGGAAAATTTGTACCGCGTCTCCAAAGATTTGTTCCCTGTCAAGTCGCGAGGTGAACTTGAACATAATTTTCCAGCCAACAGTATCAAATCACCATAAACCTATCTCCGCTCGATATGGACTGTTCCCCATAACGGACTGGACCACAGTATAAATATAATGCAGTAGAGTAACTCAGTTGTGTCCTTGAAATCAATCTAACTCAACATAGCGACAAGATTGACGCGCGTGCGACGTTATGCTTCGTTGTTTCCGTACTTTAAGCTATCTGAAATCACACTGTTTACCGTGCGCCCGATTTGATTGGTTTAATATTATGAAGGTACTCTACTGTTTATTCTCTATATTGTGCTAAAGTTCCATGCCGAATGACGTATCGAGAATTTACGCCTTGACCTTTGGGACTGTTTTGGTATTTAGATTAAATATAGCACTATACGGGCACCGGTGACAAAGGTAATAAACGTAGTGTTTTGGTCTGTGGAGCCGTTTTTGTTCTATGCAGTTATGACGACAACCAATAATAATTCAAACAACATAATAGACAACTTTTTAAAAACTATACAAATCATATAGTCTTTGTTTCCCAGCCCATTACTTCCATCTTTCAACTTTTCAACATACATACATCATTCATCAAAATCGTATGAGTATTGAGTAGCTTAGGCGATACGTTAAAACAAAGACAAATAACATACAAAATTAGTAGAGCACCAAAATCGTCATCCTTCTAGATTTGCCGTAGTCAGTGAAAATTATAGTAAGTATCAAACCTAACAAGATAGAAAATAAATAGACCGTGCGTCGTATTGTAACTGTTAATGCTTTTAATATCGCAGCAAGAACGTGTCGACGCGAGGCAATTGAGATAATAATCGTAACACCGAGGCGGCAAGAGATGATGTTTTTAATTGAACATCAAAAATTATATCACGAGGTGTGAGTTATGTTATGATTGTATGTAAATACACTGCAATATATTGCCTTTGTACGTATGATTGCTGTGTAACAAGCAGTATAGTGTAGACTCTACATAAAATAGCTTTTCCTACTCTTACAAATTTAAGTTTTTTTGGTCATCGCTATTCCGTAAATTACTATTAAAATAAAGTGCATATTTTCCGTGGCTTCGTCTGCACTTTACGAATATGAAAAACATTTATCCCCTGTTCAACCCATTTGAGGAGGGATTTTGAAATAGGACCATGTGTGCGAAAGTTTAGTTTAATTATCTGTAGACATAATAAGATTTAAGATAAATGATATCAAGATTATTTTATTAATATTTTAGGGCCTGTTTCACCACTTGCTGATAAAGTGCCGGGTAGGCTATCCACAACTTTTTTGACGGATTCTCCATACTCTATCTGTCAAGTTAAGTGGTGGATAGCCTATCCGACACTTATCAGGAAGTGGTGAAACCGGCCCTTAATCTTCGCTCTTAGCAACCATTTGCATTCACAATCAATAGATTTAATACGAGTTTATGATTTAACTGACTCGATATACGACCATATTATAGTTCACGTAAAGATTTCATCGTAATTTAATAGCAGCTCCTATTACGGACCCAGGTTAGCCGGCAGACTGAGGTAACACAGGGCTTGTCAAAGCCGCCTGCTATAAATTAATAATACACGCCTGATGTATAGCCACCGTGTTACTGTGTACTACAGTATGTACTATACCGTTACTACATTTCTTCCTTCATAATTTTGTAGTATGTTTACATCGCAAAAAAATTAATATTAGATACAAGCTGACACATGTTATTCTGTCGCACCAATCATTATTAATAATCCATACTAATAATAATATCATAAATATACGAAAGTGAGTCTGTGTGTCTGTTACCTCTTCACGCCCAAAATACAAAACCAATTTTGTTGAAATTTGTTATAGAGGTACTTTGACTCCATGGGAAGGACATAAGATACTTTTTATCCCTGAAAAATATAGGTACCTACGGTTCCTGCGTGATAACTGATAAACGAATTTTGGCGCAACGGAGTTGAGGGCGTCATCTAGTGAGCTGTAAGATTAATAAATTATACCAACAAATCTTAAAAAAAATTGGCCCGAATTTTTCCCAAATTGCTCAACGTAAAAATGCACTGAATTGATTATGTATTATTATTTTGCCTATGACTGATGTCACAATATAACATTTTAGCCCCTTTACAAAGAGATGCATACCCAGTATACACATTTATTCTACGTTTTACTTATACAGAGTTTGTGCCTATTCGATACGTTAAATGTTTTTACAGACAGGGACAAAAGTCAAAACATTCTAATTTATACATTATATAATAACAACTAGCTTTTGCCCGCGACTTCACTCGCCTTAAGAAGTATTGTTATATACTATCTTTCATCCCTTATTTTATCCCCTTAGGGGTGGAATTTATCAAAATCCTTTCTTAGAGGATGCCTACGTCATAGTAGCTTTATGCTTTCAAAGTCTCAGCCCGATCGGTTGAAAATTGACAAAGTTTCATGCAAACTTTCATCCCCTATCTTATCCCCTTGGAAGTAGAATTGATCAAAATCATTTCTTAGCGGATGCCTTTTTTTTTTGGGTCGGGAAATGCTATTACGCATCCCCGGCAGCATTGGGGAAGGACCACCGGGGTATGTGGGACTTGCTACGGCCGAAGAGATGATAAGTGGCCGCAGCTATACCCACTAAAACCCGACCGTGTTCCTACTACCGCGCGGGACGAAGACTCAATGGCCTATTACATGTCTTTCGTGGCTTCCGTCCGCGCTTGCCTGCTCATCCAAAGCAGGCCCACGCTGTTGGGCTTTCTTGTCCCCCTAGGCCGAACAGAGGCCCCACATGGGGGGCTTGCATAGGCGTCATCTTCTTTGTGTCGCGATGCGCAGGAACACAACGCGCATCGCGACTCTCTTGGGGAACTAAGCGGATGCCTACGTCATAACATCTACCATGCCAAATTTCAGCCCGATCCGTCCAGTGGTTTGGGCTGTGCATTGATAGATCACTATGTCAGCCAGTCAGTCACCTTTGAGTTATATGTATTTAGATTACTATGTATTCTTATTTCTTAATTACAAAGAAGGAAACAGTATAAATAAATTACCGCTCGGAACGCGTGTTTTACCTTATTCAAAAGCTATTGACTCTGGGTACAATGTTTCATAGATCGGGTCGTGATAAATGCATTCATTTGCTCGAAGATTATTCAATTATCTACGAGCCATTAAAAAGTTTACCTCAATTAATTTCCTTAATTAAAACTTGTTAAAGCTGTATGCGGCCGTCTGACAGATGTACTCGCCTGATTGTGGACATTTTTAATCTCGGCTTTCTATTCTAATGATAACTTCTTTGTAATTTGTTTATTTAACTCGCAATTAATGGACAAAGTGATAACCAACTGGGTACTATTACCTAATTTTTTTATGCGTTTATTTAACTCATAGTTAATACTCCAAGCGATATAAAGCCACCTATTGGCTATTTTCTTATCCTATAATTAGCTTTAAAAAACTAATCAAAGAGTATTTTGGTTACCATCTAGTAGTCACATGATTCACCATAATATTTTATTGCGAGTAAACTATCTTTGAATTGATGAAGCATGCTCCCGGAGGCATATTTAATTATGGTTATGAGAAATATGGGTTGTTTTTTCTACGCCCTATAAATATTTTAAACCGCTTCTGATTGTGTGAGTTATGAGTTTCTTTATGATGTTTCGGCTCTGATTTGTTTTGATTGAAAATTCCTTTGAAAAAGATTGATTGTTCTATTTGATAAAGAGGCTCCCAATGATTGGATTAGCTGCGAGGGTTCGCAAAGTTTGATTTGCTCCAATATTAATTGCGAATTTCTGTGATCGCGGGCAAGTATTCCTTTATCCTAAGTTGGTTAAATTAATTCTGTCTTTGGAGATTTGAACATTAATTATGTATTTTATACTAAGGCACCACAAATTGTAACAATGACAGCTCTGTTAATCTTTTTACGGTAGATTATTTTTTTTTACTTCAAAGACTTTCAAAGACCGACTTTTGGAGCATTATTCAAAAATGATTTTTATTGCATTCACATCCAATTTTTAAAAGACACTCGTTCCGCGCTGGATCCGTTCATTTCACAGCGGTAAAAAGTAACCTAGGCAATTCCTTCATGGTGTCATCTCTACTCCTCTATTATGTTATTCAATAGTATAGAACTATAGACTATAGATAAGTATGGAAAACAACTGTAGTCTCTGGCACATTTAAATATTATCTAGTGGTAAAAGCAAAATCTAATACCTTACCCGCGTTGAGATATGGATGTTCTCGGCGATTGTCGGTAATTCTCATTTCATTGGGAAGCCCTTCGAGGTACAATTGTACAGCCCTACATTACTGCGAGCCACTTTGAGCGCTTGTTATGCATAAGAAGACGTTGATAAAGATTACAATATCAGAATTTTGAAGCGTACAAATTGACAGACAATTATTTTACAGCTGTTCGTAGTGAACAGGCGTGAGTTTCACCTTATATAGCCTAAGGACTTCCTCTAACATAGTTTTAGTAGTATGGTCATGTGGGTCAAGTGTGCGCAGCGTGTAAGTGTGCGCATTATAAATATCTCGAAAAATATATGACGCTGAGGAACGGCAACCCCCCGGCAAACCTTCGATAACCCACAGGATGCCCTTGCGAAGCGGTCGTGTCCCAGCGGCTGCGCGCGCGCCCTTTTGGACTGACAGATAAATGAAGATTTTTGCTCAAATATTTACGATATTTCATAAATTTTGATGCGTAATCTTTTGAAGTCATGTATTTTTTTTCTAAATAAGCTTTTTGCTATCGAGTGCAACATAATATCAAGTTTGTTATTTGGCAGTGTTTAGGATATTCTGATGATGCAGTAATTAACGATATGCGTATAACCCTGTTCCTATGCTTTGGGTTAAGTGTGCGCAGAAGAATTTTCCCTTATGTGGCGAAAAGTATTCTGAATCACCGACTGAAGATTGGATTGAATAAAGCCTTTGTGGAGTCTGGTGGCAAAAACAGTGCACGAGCTCCGCACACGGCACTTTTTTTTGAATTACAATTTATATGTATGACGAAGTAACTAAATATTTCTAAGTAAAAATTATTGTTTTCATATTTTGAATTAAGAAGATTTTGTTGATTACTTTAAGTAAGTATAAGTAGTTACAAATTAAAATTATATAAGAATATTCTTTTTGTTCTAAAAAATATATATATTTTGTTGTTGCGTACACTTACCCAAAGTGCTGCGTACACATACCCCGATATTGGGGTAAAAGTGCGCAAATGAAAGGGTTATTGTTTTTTTAAAATATAAGCTATTGAAAAATACTATTGTTGTGTTTAAGTTGGTGACAAATAAACAATCTTACAAATGAACACAGTTTTGTTTCATTGTACTAATAATATTTGAGTTTTTTAAAGCATCAAAGTTTAAATGCGCACACTTGACCCGCATGACTCTACACATTTTGAATTACTTGGAGTAAAGTGTAAACCTCGAAGATACTTAAAATACCAACGACTTTTCAAAAATATAATCAATATAAATTACTAGGCGCTGTTCGCAATTTTGTTGCATTATAAAAACTTTCATATGACCTTTTCTGGGTATCAATATCGCTATGTAATCCCATAATTTTTTTTAATACCAAATCTGAGTTTTTGGCTTTATGCTTTTTTTGGTATCGAAACTATCGAATGCAACTTGACTTAAAGCGCATCACAGACGGTGAAGATAATATAAAATATATATTATCTTAGAGCATATTTTAGAATATCGCTCACCATACAAATCCTATGAACCATCACACACGACGAAGTTAATTTATATTTTATATCTGAAGATACCGAGCGATATGGAAATATATATTTCGTATCTTAAGATGTTATCTTAAGATGCGAAATATATTATACATCTTTATGAATACAGGGTGTTTTTGTATCGGGCAGCGGGCTCATCGGTGATCGGACGCACTAGTGGATGCAGTGTTGCCAGTGCTGTATGTTAGAAAGTTAGATACCTACTCTCAAGTCTCATTCGAAAAGTAACATTTTGAGGGAAAAAGTAACATTTCGGATAATTTTAAATAAAATTGACTTATAATTGAAACAAAAGAATGTTTCTCTTGAATTTCTGAAATACTCCTGAAACTTCTTCGTTGACAGAATATATTGATAAAGGTTAAATTCGCCGCAGGTTTTTCTCTTTTTTATGTGAGCCTCTATCCAAATGTTTCTCCTTTTGGAATGTGCTACTGCAATCTGCATTTCACATTCTATATTAGAATCATCGTCTGAGGAGTTGTCTAACAAATCAAGTCACTCATAGTCAATCATTCTGTATATAGAACTCTAACAAGGAATACGTGTGGCACCAACGCAGACTCGTAAGGAAATGAACAGATTTTTAATATTATCGTATCTTAGCCGTGTGTGATAGCTTAAGATACTATAATATTTTATATTTGGGCATCTTAAGATAAAATATTATATTATCTTCACCGTGTGTGATGCGCTTAAGTCCCAGTAAAGACAACAGGGAAGCGTACACAAAGCTTTCAGCATAAAGCCACAGTCAAAACAAACAATGCTCTGGAATTGCTTGGCGGGATATAACATAAAACTGACTTGCATCACTATGTTTACTTGATTTACAAAACAAATCAAAACCTGCATGCGTTGTTGTCTTTAAATTAAAGTAGAGAATACGAAATGGAAAATGATTGTAACAGAACTGAAGCTCATTCGTATTTCTTTAAGTAACATGCATTTTGTAAATTAGAGCAAGCATTCACATAGCATTTACTCACTTGACATCAATGACTTAAAAATGCATGGCTCTTGTGGGATTCGCTTTAGCGCACACGAAGTCGCGAGGACCATCCAGTTGTAACTTTCTTTCCCACATAAGAGCAGTATAGTCGCAATACAAATGATATACAGTAAACCACCTTCATACTATACAGAACACACTAAGCGCATGCACACATAAGCCTGATTTCAGGTGACCTTAACTAGCAAACATACATTGCTCGCCTATGAAACTTATCTTTAAATTAAAAGAGTTAGGGAACTTAGCGAGGCGTTACGATGCAATTTTAAATGAACCATTTTTTGAATGCCCATTCCAAATCTGGCTACCCAGCCAGACGTCGCAAATGCCATGTTTATCTATTTATTGTGTAGCTTCTTGTGTTGTAAATAAAGATCAGGTTTGCCGTTTGAGCCATCGTCCTATCGCCGCGTTGTGAATGTGACCTAGCCCTTAGATTTCAAGGACACTTCTGTAGCCACAGTATCGTATACTCTACTATACGATACTGTGGCTAAAGTGTCGGGAACAGCAGTGAACCAGCCCCGGGGTCGGAGCACGGGGCATTAGCTAGTCACGCGCTGGATGGTATTTCTCATTAGGACGCCCGTAAACAAGGACACTTCGACGCTTACTAATGTCCCCGCGTTACAGTTTTATGACTATCGGCCTATTCCAACTTGTCGAATGATCCTAAGTAACGCGCTCGTTATAAATTACGCCCAACGACCATACTACATGCGCGATAAATATCTTTCTGAACCATTGCTTTTTACACCGTAAATTATGGTACCTTCTTTTGTTATGAAAATAGATATTTTGACAGTGTAATTCTATATTTTATGAGTCATGACGTTTTCATTGAAATGGTTCGTACTTGATGTGGAATGGTAATCCGTGAAATATAACCGGGGTAGGACATTATCCACAGTACCTTTTAACAAACATGGAAATGTAAAAGTAAAGTTATAATAGTAAACTGAACAGTATGGTGTAGAGCTGCAGGAAAGAAAATGAATACTTGCTACGGCCCACGTTAATGGCGTTTATGCGGGGTTTATTTTGTACAAATCCACGTGGATCAGCTAGTTGACAAACAATAACTGGTAATAATAGATAAGGGTGAAGTCCAAATGCGGTCATATACCAATAAAGCGAGAGTAATTAATTCCATTCAGCCGTGACCGCAGCCATATATTTATCCACCAATTGAAACGTCCCGGTTGTCTGCGAGCTATTTCCGCAATTTCAAAATGTACAGATCGTGTTCCGACAATAGGTTGTATCGCGTCTCGGACTTAGGTTCCTCGGACGAAGCCCTTATGGGGAGGATATAAGGATCATTGTTCACTCCAAAGTAAGCCCTGGAGTATAATCACGGTACTGTTAGCCCGCTCCGGGCTGAGCCAGGCCGGGCTAGCCTGTAATATGCGTGCGAACGATGCGATCGTCCGTCCATCGCATGCGTAATATCCGTGGCCAACTTGCATTATGCGTATTACGATTTGCAAAGGTGTTCGTCTTGTTAGATCGAGGAGATACGGATGCAATATGCCTGTACGATTTAACATTTCAAAATGATCGCGAAAGGTTTTATTAAAATGTTCGCAGGAGTAATATGCGTGCTGCGTATACGCGGACAGGACTTGTAATTGTTTTGGGCATTTTTTTTTATTTAACTATTTAGTTTTATGTAGAGACAACGATTTATTTTTATGTAGAGTTTCAGTTTGTATTGCTTACTTTAATGATGACTCCACACCTAAAGTCTATCTAGGGGTGTCTGGCAGCGGGAAGCAATTGTCAAAAGTATTAGCCAGTAACAGACAAGATTCTTAGCCCAGCCGTGACCCAACAATGTTCATCACTCGAATCATCCCAACAAATTATCGTGGGTCCATCTACAAATCAATGTCTCTGATACATCAAGCCTCACGTAGCCATAAACACGTCAAGCGATACTCAGTATTTACATAACTGCAATATTATGTGGCCGATGTAGACAATTACTCATTTACGACATGGAGCCGTGCCATTGACATTATCTGACCCCAGCGAGTACGTTGATCATGACCTCGTCCGAGCCCTTGCGATGGGAGTCTTCTGCAAATATTTACTATCAAACAACCTTCCGAGGGAACGAGATTTATCAATATATATGTTGTCAGAAGGACATTTTTTATCAAAATGTATACGAAGTAAGTATTTTTGTATTATTTTGTATGATTTATCAATGAAAGTAAATATTATAATGTAATGCGTAACATTTTGTTTGAGGCACCTCTACGTATCTAGTACCCTTATCAGTTATCTCCTTAGTAAAGTGCTCTTTAGGACCCTCTCTACTCTCTATTTTCTACGTTGGGCTATGTTGAATAACCATAATTATAACCACTATGATTGCGAAGTTGTTTGTAGCAAGCACAATAATTAACAATCATACTCTACATATTCGCAATCGCTTGTCTTGGCGCATTATAATATTATATATGCCAATGTAGAAGCTTCATTTGCTCTAAATAACAATTAAAACATATTTTAAAACGTGCTAACCCTAATGCCAAAGTTCCCATAAATCATAATTTAAGAAAATGAATAAAGTTTGTCTTCAAACTCACGTGATTATAATATCTACACGATGTCGCGAGCTACACGGGTTATAAATTCATTAGACTTCGTTAATTTATGTTTATTAAGATAAAATTAAGTAACTTCAGCCAAGTAATAAACAATGTAACGAGAAAGAGTTAAGGGAGAAAGGTTTTGTCGCAAACTTCCAAACTCTAGAGCTTTCAATTAATTATGTATGCTTTATTAATTGCAGAGTATAAATCATACATAGTAATCGAGTAAGCTATGTCCTTGAAAGTAAACGGAACATAGAGAAGTTTCTTGCCACGTGGCACTCATTTGTCTTGCTTCTTCCAGTTATACTTCAAGTTATTCGTAATGCCATATTTTAGCTATGATATTAAGAACTATGATATTATATTTAATAATAATAATTTAATAATTTTATTTATTTCAAATCATAGTACATTTAAAGCTTATAAATAAGACATATTTAAGATAATCACAACACAAATTCAGTTGTTATCGTTGGGAGCTGTACTAGTTAAAACTGTGACACAAATCACTATAAACAGATTTTAATGCAATATAGCCTTGTCATAATACATTAAAATATGTTGTATAAAATGAACACTGTGCAAAACAGTAGTTAATTACTTACACCCCTGTAAGTGAGCTTCGAACTGTGCTGTGTCGCAAGCGATTGTGTTCTGCACCTATGATTAATAGCTAGTCGGACGTTTTCAGATCGAATCCTTTGTAGCTGACAAATTACGCGACCACCGTTAACGTTTACTTACAACTTGAATATTTATCGATTTAATAGCAGTCGCATTGTTACGCTTGGAATGATTTGCATTCAGCAGCCTGTACTCTGATTCTACATACTTTGTAAACAATATTAATGCAGATTTGCTTCTCGTCCGATCCAATCTGTTCCTTGTTATCACGTCTTTGATTTTAGATCCAGTTCTTTCTCTAGCAAACAGCGAGTTGGTAGTACACAGTATGGGGCTTTTAGAGTTTTGAGCGTGTTTGACATTTTACGAGAATACCTCCTCAGACCAATAAAAAAAGAAATATCTCTTGTCGTTTGGTAGTAAATGGACTTAATTAAACAAGGAAAGAAGCTGTATTATGTTGGAATTAAAATATTAGAATCTAGGTACACTTTATATGTATATGCGGCGACTCGCGAACATGCAAATCCCTAAGTGTGGAATTGTTAACATAAATTCTATGTTTGATTTGTAATTTACTGACAGGATCTAGTTTTGGTTGACACCTTTCAAGCTGGGGCTAGTTACTAGCATAACCCTTAGCAACTCTTTGCTGTAAGTGGCTTGTACAGCTGGCCTGAGCACGACTAAGTTGTTCGGCTGTCATTGCGTAAGTCGTATTGGTAATAATTAACTAATTACCAAAACTAATTATTATTGCGCATATTTGCATACATATTTTATCATTTTGTTAGTGCCAATTAATTTTTATTATATTCCGATGTACTTGTTAGATCCGGGACATCCCTCCTTTATAGGCTGAAGGAGAACCGCAGGAAAAAAAAGGTATTTACTACTTGTACATCTGAATATAATAAAAATTAATTACTACTATATATACCTACTACCTGTCAAGTAGTAACTTTTACTAATAACTGTACCTACCTTCTCTATTCGATGCATAATATGACTAAGCAAGATAAATAATATATTGTACCGAGTAAATATAAAAAGTTTAAATCTATACAATATACATATACATATGTATAATATATACTTATTATAAAACAAAGTCGCTTTTTTTCCCTCATGTCTCTGTGTTCATTTTAATGTTTAAAACAACGTCTTTCAGTGTTAGATAGCCCATTTATCGAGGAAGGCTATAGGCTATATTTTATCACGCTAAGACTAATAGGAGCGAAGAAATAGAGGAAAATGTGGAAAAAGCGGAGAAAATTATTTGAAAGGGCTAACTTGAACGCGCTAATCTCAGGGGCTACTGGTCCGATTTGAAAAATTATTTCAGTGTTAGATAGACCATTTATTGAGGCTTTATTTTATCACGCTGACTAATAGAAGAATGTGGAAAAAACGGGGGAAATTATTTGAAAGGGCTTATCTCGCGAACTACTGGAGCATTTTTTGTTATTTGGCACAGATAAGAAGCAAACGTGAAGGATCATAGGCTATCGATTTTTATCATTTTTTTCAGTGGCTATATATCTTATACCCGTGCGACGCCGGGGCGGGTCGCTAGTATATAATAAACTTTAGTGGGACATCAGTCATCACTACAAAATCCCAAAATTAACAAAATATGATCCAATATAGGAGTATGACTTAATTTGTAATAAACCCTTGACCAATCCGTCCCCAGTCTATACATTCAATTATTCCCTATCATTTTTCATTGGAACATTCGCGTTCATGTAATAATACATTACCGGCGACGAACATTTTATTAGGGCCGGTACACAAAGGCGAGCACAGGAATAAACACTTATAAATCTCCTCTGGGTTTATATTTAATCACCGCGGCCCTCACAATGCGCACGTTTGCAGCTGAAGTCTGAATTATTTTAATCCGCGCACCGAGATCTTTTCAACTTACTCGAGCCTAGTAAATAAGCTTAGCGGATACTCGCTCTCATCCCTTTGAAACGAATGAATCTGTCACGGATATTATATTTGGATTCAAAATAAACAATTACATATTTCATTCAGGGAATGCTGTTGGATTTAAAGTTTGGATTTTATACACAAGCAAAACTAATTATCCATACAGTGTGTCTGTCTGTCTGGCTGTCCGTTACCAATTCACGCCCAAACCGCTGAACCGTCGTCGATTTTTCTGAAATTTGGTATGGAAATAATTTGTCCCGCTAAAGTACATACTGTGTACTTTAGCGGGACAAATTATTTCCATACATTTTTCCGGGATAAAAAGTACCAAATAATCAGGTACTTTTTATCCCGGAAAAATGTACGGTTCCCGCGTGATAAATGAATTTAGACGCAACGGATTTGCGGCCGGGCGTCGTCTAGTAATCTATACTAATATTATAAAGAGGTAAGCTTTGTTTGTTTATTTGTTTAATTGTAAAGAATAGGCTCAAAAACTACTGGACCGATTTTAAAAATTCTTTCACCATTCGAAAGCTACATTATTTACGAGTAACATAGGCTACATTTTATTTCGGAAAATGTAGGGTTCCGTAAGATATTTGGGTTTTTCTGACACAAGGTGAAAAAAATCAACCAGAAAATTTATTTATTTTGCGTACGCTGCCTAAACAATAAAAGATAGAACCATACAATGTTCTAAGTAAATGTAGATCTTTTAAATATCTACAAAAAAGTTCGCGACACACTACACCTATCTATGTCAAGTGAGGTACAACAACCATTATTTTATTTAAAAATTTTGATTTTTTTTACTACATTTAAATGCATTTATTTTACTCATGCTATAAATCTTTATCAAAATGAGTTATTTCATCACTAAGTACAGTTTATGTAGATAATATTTGGTCTTTAAATGATTAAAATTGGACGTTTGGTTTAGAAGTTATGGCGAAATTAAAAATTGCGATTTACGCCCGTTTCGAAGTGGGCGCCGCCAAGGCGGGGGTGCACAGTAGCGAAGATTATGACCGGCCCTGCAGCTGGTGAATTGGCTCATATACCAAGAATACCAATGATCCCTACTGATTTGCCTATACCCTTCAAAAAGCTCCAATTTCCTGTAAAAAATTATTTTGCACTAACGATAAATATTATGTAAATCCCAGGGCCAAACATTCAAATCAGTAGGAATAGATTTATGAAAATAATGTTTTGCTCTATCACGAGTCGGGGATCCCGACCATCTGTATATATTTTTTTTTACCTGAAAATAACGTCAATTAATGTTGTTTATAGAAAAGCTCTACAATAATCGCTTTAGTTATCTATCCTAAAACAACGGGTTGCACTCCGGGACTACCGTCAGAAGTGAAAACTTATTATTAATTACATAAATTAAATATTCTCATCATTAACAACCTTAACATCCACAGAAAGACAATCTGTGCAGCCTGCGGAAAATGACTGCGTCGTCGATGTTTCTGTGAATTGACCTGGGAATCATTTTGCTGACCATGTCTTTCCTGGGTAGGCTTTTTGCAGCGGTAACCGACCGGGCGACCGCTATCTATACATTATAATAAAACTGTAGAAATGGAAATTCTGTACATTAAAGATATTCAAAAAATAATAAGCGGGGGGTGTCACTACATCGCTGTAGAAGCCAAAAATGTAGTTAGTTTTTTGTCTGTCTGTCTGTCTGTATGTTTGTTCCATTATCACACGAAAACTACTGATCCAATTTGAATGTGGTTTTCGCAGATATATTTGCCTTCTTCCAACTTAACATCTGATGTATAAAAATTTTTCCCCCCACACCTTTAAAGGGACGAAAGAGGGGGTCAGATTTTGTATAAGACTTTTGCTTTAACACGAAAACTACTGATCCGATTTGCATACGGTTTTCACAGATATATTTGTCTTCTTCCGACTCAACATTTGGTGACTAAAATCCCCCCACCCCACCCCTCTATTAAGGGAACCAAAGAGGGGGTCAGATTTTATATCAAACTTTTTTCTTTAATGGACTTATTTTGACATATTATTAACTGTTTTTTCCAACTTAACATCTGGTGTATACAATTTTTTGCCCCACCCCTCTTAAGGGACAAAAGAGGGGGTAAGAATTTGTATCAACTGATGAAGTAGAAATATTTTAAATGGCAAAACAACGTTTGCCGGGACAGCTAGTTGATAATAATTTAGTAGAAAATCAAACATACTTACCTTTTGTTCTTTTGCCGTGATGTTTGAAGAAGGAAGAAGTACGTAAAAGCACTCTCACTGTAGTATCAGTAGGTACATAGAAGCTGGTGCAAAGACACACAGAAGACAAGAAATATACTTATAAAAACTTGGTATAGCAGTCACCAGTAGGTAGGAATAATAATTAATTATTCATTAGTTGCAGAATTATTGATGATACCGACGTTTATGCTCAATACACATTCACATCATATTATTTAATGTAGATAAATGGATTTCAATTAAAACTTTTAATTAAGTTTATTTTATCCTCAGATCTGTCAGTATAAATAAACGATACGCAGAAATGTACTGACCAAGATTACCTAGCCGTCTGAGAGTAAACTCATGTGAAAAGAAACCTTAAGTGAACCTTAGCCTATTTGAGGTAATTTTTTCTTAAGCGGATTATGAAGCCTTCTGAGCTTATCCTATTAATGCGGTTATTAAGACTAAGTATAAGAAAATATACTGAGACTTTTTATTTTGATTTGGAAAGATGCATGTTGCCACTCAAGTTTTTAAGATTATTAATACTATTGCTTTAATTTTGATCCACTCAAAAAAGTTTAAGATGTTTAAAAAATTGTACTATTATTATGATATATTTTATTCTTTAGGTGCGATATGAAAATATTAAGGCTAAAGTGTCAGCTAAAATATTGTCCAGCACAGAAAACATATTTTCGACAGTTGAGTATGGGTTATTCCACGGTTATTATATTCTAGGGGTGAATACTGAAAACTGGGTATTTTATTATAGGCTATTGCTCACACAAATAGAAACCTGCGCACGAAAAATGGTGACTTTTCATTATTAAGGGGGCGAGGAGGTTGATGTATTTCGATTTTAGGTTCGACCCTAAAAGGTCTATAAAGAATAGTTTGTAATTTGTATACGTTCATCATTCATGTTTTAAACTTCCATATTTATATTTAAAATTGTTTTGTAAAACAACTAGCGACCCGCCCCGGCGTCGTTCGGGTGTAAAATATATAGCCACTGAAAAAATGATTAAAATCGATAGCCTATGATCCTTCACGTGGTCTACTTCTTATCTGTGCCAAATAACATAAAAAAGGGACATGAGGGAAAAAAGCGACTTTGTTTTATAATATGTATAGAATTGATTTTAAAGCAACTGTCATGTTTTAAGTGAGCGCTAGTACCGAATTACTACCCGTATTCAAATGAGTACTAATTATTTTACTAGTGGTAGGTGAGTGAATAACAGCAGCTTTAGCAGAATTTCCGCTAGAAAGCACCGCGCTTTAGTCTGAAACTCAGTTACGATTTGTGAATTTAGTGGATTATTCGTGTTAATTACTGCTTCCTTGTAACTATAATTATGTTTGGTTACTGTTTGTCTACTTGAACTTTTCAGTATGCAATATCAAGATGATATTTTTGTGATGTTGTATTTAAATAGAAGAATTGGAAGTAGCCATTTTTTCTACGTAAACGTAAGTTGCCTCGTAGATAAAATGAAATTGTCATTGGGACGTAATATATACGACGAGCTTTTGCCCGCAGCTTCGCTCGCGTTAAGAGGTAATTATTATATACAAACTTTCATCCCCTATTTTAACCCCTTGGGGTTAGAATTTATCAAAATCCTTTCTTAGCGGATGCCTACGTCATTACATCTACCTGCATGCCAAATTTCAGCCCGATCCGTCAAGTGGTTTGGGCTGTGCGTTGATTTGATAGATCACCATGTCAGTCAGTCACCTTTGAGTTTTATATAATACGAGCTTTTGCCCGCGGCTTCGCTCGCGTTAAGAAGTATTATAATATACAAACATTCATCCCCTATTTTAACCCCTTGGGGGTAGAATTGATCAAAATCCTTTCTTAGCGGATGCCTACGTCATAACATCTACCTGCATGCCAAATTTCAGCCCGATCCGTCCAGTGGTTTGGGCTGTGCGTTGATAGATCAACATGTCAGTCAGTCACCTTTGAGTTTTATATATATAGATATACGATATATAAGTACTACGTGTGTAGTACTTATAATTATCTCAGTGTTAGGAACATTTTTATGTAAAATTACAAATTTAAACATGTTTACTGCAGCACGATAAACTTTAGTTACTTATAATACCGTCCATCTTATAGGTTACAGATACAAAAAGTATCTTGGGGTATATAAAAATTGTTAAAAATGCACTTATTGCTAGGAATATAAACATTGCTAGGGATATAAATATTGCTGGAGATACAAATATTGCTTGGGATTTATCGGTCGCTAAGGCGAGAACATTACGTAAAGAGGCTTACGGTGCGTGACCGCAATTCCGGTCAAAAGGAGCTTAGCGACTTTGATAAAGCTAAACATTTGGAAGGGATTATACGTATCGTTTACTAAATATTTCTTGACCTATACTTTGAAAAAGTTTACATAGTTTTTGTCATACTCGTATTATGATTGTGTCGATAAATAAATATTTTTTCGATACTATTTATTGTAGATCAAAAGCTTCATTCGGTCCTGGTCATAAGGATATCCTTATATTAGTTCTGTTTTTAAATATTTTACAGCTTAACAATTTGTAATTTTATGAAAGCATTACATAAAAATTATAATTCCAGTAACCCAATTTAAACCTTTTCAGTTGATAGACTTCAGCTTGTGATATTGTTTAACCAGTTGAAAACGTAATATTTGAAAAAGCTTTAGCTTCAAAAAAGGAAGGAAAAAAATGCTTTTAATTTACACAAGACACAAAAACACCGATTCATCATTAGGCTCAGAAGAAACGGCGCAACAAACTTGGTTACCTAGCATGTCAATTCAGCAAAAAACGCATTTATTTCCTTAAAAATTTAAAATTAGTATAAACTTACTTTGAGCAATATTTCAATTTAATTTGAGTGAATGTAGAGTAGTCGGTTACAACTACAAAATATTAATTACATAATTGTATAAATAGAATTAAAGCGCCTATTGTGAACCATAACTGTTGTTGATGGCCCCATTTATAAAAGGCTAATTTATGTGCGCTAACAACAGCTTAATTAACGGCATTGTCATGTAATGTGGCTATTGCATAACTCATTGTGAACCGAACTTATGGCCATTAATAATGTTTTATGGTGGCCGATGGCACGTTTTGTTGCGTCTTGGGAAATCGCGAGCGGGTCAGTCGACGACGTATACAAATGACGCTCCATGCGAGTTCCCTATGAACCGATAGGCTGATCGTTTGGAATGTGGATTTGAAATACTAGTATCCATCTGTCTGTCATCATCATCACCTTTATATTGTCTTCAACTGCTGAGCGTCCCCCAGCGAGCGTCAACAATCTCGCAGGGTGTTTTTGTATCATTCGACATTTATGGAAGAGGCCCTAGGCAAGTGGCATACTCTTCGAAAACGATGACGAAATTCGTTATCAAAATGTATGGGATTTGACATTAGCAATCGCTAATTTAGCTGTGACTTATGTTAAATCGCATACCTTTTGATGACGAAATAAATTCGTTATCAAAATAGGATTTGACATTATAGTAATCGCTTATTTAGCGATGACTTATGTCAAATCCCATACATTTTGATAACGAAACAAATTCGTTATCAAAATGTATGGGATTTGACATTAGTAATCGCTTATTTAGCGATGAATTATGTCAAACCGCATACATTTTGAAAACGAATTTCGTCATCGTTTTTGAAGCGTATATGCCACTTGTTTAGGCCCTCAGGCGTCTGACTTAGATATAGAACTATTTTCGCCAGTTGAATTGTTGTCATATGATACGTAATAATTATTAATCAATATATTGTGTAACTTGAACTTAAAAAAAAGTCAATTTAATAGAAACAAAAAAGTTAAATTAATAGATGTCCTATAAAATCAAAATCTTTTAATTAAGAAGTAAATTATGGACGCAATAAACATTAAGTCCTATGTTCTTAAACAAAGCTTGAAGTCTAGACATCTGTTGTATTTTCATTAAAATGGCGTGAGAACATAGAAAACAATTTATGGGTCGATTTTACACTTCATGCTATTCAGTGATTGCTGTGGAAACAGTGTAACTTGAGCTTGAAGTATTTACATTGCTGCTTTGTAACTATGTATTAACTTTTTTATTTTATTTTCTCATAATACTTTATTATTTATTTTATTTGGAAAACTTAAAGCTTACTATAAATAACAGTAAGAGTACAATAGTAAAGCCAATTATATAAAATATATAAAAATAAATCCAATTATAAAATTTTCATCTAAACCAATTTTAAAATATTTTTTAATCCGTGCGCACAGAATTAAAACAACACAGAAATACTTGTTAATATTAAAGAGATTAACTGGACATAACATTGAACGGAATTTAAAGTTAATTACAAAATACAGTAGCTGTGTTAGAAGCGGTTGGCTACTAGTCATTAAATTTAATATTTTGCGCTTAACCTTATGTACGTGTTAGCAATAAACTTACGATTTTCCACAATATCTAAAAGTATGGAATGTTTGGCTCTACTTTATATTATTTAACTAATGTTAATTATTATTACTATATTAATACTAGATGATGCCCGCAACTCCATTGCGTTAAAGTTAGTTTATTGCGCGGGTACCGTACATTCTTCCGGTATAAAAAGTATCCTATGTCCTTTCCCGAGACTCAAGATTACTCCATGCCCAGAAAAATTGGTTAAGCAGTTTGAGCGTGAAGAGGTAAGAGACAGACAGACAGACACACTTTCGCATTTATAATATTAGTATGGATTATTGTATCTTTTCATATACAAGTTAAATAAAAGGTGACAATCTTGCTTAATTGTCTAGATCTGGTTTTATCGCATCGGCTGCATTTTCATGGAATCACGCATGTTTGTTTTATCTATATTTGAGTAGCAAATCTCTATCTCCCAGGTACTTGACAATTAAAGTACTAAAACATAAAAGATAAAACAGTACTTCGTCTTGAAATAATTGTACTGTAACAAACATTACTCAAGCGCCGAGAGCTACTAGTCTGATTAACAAGTGCCATTTTCCTCGAAACCTGATCTCATTCACCGAAAATTATGATTTTGGTCTCATTCGATTCAGAATACCATCTAGAACATTCTATCAAAATTCCAAGAGTGGCTGAAAAATTTTTAGGGGTTTTTCATAAATAATAATTTTTATTTATGAAAAACCCCTAATTACTTTATTTACATGAAAAATTCTTGAATGCTTTTGATTGTTCATAAAAAAGTAAAAAATCAAAATTTTTCAATTTTTCCAACAGGGATCACTTTTAAGCCCTTTTAAGATTAGCTCAAAAGAATAAAAAAAATCTAAATTTCTTGTTTTGAAAAAAATCAGCGTTTTTATGTTAACATTAAAATGGTGTCTATTAACAAATTAAGAAAAACATAACAATTAAACAAACGGTGATAATTTATTTTTGTTGACGGATTCTTATTTATTGATATGTCTACTTAGTACAAATTTTTTTTATTCCTTAATATTAATATTTAATCAGTTAAAATATGTTTTTAGTTCACGTGGCAGATTGCGGCAAATCACACGAAACGCGAACTATGCGTTTTTACCGTTACTTTCGCCGCTCAATTAAAGTTATAAGGATTATCGATAAAGTTCCAAAAGTTAGGATTTTTTTTTAGGAAATTTCCTGTTCTTTAAGGATCTACTTTCAAATTTTGACTATCTCAAATAGTTTATGAAATATTAAAAAAAAACCAAACCCTCCTTTTTTGTTTACTTTATTGTTTATAACTTTTGCATTTTTTTTCAGCCCCTCTTGGAATTTTGATAGAATGTTCTAGATGCTATTCCAAATCAAATGAGACCAAAACCATAATTTTCGGTGCATGCGATCAGGTTTCGAGGAAAATGCCACTTGTTTACCAGAGTAGGTATACGGGTTTAATCCGACTCTCATTTCGTCTATGACGTTCGCGTCTTTATTTTATCGCTGTTTATTGTTATGTCGGCGTTTAAAAGTTTGTCGTCTTCGTAATTAAGTTTTATCTAGAAGTTTCGAAGGTAAAGCTAATGTTTAGTTGTCTTTTTCTTCGTCGGACTTTGATTGAAATACTAAAGTAACTAGATGACGCCCGCAACTCCTTCGCGCCAAAATTCGTTTAAAACGCAGAAACCGTAAACTTTTCCGATATTGAAAGTATTCTAGGTCCTTTGCCGGGATTCAAATTATCTCCATACGAATTTTCAGCAAAATAGCTTGAGTGGTTTTGTGATTGAGTTGAAGCTTTGCCTCTTAGCTTGGCGCATAGAATGCAAGTCTTTTTGTAACGGTACATTTAGCGTTTTTTAAGGGAAAGAAAATTTATTATGTTTCTCAAGATGTGTAGCTGAGATGCGTCTGATTGAAATGCTAATACGGGGAATTAACATAACACCGCCGCACCGAACATAATGTAATATCGTCTTACATAATATATTCATTATGAATTTAATGTCTCCATTCCAACTACATAATTTAATAGTTTCGTCCGTAATCTGAATATTTCAATTTAAACGTATCTATTAAGCTCGATGTAGAATATAAATAAAGCTTTTATCAAAATGTAAGCGCCGATGTACAAAATGTTTTACTGTGTGTTCCCAAATATACGGAGAGGTTTGTACGAGGTGTGTTACATTTACATATTATTTTATCATTTTATACACAGTAATATAAATAACGCGACTATCTGTTTTTTAGGGTTCCGTACCCAAAGGGTAAAAACGGGACCCTATTACTGAGACTTCGATGTCTGTCCGTCTGTTCGTCTGTCCGTCTGTCCATCCGTCTCAAGGCTGTAACTCAAGAATGGTAATAGCTAGAGAGTTGTAATTTTCACAAATTATGTATTTCTGTTGCCGCTATAACAACAAATACTAAAAACAAAATAAATTAAATATTTAAGGGGGGCTCCTATACAACAAACGTGATTTTTCAAACATTTTTTGCTCGGTATCAATGATGATAACAGGTAGGCACTTGAAATTTTCACAAAAGCCAAAATTATATGTTTACTTTAATAATTCATAATAATATTAAAATAAAATAAAAATTTAAGGGCTCCCATACAAAAACACAATTTTTGGCCTATTTTTGCTCTATAACGGTACGGAACTCTTCGTGCGCGAGTCCGACTGGCACTTGGCCGATTTTTCTGTTTCTCGTATTCTCTTCACACTTCAACCTCTGAACAGATATAGATGAAAATGAGATCCCTATGGATACCAGTAATAACAGGATATTTGGGTCCCGGGAAAGGATATAAGTTTTTATACAGTTCCAGCGTGAGAAATAATGATTATTCATTCTAGTGTAAGGTATGGAAAATAGGAAATGCGATCACAAGCTAACCAGAGGGCTGATTACTGTCGATTGGAATAAATGAAACGTTGACAAGAAACCGATCAAATTAAAGTCGCCGCAATCACAGATCCCGCAAGGAGCACAATTTAGCGAGCGACTAACGGCACTACTACACGACATTACATTTTTCTAGACCGAATCTGAGTGATATTACACGTTTACCGATCCGAATCTATCCATGTGGAGTCGTGACTGTCGATTTGTTGGGAATCGATAAGTGGACACAAACTAGATGCCGGAAGGTTTTTGTTACGAAACTTTGTAGTACATAATGCGGCGATTTAACGACCGTATGGGAAAAATTTATGGTATCCCGCGGTACAGTTATCATTCGAGGAGCGTACCGCTCTATATCGTGCTGTTATCTGCGCCCGCGCATTGTTAGCTCCGTGGACAGAATAACAAGTCCATCCGGACTATTAGTAAATATGAAATCCTAAATAAGGTCAGACATGGGTCAGATCAGACATAGCCGTACTTAGAATTGTCTAAAGCTAATGGGATGTCAATGTTGAGTGCAAGCTTTTAGTGTCAAAGTCGAAGCCAAACACACAAACTTTCGTCAGCGTTAATGCCATAATCAAACAAATATTGAATTGTCTAAAATTCTAGCCCCGCAAGAATGAATTTTGAAATGAATATGAGTTTTGAGCGTTGTCGCACGGTTTGACTATAGTATAAGACAAATTCAGATAAAACAGTACGGCAATGCGTGATTGTTTCTGCCATAGTTGTTCGCGTGTTCATGTACACATGCCGCATGGCTGCATGACTTATGACGCTGGCGTGATTATCTCCGTGTCCGCGAGTCTCTGGGCGATCATGACGGGAATAGCCACGAGCACTTTGAATGAAAATATTACGTACAATGAACGCTGTTCTGTGGAATAGACACTAGATTTGTAGCTGGAAATACTAGTACTAATCTGAGATGTAGTAGTACATTTTTAAGCGATGAAAATAAGGAGTTGTTTTGACGTCTGTGAGTGACATGTCCATGGTGTAGCTCCTGATTAAATTAATTTTAATTTTAAAATCTTTCAAAAATTTCCCTATTTCTTACCCTAACCCGCTTATTGCTAGACCACTGGTAAATTTCCTAAAAATCAATCTTGCGGGTAATATCGTTAAGTATTTTTAAGTTCCAAAAAGATAGAGCCTCATTATTAAAGCTAAGTAGCAGTCATCAAATCAATTAAAACCTGCCTTCTGGTCATATGGAGCGTAGATTATGTAGATTATAATAATTACGGGCAATTTCAACTTCTCGTTCCTGTAAATCAGGTAATAAAGACTACGGTTTTATTGCGTGTTCTAAATTCCATGGAAACTGACATGACACTATAATTTAATTAACATCTTGTTTGTTCAAGATACCATTATTCTTTGAAATCATTAAAATCTGAATATAGTGTGATATAACATTCTTATTTATTTCAGAAGGATTAACAGATTATATTTAAAAATAAACAAGCTAAAAATATTATATGAGTAAAATAAAAATCCTCTAAGAAAGAATTAATTATGAAGAAAGGTAGCTTATTTATTTCTAAGAAAGTGTAGTCTTTTCAAAGAAATAGAGAAACATTTTTCTGACACAATTTTAAAACAGAATTGCAAAAAATTTTAAATGAGTTTTGTAAACTAACGTTTTTTAAAATACAAAATATCTTAACATACCTAACTATATAATCATATTTAAGAAAAAGTGTTTAATAATACTATGAATATAAAATGTAAAATGTCTGTATGTCCGTTTTCCTTGTTAAGTAATGTAGCGTTGACGTCAAGTTGACGTTTTCTAGTTTATAACTGAACGCCACTTTGACCTCTGCCTTGAACGTCGGAATTCAATGTTTTTGTCTTCTCTCGGTTGTCACGAATGTTTTAACTGTGAAAGCTATTTTATTGTTGTTCTGTCGTATAATCAGAGTACCGAGTGTAGCATTAAAAGCCTTACTATACTGTATAAGCTATAAAATATATATATATTATATATTTTATAGCTTATACAATATACTGCTAGTTTATTTTATGACCTGAACAACAAGCTGTTTAAGAATAATTATACTGTACTCGGCGAAACATGGCGGTAGCGGTCATACTTTTCATCATCATTTCATCATTGACATTTTCTATATAAACCGCGATTGACAATGAAGTGTCAGATGTTGACAATCGCGGGTTTGTATAGAAAATGACAAGTTTTTGACAGGGAGTCAATGACCGCTACCGCCATGTTTTGCCGAGTACAGTATAGAGTTCGGGGCTGCACTCAAAAATGTATTTAGTGAACCACAGGAGATTCCCAGAGAGCAAAACTAATAGCTCTACATAATATCAAAATGTCTATCAAAATGTCGTACTTATTGTTTTATAATATTTTGCTATGGCATGGTAGTGGTACCTAGTAGCTTAGAAAATATTTTTGTGTGAAAAATATACTCATCCATAACCACAAAACGTTCACATTTATAATAATGGAAGTACGATACTGATCTCAGAAGACAGAAGTAAAGAAAACGGTAGTTACTAGGCATAAAATTAATGTGTATCGGATCGATTAAGTAGCAATTAGAGTATTTTAAAATAAGCCCAATAAAACTTATTATTATTATATTATTATAGTGGTGATAAAAACGCCATTTGTAAAATTGAGGTCCATTAAATTGTATCAATTTCATCTTTATTAGCCGTTTTAAACGACTTTATTACAGAAATTATTTTTTTATTTTCAATTAATAAGCAACTATCGGCCGCACTTAGAGCGTTAATTAACTTTAATTGAATACATTAAGACGCTGACAACTGCCAATGACCTTGATCTCGCATAACTCTCGCACCACTGTCGATTTTCATGCCAGAGAGACAGAGATGTGAAATTTTCACTCGGTAGCGTAGATACATTTTTCGTTTGTTAGAGGAAAAAATAAATATTATGGGAAATCTAGATGTCAGAACCGAAAATTAAATCGGGCAATCTTTGGATTTTTGTAAAAGGTATCAAATAAACAAATTTTTAAAGCATAGATTGTATTATTACTTTAGTTAGAACTGTTTAAAGTTCCTGAAAGATGTGACGTTGGTATTTTTTTTCATCCAGTAGGAGTACATTATTTTATTATTTAAATTAGACAAGCCTTTCCAAATATAATCAAAAATCACATTTTTTTTTGTGCTTATCAATGAAATACATACGTCTAGAAAACTGCACAAAGATGTCGAATTGGCAGCTGTCTTCGCCTTAATTAACTCCATATACTTTTTGTGAAACTCTGCATTATTAATCTTTAAATGTCTCTCTGAGTGCAGCAAAAATATTTTTTTTTATGTGCTAGTTATCTTCTTACTTCCCTGTGTTAATTCTATCTATTTATAGAAAACTTTGATATAACTTTATATCTCGTAAGTCTCAAATCGTAGGAAAAGAACGGTAAAAGTTTTTAGATCATTAAATAAGTAAGTATGTATCCCGCCAGGCACGTCGCATCGTTATGTTTTCAATAAACCTTATTGTAGCCGAGTTTTTGCGGTTAACTAACTGGAGTTGAGATTGTGTTGTGTGCTTTAGATAAAATATTGTGTGAAGCGAAGTAAAACGAGCCATTAAAGTTTTTCGTAATGTTTTGATGTATATTATTAGGGTGTAACAAAACATAGTGATAATACTTTAGGTTGTGTATATGTATCTGGTATAGAGTTTACTGTTAAAGTAGCAGCGATGAAAGAGTAACTTTTGGAACGAAGTTCCTTATCGCGCGTTGCGAAAGGGGGCTAGACGGAAAAAGTTGTAATCACATGACACAAAAGTGTCGGTAGGTATATTACAACTAGAGTAAAAATGGTATAGTTGTAAGCCGTGCGGTACTAGCGCGTGTTTCTCTCTCCCTCTCTCTCTCTTTTTTTTGGGTTTTTTTGTTTTTTTTATAACTTCGTTCCATCCGGGTGTCCCTTGACACCTCCCTCCAAGTTTTTTTTTACTTTTGTATGGGTAAATTCATGACGCTGGGGTGCTTCCTCATACAAATTACAAAATGAAAATTGTTCGTTCAGCGCTGCTACTTTCACAGTGAATTCTATATAAGGGACATACACAACCTCAAGTATTATCACTATATTTTGTTACGCCCTGTATCTTGTTAACCCAAACCACGTTATAACCTAGAATTTACCTCCTTTCATTGGTAAAAGCTCAAAAATCAATATATTATTTGGACTTAAATCGCCATTTACTTGGAAAGACATTAGATTTAGCATTAAAGTAGGCAATAAAAAAATAATTGTGACTCAGTAAAATTACGAACTAATAGCGGTCCTAAACTAAAAGTTACGCATTTCAGTTAAGAAAATATACAGACGAAAATATAACCTCCTCCTCTTTGGAAGTCGGTTAAAAGCAAAAACTGTTGCTTACAAATTGTCAGCAGAAATAGCATCGTACCCATATTGATAGTCATTCGTCAGTAGAATTAGCCGGACCAGTTGTACCGATTTGCACGACGTAATTAACTTTAGATTATCTTCTGTTGCGGAATATACACTAATTGTATATCCATACTTCCATATCCATACTAATATTATAAATGTGAAAATGTGTCTATCTATCTGTTGGTCCGTCTGTCTGTCTGTCTGTCTGTTACCTCTTCACGCTCAAACCGCTGAACCGATTTTGCTGATATTTGGTATGGAGATACTTTGAGTCCCGGGAAAGGAAATATGATACTTTTTATCCCCGTAAAAATACGGTTCCGGCGCGATAAACGAATTTTAGCACAAAGGAGTTGCGGGCATCAACTAGTTTTAATATACTTAAGTGTTGTACAAACGAACAAACTTCACGTTTATAGAGCTTGACTGGCTTATTCGTTACTAATATCATGTTGCAAATTAGCAACCTTTGTCTTGCAACATAACAAGTTTAGATAATGTGTAGCCTCAAACTGGGCATGTATGGAAAACTATATACTAGATTCAAGAGTATATATTACGCAGTTTGCGATTTAACAATTACACTATTTCAATTAAACAATAATCTTGACATACGTTCTTAAGATATTATAAGTTTAAACACTTACGGATTTTGTCGCGGAGCACTTTTATTAATCCCGACGTTTCGGCTACTTTACAGCGGCCGTGGTCACGGGCGGACTGAGGTGACAGGTGTCCAATTTCTTGAAGTTAACAACTACCCTAAGTTATCTAACTAACTTCAAGAAATTGGACACCTGTCACCTCAGTCCGCCCGTGACCACGGCCGCTGTAAAGTAGCCGAAACGTCGGGATTAATAAAAGTGCTCCGCGACAAAATCCGTAAGTGTTTAAACTTATAATATCATGAGTGATACTCGCGAAAACTTAAGAAATCATTATACGTTCTTAAATTTCCTGTCAAACTCTGGATTGATTAAAGTTAACTTCTGTAAATGTCCCTGATGCCCTTAGTATGTAAACCTGTAATGCTAAAGTTACGCTACTGACGTTCGGCACGAGTACGCCTGCAAATATGATTGCTATTTCCTTGCTCGAATCACCGACGTCAAAAAACCTAAATGACGTTCATTAAATTTCGGCAAACTATAACGGTCAACGGTTCAGCGGCAATGGTACCAACTTAGGCTCAATTCAGCGAATGTAAATTCAGACGCAGAACTTCCACCACGTTACTTCGGCATAGTGTGTTTAAACACATTAGGAAGTTTCGTAACTAAAATCGGCGTTACCATAACGTAAGAGCACCGTGAGAAGTAACAGCGAAAGAATATATTATTACAGATACGTGGAAGAAAATTAAAAGATACTGTTTCATGTAACTGTTTTAGATTTTCTGTTACAATTTCGCCGTTTGTTCCCGCCGCCATTTGGGCCATAATTGAAAGCAAATGTAAATTTAGCGTACATTTCCCCAGCACAGCCGAGCTGCGGTCCAAACTCATAGAACTATTCAATTATATCAACAAAGTTAGAAATCCATTTCACTTAACTTGACAAATGAAAGAACAGGTCAGAGAGCAGTTGTTACCCGATGATTGAACTGTGGTTGGATTTCAAACAATAACAATTTCATTTGTTCTCCGACCCACAATCTATCCACAACGTACGCACATCAATCTATACATTTAGCTCCTGCTTTTGTGGAACGATTGCAGATACAACAGAATTGATTGCTTGCAAAACTGTATTTGTATCGGTTTGCGATACTTGATTCTTTTGATCGTCCTGCAGATTTTTTATGTTGTGTATTGGTCGTTGAAAATTTTGTCACGTTACAGTGGAACATAATTCTCTCTTATCAGCACTTACGCGGTCGAAGTTTTATAATTCGTAATCACCCTTGTCATGTCCGTTGTATCAGTTATTAATGATAAATGCCTCTAGTTATTTCGTGACTTTACAACCGGTTCACGAGGACGATAACTCGATTGTTTTAGCTTTCATAATTGGGGTGATATAAGAACATAAACATTACGTCACAATAGAGATCCGAAGATAGTCGCTGAGTGATTTTGTACAATAATCTATTCTAATTCGTGTCAGCTTATGAGATTAGAGAGATATATGCATTATTTTTAATTTAGTTGCGTAATCGTCGAGTGAAGGGACGACCTAATCGCTCAAGATATCGGCGGGCCGACTCGCTTGCTTAATCGATATCACAATAAGAGTAATGATGAATTAAATCGATTAAAGAACTACCGCGAATGTCGCTGCCGACCGTGTTGATTAGCCGTTCAATTAAAGGCCCAGCCTTCGCCGTAGATATTTAATTAGTTGCCTCAATAAAGTCTAGGTCTCTATTGAGACATTTGGGTTATAAACAGCTCACGCTTTATGCTTTGTTAATTGTTCCTATTTTAATTTCAACTCGTGAATTAATTTATGAACTTTTCTGAACCTGTATTGAATGTTTTCTTGGTTTGCCAAATATTAATGTAGCAATAAGCTATAAAAATGAAATACAATTCCCATTGTTGATGCATGCAATTTATTTAATAGGCCGTGAATTCCAATCTCGATGGTTACTCATTTGTATTCGGTGGTGATGTGTTGATCGGATTTATGGATGTCATTCGCCTGCTCCATCGCGCCCGTTTCCCGACTGCACACGACGCACCGGATGCCGATCGAATGTGTGACTCGGACCACGGGAGTCCTGATTAGATCGGTATGGCACAACACTATCAGGAATGATCGGTTGTTAAAAAAACGTCTTAAGATAGATAGGTGAAAATGTGATGGTCAAAATAAGGAAGAACTTTAATTTATTTTTAAAAAGTAGCGATTGGGTACTATAATTTAAAGGCAGTCATAATTTATGAAACAAAAGATACTAGGGCAACGTCCATAAAGAAAGCAAAGATCGGGCCCGATACGTATAACGACATCATGTCTCATTTGTTAACGTAATCCAAGAACTAAGAAGACAATGGGATTGCCGCCAAACCTACATTTGCACGAATTTGCAATCTACTCAAATAATGGGAACAAATCAAAGGTACCTTTGACGTTTCATTATACATTCGTGTTCTATTTGCTCTGGTTAGCGAAATCTATGTGCAGTGAGTCGTGGAAACATCCGACTGAATTGAATAATCTTATAGATCGTGACAGCCGAAGCGGGCGCTTGTGAAACATGCTCGGTTTTGACCGTGGCGTCCCTACCCGAGGCTCACACTGTGTGGTCCTCACTTTGGTCGAACGAGTACAGAACATCGATTTGTACAAATAGTTTGTTTGTCTTAGGAAATATTTGTTTAATAAAATGATACCACGATTTTTTTGACTTTGGGGGCATTTACAAATTACACTGCTTATTTAGAGAGATCGGAATCGGAGAGTAGTGGCAAATCTCACGATATTTTACTACGAGGGCAGAGGTCCCTGTTCTTGAACACTTGCAAATTGTCATTATAGTACGGGAGCCCTAGAACAATTTTTTTTTTTTGATTACTAACAAGCAAATTTTTTGTGAGTAGCTTCATTTTGATAAGACGAACAACATTTTTATTTTCGAAAAATCTCTCGAAAGTGGTAGCTAACAGAGATAGAAAGGATTTCATACTTTGACTTGATGATCCTAAAATATGGATTGTTTTATTTGTAGGACAATGTAACTGCAAGCGACGCCCGAGAGGTTAAATTATTATATGACTATTAATCTATCAATATACAAAAAATCAGCTTGTTAGGGTTCCGTTTTAGGGTTCAGTAGTCAACTAAGTTTTGTTGATTACAGAACCCTATAGCGGAACCCTACCAAGCAGATTTTTTGTATATTGATAGATTATATTTTAGGACCATCAAGTCAAAGTATGAAATCCTTTTTATCTCTGTTAGCTACCACTTTCGAGAGATTTTTCGAAAATAAAAATGTTGTTCGTCTTAATATCAAAATGAAGCTACTCACAAGAAATTAGCTTGTTAGTAATAAAAAAAAAATTGTTCTAGGGCTCCCGTAGGTACTTTATATTATTTTGTAAACGAAATTTTGTGTGCTGTGTAGCAGAATGTATGCATGTACCAAGATTATGCATAAATTAACGTTTTTAACATTTCTAAAGTTGTTTTATTACTCCGTCTTTCACAACTTCTACTTATCTAATGGTTTAAAATATGTCAACTTAACTTTATAACAAGCTTATCATGTCGCTGTTTTGATATTTACGTAATTTAAGCGATGATAATATTTACTACCAAAAATGACATCACTTCCTGTAGTAACTGTGACAAAAACGATCGAGGAAGGCTTTATGGGCGTCTCAAATTTCACAGTAGTAGTTGTCCTTCTAAATTTAAATTACAAGTTTTATTGCGCTGCCTTCTAATAGTGGCTTAAATTATCTCGTATAGTTACGGGGTACTTGCAAATCGATAATTTTGACAGCAAAGTTGGAGATGAAACCGTAAGGGATAACCATAACGATTAATGCGTCACTAATTCTCAGTTTCGGAGGTTTTTTACGGGAGTTTATCAATCAAAATCGCTATTCTCAAATAGCGGTATTCAGTCTGTAGCGGTCATTGACTCCCTGTTAAAAAACTTGTCATTTTCTATACAAACCGCGATTGACAGTGAAGTGACAGATGTTTCTAGTCTTTAGGGTTGATTCAGACCGCAACGTTGCATTGTGGTCTGAATCAACCCTTAGGATGATATCGTATTTTGCATACACGATGTGAATACAGTATGAATTATATCACTTCAAACTCATAACTAGTAGGAGATACGAAGAGGCGACCAAGACGTTTTCCGATGATACTGTAATAGTCTGTTTTTTTACAAGAGTTCAATGTAAGAATAACAGAATGCAGTGCGAGTATTTTTCACATAGCTCCTAGACTAGAAACGTCAATGACCGTTGGTGCCAGCTTAAATTGTCCTGATTATAGTGAATAAACCTAGTCAAAAACCTCAGAAAGTGAGCATAAAGAGTCTTGGCGCTTGCGATACTCTATGTCAAATCCCTTTAATTTTAAATTTCTCTATCCATATCGAATGCAATACAACTCAGATACAAATGCTTACTCAAAGTAATTGAGCAATATGGGAAAGAAAAGATAAGCAGGAAATAGGATATCCTTGTCGCTTGCATCTGAATAATAAAGTTTGCAAATTTTATTCAGGCGATACAATAGCAGCACCACGTAGGCGACGTAAGGGTGCCCGTTTCTCGGAATCAACATTAGTAATCTCGCCTCTCGCAGATAAATCAGCCGGATATCTTTATTACACTGCACGCAATGCGAGATTTTCTACTCTACACTGCAATTTGATACTTAGCAGCTTTTTCATTGCAGTACAGAATGTTTTTGGTAAAGCTTGACTTTACGCGAGCAGAAAAAAGTCCACAAAAATTTCACGATAAGCATTTAGGGCTTATTTGTGAAGAACATTTGAACTTTGAAGCATATTTATAAAGAAAATAAAAATCTGAATAGATACAAATATAACAGGTACTCTTTAGTTACACTTTCATACACTTTCATTTGAGACACTTAATTGATTCAACATGGCTTTTCTATAACACAAATCTAAGATACGCTATTACCTAACTGGAGTTAGAAACACTAGGATATAGATGGTATCAATTTTTACCGGCATCGCCTCAATTTACTTCGGAGATCGATCAGATTAAAACTAAATAATTGATACGAAACCTATTTCGCTAACTCAATTAGACAGACATTTGGCATTCTGATATTGAATGGAAATCACGGCTTAGTCACTGGTCCCGGCAATAAATATATGAGCTAGAGGACAGACAATCAATCCCCTGTATACCCGTTATAGAGTCTTCGGCATCTTTGATGGTATTAAGTGAGAAATTTAATGCAATATTGTGAATCGTTGACAGTTTTCAATTATTGGAGAATAAGACTTCAACGCGCATAATTGAATATAAAAACGCACTACTACATACAAGTATAAACATAAACCATTAGTATTATTAAGTACGAGTATTATTATCCATATTAATAACATTATTATTATTATGGATGTTTATCTATCTGTCATATTTTCGTGCTTAGCGCTTAATTTGATGGGTACGAAGCTATTTTGAAACCTAAGAAATATTATGGACAGTTTATAGCACATTGATTGATGATTTCCGCAAGATCAACGAATTCTTGCGAATTTCCAGACAATATCCCGTATATAACAATAATTATTATGAAATGTACTATAACTGTATTTATTAGTGCCATACCAAAAACAGTAAGTTCGGGTAATACAGTAGATCATTAACGTCAAAAATGTTTACCTACAGATTTATATCCCAGTTGTTAAACGGAACATAATATCGTAGTTTAAGAAGACATTAATGCCATACTTACTAACTTAGCAAAAGTATAAATGATTCATGACTCAAGTTACTACATACTTCCTACAATACCTGGATATGCCTATTAGGAAAATATAATATCAATATTGCCAACTTTAATAGCCAGGTAAAGTTATTAAGATAAAATATAGGACAAAATAATGCTACTACAAATACCTGAGTGCTTTGATGTTTGCGGTCAATTATATTTGTAGTTTAACATACTACGGAAGTAAAGTAGGTATCAGTTAGTTCCTTATTAGCAATTTAATGAGTTAAGGACAATTTCAATAAAATTATAATTACGATCTATGCATTTCATTTTCGAAATAATATAATAATTCCCCTCGTTGAAGTCCAGCCAAAAATTAATAGCAACTAAACAAAGTATACCAAACTAAAAGCAGTGTTTTTCTTCTACGTACAGGAGGAAATAGCATTCCATTCCAAGGCATTCTTTAACGAAGGCAAAGAGACAGAATCACACAATAACAGTCGAAGCTATAATGATCAGGAATAATAGACTGCAACCCGCTTACTAGAAAGGACATTTTAGGACTGACCTAGCCGCTTGAGGGACATTTTAGGACTCGCCTAGCCACATTCGTAGCGGAACAGACTTTTGTATTGGACAAACGAAATAAATTGCTCCTAGACTTACGAAAAGACGTTGCGGTACACATTTTATCGAGCATACTTTTAATTTTATTGGCATACGCTGACCTTTTAAGTATAGATAAAAATTTAGTGATGCTTTTAATTGCCGCATAATATTTGAGATATGAACTTTAATTTGGTTTAAATTTAGAGAAACTTAACATCTTTTAAATACACGCATAATATATTTTTTATCTCTTCATAAATGCACCCACTTCATTGCTACGGTGTGAACAGAATAATGATTGAATTTATTTTCCTTTTATTCGCGAAAGTGTCTGCTTCATACAACCGAAAAATTACAGTAGCTGGTGAATGTTGCGCTTTTAAATTTTATTGCAGCTAAAATGTGAAACCAATCAGCTACCGACTACAATAAAATAACTTTTAGAATTTCTCTTCAAATGCTACCGCGACAAATGAGATCGCCACTTTTGTTTTTAGAAGTAATTCAAATCGATTCTGTTCGATTTTCAAAATCGAGTCGTCATATCGATTTCGTAAGAGCTTATTAACCGATTGTTTATACTTTGATGATGGCAATTACGAAAAATACATGAATAATTTACAATGTTGTAGATGTAGCTGGCATAATTGATGACAACGAGATAACGACGGTCACATTGTCGGCGCCCACGCCGGATTGATATACAATACTATAATGGATGTCTTTCATATCAACGTGATGCTTGGAAAGTTACGTAAGACCCTCACCTGCCAAACGAGGCTGCCCGAGATTTTGTTTGGGGTTTGCTGTTTGCGTGGGACGAAAATAGTTCAATAGTGTTTTAATTACATAGGACCTAGGATTTCCAATAATATTATAGGAATGTCTTATCTGCAATTATTATAATTATTACAAAGAAATATGTTTATTTATCTAAAAAAATATATTTTGTAATTTTAATGAAATATGGGATAAGGCTTCTGTTATAATATGAAGATTTTTGGACAGGAGTAAAACTAGGTCCAAACCGAAAACAAAGTCAAAAACCAGTCATAAGACAAACACAAATATATTTGAAAATCAAACAAATCTAAAATCTTATATATTCACGCACTGTCCCAACATAAAAATAGGAATTGCATAATTTAGTACTAATGTATGCTCTTCTAATTACAGCTAATAGGGACCTTCTCCGAACACCCTAGGAGCTGTACCCACAAATTATGCTCTCTGATTTATTGACTGACTCCGGCGCCGATAATTACTGACATTCTATTTGTGTTTTTTAAACGGAATAATGGCGAGCGATTAACCGCGGAACTCCGAGATGGCCGAGCAGATTTATGGGTAATAAACGTAAATTATGATAGCCGCGAATCGATATGTTAAAATATTGAGATGAATATAATGATGGTAGCGACTTGACAATTAAAATATAAGTGAAATGATAATCAATCCGATGCTTATTGAGACAAATATTTTAACAAATTGCCAGTTTTATCACAACACTTTGTGTACATATTATACTATTTATAATTTGAAATGTATTTAACAAAAAAGTATTAAACACTTTTATGAAGTTACGCAAGATGCCTCTGATTCGGAAGTAAATAGAGCTTGTATGTCCTTATTATGTCATTTCAGGTATTTCTTTTATTTAATTTACAACACATTCTCTCTCTTTATTAAATTGATGTTTTGTGTCATAAAGACTTATTATCTTCCCAAAGAGAATTGAAGATGATGATAGAGCCAAAGGGATATTAAAACTTGATGTAGGCGCCATAGAAACATAACTTCCTAAACCGGCCGATGGCCTTCATATAAGAGCACTTCTGCTTCTCCTTATTACCTAGTTTTGGACCCACGCAAATACCATGCGATAATATTACACGCTGACTTAATAATATAGATGTTTTGAATAAATAAACATAAATAAATATTACTGAGGATTAGACATTACATCAATTGACCGTGAGGTCTATTTTTATGAAAGATGTATATTTATATTGGTTTATCACATGAACAACCAAACATCAGGTCCTTCGGTAACGATGCGTTTTTGGCTATAATATTATGTATGAAATGCCATCGATTTTGGTTTTAAACTTCGCTGTCAAAATTTTAAATGCATATATTATATAATATGACCAACACTAGCTTAGGACACGTGAACACTTAATCATCCACAAAACTGCAACACGATACAGCCGCCTGTCACAATAAACTATATCTAGAGTCTAGACACGCAAATGTCACTGTCAGTGGTACACGGGCCTTGCGGGGAGTAATTTGTCCGTTATTTATCGCCTACTCCATCGGGATTCAGATGTATTTCGACAAGACGTAAATCGTGGAATTATACTCGAGAGCGCGTGGGTGCGATATGACAATGTGCAAATCATTACCGGTACTCATGTGCAGGAATGCACCTCGAGTGGTAATTAAGAGTGCGTTGTTTGTGATCTGTGTGTAACTACGAATAATAAAAACGAGTATGTAAGCATTTTGCGTTACTGGTTGAAATTGTTGAGTATTTGCTTTTGAGATATTCCTTATATCCCGACGACTCATCAATATAACAAATATTGATGAGTCGTCGGGTAGTTGGATAACTTCAAGAAATTGGACACCTGTCACCTCAGTCCACCCGTGACCACGGCCGCTGTAAAGTAGCCGAAACGTCGGGATTAATAAAAGTGCTCCGCGACAAAATCCGTAAGTGTTTAAACTTATAATATCATGAGTGGTACTCGCGAAAACTTAAGAAATCATGATATTCCTTATTTTACCAGCTACTAATGCTACTATAGTGTATTATAATAACACACTAAAAATCTTGAGAGGTGTCAAGGGACACCTGGATGGAACGAAGTTATAAAAAAAAACACAAAAAAGAAAGAAAGAGAGAGACAGAGAGAGAGAGAAACACGCGCTACCGCACGGCTTACAACTATAGCATTTTTGCTCTAGTTGTAATATACGAGTACCAACACTTTTGTGTCATGTCGTTACAACTTTTTCCGTCTAGCCCCCTTTCGCAACGCGCGATAAGGAACTTCGTTCCAAAAATTTTTTTCGAGAGTCTCGCATTTAAAATAAGTTCAAGTTAGGCTAACATAAATACGAAACGAACTCACCTGTTGCATCAAGTTGATCGACGAAGCAATCCCAACCCCGGTGCTTACTCCTCATCCTTTGCGAAGCGACCCAGGAATGTTACTCGCCTGAAACAAAGAGCGTCGTAAATATCAATTAGGAGGATTTTTGTGGAGTCTTCAATTAGCACGTAGCCCGAGAATTGGAACAGTGCTCCTCATTAGGGGAGCAGAATGTGGTAAGAGGTGATCGGAGATAACGCATTACGCATGCGCGGGCCATTGTCTTCGCGCCTAGATACCTAGATAATACGAAAGCTCACAACTGGTAATATGCAAAGCTCTCAGATGTTGCGTTGCTCAATGACTCATAACGGAGTTGTAAACAACATTGTCTGTTACTGATTGCTTTCCTATTTGTTGCCAAATTTTTAAATTAAAACAGTTTCAAACTGAGAAGTACTATATAAGACTAGAAACTATATTACAGTTTAAATAATCTAGGAGTTTATACATAGACGACCCTAAAGCTTGGCCTTTTTTTCTTACCTTGTGGCTTGTATAATAAGATAAAAAGTAGGGAATAGAACTCTAACCTTAATCGTTAAAATTTAACAGCTAGTTATAATTATCAAGTCAATGGAAATTCCTGTCTCTAATCATTAAAATCTTTTGTAGAATGTCGTGACTCCGCTTATCCTGTAATTATGAGTGTTGCAATCGCGCACGTGCCGGTGCGTAGTGGGGCTAACTTGCATATTATCTTACAATTCAAGTTTAAATAAACAGACAATATTCTTACACCACTAGACTCGAGTGCATATTGTGTTGAGGTCGTTCACCTCTCTCGTTATAATGCAATTCTATGTTGCAAATAATAATCAATATAAATGCATCACAGGTTTTTACATCCGCCTGTGCTTTTCTTTGAAAGTTTGAATATTTAAGCGTCGCTGGACAGGCTTTTAAATGTTAAATATTGAAAACCAAATATAAACATAATTAATTAAACAAAACTCGAATCATTACAAAAACAGTGAGAAAGAGGCGGTGAAGTCAAAGTTTGATCTGTTGTTAGTAACTTAATATTTGTAGACAGTATTCATTCTTCCCATATCGCCCAAGGGCCACAAACGGATGTTTTGTTTGCTCAATATTTATGCCCAAATGAAGGCAAACATAACGGTATTGAAACAAAGCACTCTTATCTTAGTGTTGTAACTAAATAGTTATTTAGCAAAACGTGAGTATAATGAGTACAATATTTGGTGCTAGATAAGGAAAAGGAGTGTTCTGTGTAGAGGCGTAAATGTTTTTGCTTATGAGTATTTATATCTAGAGGTTAACTGTCCTTAGTCTACTCATTCTTTTTTTTATTAAATACTATATTAAATTACAGGAGAACGTAATCTTTGTTTATCTTAAAATTAAAAGTCAATATGGGCTTTCTAATTGCCATCCGTCATTATTTTGTGTAAATATTATTAAAGCTATATAATTATTGCAACAGAATCTATATTACGCTTCATTATAGTAGTTACAAAAAACTGCAGTTAACATTAGCCTTGATGTCAGTTTATTATAACTTCATTTCGAATGTAGATTCCCAAAAGTATTCTCGTTATCCTCTACAGTTTCCTTAAAGGTGCTCCCTCACCGGGAGCATTCGGTTGTAATGTAACGTTACAGAGCTTAAATTTTATGTTAGATTTGAATATCGAGTACAACCTGTATTCGTACAATGTTGACACATTTTCCAGATAATTTAACAATACTACTATCTACCTCAATCAGACATAAACTACATATTTTATGGATGGAATAATTCACAGGCGTCGAAGGTACCTTATGTTAAACAGCCTCACGTATTAGGTAACGTTTTATTGTGCATCGCGTCGCGCCATTGACAGCTCAGCCCTATCAGATAACAAGTTTATACCAATTTTATAGCACTTAATCCCACTTTATTGATGCAACCTTTTTAACACGTCTTACATTTTTATTTGTAGAGAATTTACTTTATTGACATTTTCTCTGTGAGGTCGAAGTTGAAATACTATATTTTGTATATAGGATGTATTATACTATACAAGCGTAGGCTGCGGTAGTTGTGACTTGTGACAAGTAAGTAGTAGTAGATGAGTAATTTAATGTTATGAAAATTCGTAGTAATGATAGATTTAACGGTACAATTTTAAGATCCAAAGCTAATAAATGCTATGATACTATAAAAGTTTTAGCAATTTACTCCAACATCCGTTACTCCAAGATTTTGCAGAATAATCATGCCGATGTAAGGAGTATAAAATTACTCGTATCAAGTTATTAGTTTATGTTTTAATCATCGTATGCGCTGGAAGTTACCTAACCTAACGGTTTACTGGATTGCAAAGGCGTTAACTTTACGTTTACACTTCTTAATTATGCCGCTAAAGCGTAGTGTAATATAGGACGATGTGGTAAGATGGGGTATTTAAGTTTCAGAACGTAATTCCTATCCTGCCTATATAATATTCTTATTCATAATTTCTTGCTGTAGAAAAAAATATGATATTAATAATTGGGTTCACAAACGTTAACAACATTTTTTTTTCTACGGCCTAACAATTTCTATGATTCCATTCAAAAATATGACCTAGGGTTGCGGAAAGTACTATCAGAGAAGTTGATTCACAGGCAGATGGCGCGGGCGGACTTACGTAATTTGGTCGGTTATGTCAAACCCCCTGATAGGTCACAATTAAACATTGAACTGACATAAACCCGACCAATTGACGCAGGTCCATCATCTGCCTATGAAACAATTTCTTCAATGGTACAATGTAATTGGCAACCCTAGCTACCGATGTTTCGCAAGCGCTGTTAATACCAGTATCGGATACAATGGGCCGAGACTGCGACTGTTGTTGATCAGTGCCTATTTTAACGTCACTCTTTGGCAATGAGCAACCAGTTTTTGCGGCTGATGAAGATATGGAAAGCGTGATTTTCGCAACCGCGGCGTAATTAACTCGTTGTCTACGTAATCGATGCATCTAAGCGAGCGACCAATGAGCACTGACACCTTACGATATTAGAACCAACAGGCATTAATACAACTCGATTAATACAAAGATGCCCGTAACTTGATATTTATAGACGATATTCCCGAGACATGATAACTTTGTGTTTATTTCTTCACGTATATACCGTATTACAAAGATATAAACTCAGATCAAAAGCTGTCTTGAGGTGGTCGATACACTCCAAAGTATTACAGAGTACTTAGTCAAAACGCATTCGCTTCCATAGCGAAGGTAAATGTAAAAAATGTGTAAGGTTAGAAATAACGCATCGCAAGCGCCATGACACGAAGCGATGCGTTACATCAAATCCCATACATTTATGATACTTACTTCGCTATCGAAACCACCGAATGTATTTTGACTAAGGTTCCAGCTTAAAGAAGTGCATAGTAAAAAATCAATTTTCTTTGACAATTCATGAAAAGATATATATAGAAAGGAATGCGAGAATTCAATGAACTTGAGCGGATATCGCGCGGCCTTGTTCGCTCGCCGCGCTCGTAAAAAACAAACGACTCGCTCGTTTCGAGCTCTGTTCTACACTGTATTAAAGGCTTTATCGAACTCTACATCGACTTTAAGTACAGCATACTAGGGAATTGATTATCCTACACGTTCTTCGTTCGAGTTTTTTAGAGTTATACTACGAATTGGAGTGTTTTAATTGGAAATCTCATAGAAACTTTTCTTAGTGCTTGGCGAGTAGGTACTTATGAATTTCTTAGTGCTTGGAGAGTATGAATTCAAGCTTTCATAACACTAAAAAAATTCTGATGAATGATTGTGAAACGCTTAATGTTTTGTATTCATTGTAACTAGTAATCCATAATTTTTATTATTAATAATTAGCTTTCTGTTCTTTCTACTCACATACTATTTTTCAAAAATATCAAAAAGAAGAAAATACGAAACATTAAAAGGTAAACTATTGTTATATTTTAGTGGTTTCCATAATTTATTCGTCATCGAAGGGACTCATAAAGCCTGAATATTAGAGTGGTATGGGAACTGTATAGTTGACCGAAGGTAAGCAGCTTTCAAGTACGTCACAGATGTACACACCTCTTTATATCATTGGTTGTTGTACTTAGCGACTAGGGTTGTTACTTGTTACATGTTACTTCTGAGCTAGTTGTATTATAAAATTGTTGTCTTTTTATAGTTTTTGTTTTATAAACAGTTAACTCGTTTAATTCAAAGTAATATGCGTTAGTAAACGCGATGCATCTGAGGAACTTGTAGTCAGTGTTTTAATTATTTGAGGTATCAAAATATCTTCTTATATTTTAGAAACCAATAAAATATGAGGTAAAGTATAGTAAGTGATACAAAATATTTTTAGTCTGGGAGCATTCCTTATCGCAGAATAATATCATTCAGTGGGTCCAGACTCCAGAGTCCGTTCAAAATTACACTGAGAGTTCTTTTGAGAATAGTCCTTATTTTGTAGACATTAAGTTCCTGTCAGAGGCAAAGTGCCTCTGAATGGAGTAGTAAGCGCTTAATGGAGGACATGTATAATAAATGACGTCAAGTGCACGGGCCCTTTTAAAACATTATCCTCTTTCGTTTTTCTGCAGACGCCGCGTGCCGGTTCCCGGGTTAATGATTATTGATGGATTTTTGAACGACCTTCACGGATGTTAAACCAGTTTTGTGGCTTTCGGACTGCAGAATTATTGCAACATTTTTCGTCGACTTTGTTTTGCGGCCATTGAATGTTTTTTAACTCAAGCTTAAGTAAGAACTTTGAGGTTTAAGTAATTCTTTCGGGTCGAGAGGAGCATAGACTTTAATGTTTTGCCTCCACTTTTTTTCAATTTATGATGATGCTTGAATCTTGATGCCCGTGACTCCATTGGGCCAAAATTTAAAATTAGTTTATCGCGTGGGCACCGTAAATTTTACCGGGTAAAACTTAAAAGTATCCTATACTTAGTCCTCCTCCGGGGCTCAAACTAAATTTCAGCAAAATCAGTTCAGCGGTTTTGGCGTGAAGAGGTAACTGGCACAGAGGTAACACACAAAATGCATTTGTAGTATTTATATAGATAGTATGGATTTTAGGTATTATAACAAAACCAGAAGCCCTCAGCAAGTTTCTATTGAAATACGTTAGGTTCGATTTAATCTATGAAGAAATTCGTTCAATAAATCAGATGCAATCGACGCATAGCAAGTACAGTTGAAAGCCTATTGTTACTAGTCTCAAAGTTTTTCTGAAACCACTTTCCAATTCTAGTTCTGAGTCAAACAGGTCTGTTTCGCTGAAGTACTATTTACTTGAGGTATCACAAACATTTTTGTTTAAATAAAATATTAGATTAAATTAGTGGTTAAGACGTGTTTAAATTTAAAATGTAAGAAAGAATATTAAAGTCTTGTTTCTTTACTATGGTGTTTTTATCTCTAGTAATTTACACTTTATAATATAAGTCAACTTGTTGTACTCGTATCAACGAAAAAATATTCTAAAGGTATGTGGTATAATCAGTAATTACAAAAAATAGCTTTTGAACAATCAGCGTAGTAGGAACAAACCATCTAAATCTTAGAATTGAAAAGACAATAAGGAATTCAGCCTATGGAGTATTCAGAGCATATAAATTATCATCTGCAATGAACCACGGAGGTGATGACTGGGTTTCACAATCCGCGCTTTCGAGAGTAAAACTGTGACGCAACACAATGCAAGTCGGGGGCGTACAGTAGAAAGTTTTGTAGAACACAGTGCTCGTACAAAAACTGAGACTTTTAAGGGAAACAACGTAATGCCGGCTACGAGCTATCTCTGAAATGCAATCGGTCGCAAACCACTTACGATATTATGTGGGCTCACGGCGCTTCGACGCTTCACATCGGCTATCAAGCCATCAATGCTGCGAAATTGCAGGCGAGTCTTAGATTCCTCGCTTTTTCTAATCGCTCTATAATACGCTAGTTCCGCGTCTGACGATCATAATATTATTTAAGTAATTAGGTGTAGCGTTCACGTTGGCGGGTATTTTTAAAAATCCTTATTGTATGTTCAGACAATAGCTTTGATGATTACATCCATAGCCACTGTGAAAGTTTCTGAATCTGTTACCTCTTAAAGTTGATAGTTCCGTATCTAATTTGATTTCATTTACTAAGGATATACTTTAAGTCTCGGAAAAGGAGAATGATTTTTATCCCGGAAAATTGTAGACCTCCCAAGTCCCACGCAAAAGGTATAAAGAGGATAATAACTTTGGCAACAATTCGAGAAACATTTAGGAAATCAATTCTCTCCACTTGTTGTCGACTTATTTGCTCTTTTCATTCATAGTCATTGATTTGTAGAGCGAATAATACGGTGACACGTTTCGCGCGATTAATTTCGTTTGTTATGTAAATTGACATAGCAATGAAAGTAAAATTAAATGCTTTTTGCTGCTGTGTGCATTTTTATTGGTCTTTCCTTTCAAAGTGTCTTTAGCGATATTAGAAATGTTATATTTTATGGATTTAAAAAAGTTATTTATTATTTATTATGTGTAAAAAGGAAGCATCCCTCAATAAGGTTTTTTTTTTAATAAAACAAAATTGTATCGAATGCATGGGCTGTACAGTGTACCATGATAACGTAGCCGTAGATCTAAGGTATAACATAGTATTTCTAACTTACATACTACTAATGTCACATTCGAGCAAGTACTTACGAGACCAAGTGAGTCCCCGAGTACAAAAGACGGATTTCAGAAGTTATGAGTTATAACTTACTTTCCAAATAAATTATAACGCTTGTTCTACAGACAAGCTCAATAGATTATCTGAAATATTATTCTATGGTCTCACTGCGTCCGAGAAAATTTATTATCTATGCTAAAACGAAACTATTTAGCAAGTTTGACCTTTCAAAGTGGCCAGCGGCGCTGCACTACTTTATAATCAGAATAGGAGAAAGCGGGCGGGACCCGGCCTGACCTTTCCCGAATAACCTTTAACCAATAATGGTCGAATATGAACCCGGTAGTATGTGTGAAAACGGCTACCACTTCCTAGTCGTCAGTTTGGTCGCTGCCAGGACAATATTGGACGCGGTGACATTCATTAGGTCCATTCTGCGTTCAATGGACAATGACCGTAAATGTTGGGTACACGTTTGACTGATTTATGTTTTTGGAGCTAGTAAATTACTTTTCGTACAAATTATAAAGGTTAAGCAGTTAATGGTGAAAAAGTTCAACGAGAATTGCGTCCAAACTTCTTAATATCATTTTGTCAAAAAGTCAAAATGCGAAGCTTCGGGAACTCATTAAAATATAACTAAAGCGTTTAAGTAAATTCAAACTGAGGAGAAGATGATTTATGACAAAAGTTCGGAAACCGGCGCGAAGTCGAGGAGGTAACCGGATAGCTTAGTAGTAGTCTGTGAGAACGAATTCCTTAATAGAGACAAGCGAAATTATCCGACGAGAGGTGCTAACACCCCAGCTATTACGGCCATTATAAGAAATGCAAATGTTAATTGTTGCGATGAGAATGGCGTAGATAGTAAAATTGCCTCCACGTAAGTGCTTCGCGAGCGGCGGCGAGAACGCGTGAGGATCAGTCACGTATTGGCATAAGATATAAGACGTGGATAGAGCGTCTAGCCCTACGTTTGATTGTCGCCTCAAACCGTACGGACCTCCCACACGTTTAATGAAAATATAGAATCTCTCAGACGTGTCGATTCAAATAAACGTTGCGATATAATCCTACGTGTTTCGTCGTAAGCTCTATCGTAAATCAAGTTACAATGTACTCCCGGCGCTCATTCCGCCCCTCTGTTTAAACAGCAATATCTTACACGTAATAGATATAAATTCTAAATTGGGACGTCGTAATACATTTTATTGATTGTTACACCTCATACTTCAAGCTATTTAAAATTAATAAACGTATTCTGGGAGTGTAACAGTTTCTCATGTTTTTCGTTTCACGGACATTTCTCGATCGGCCACGGTAAAATGTTGAATGATACTCTCGTAACGTTGTGTATCCGTGCGTTTAAAACAATTAAATAATTTGTAGAAAGTGAGGTCACTTATCTATTAAATGCAGCCTTGGTCAATCAAATTTTCGTATTCTTGTGAATTAAAATTAAACAGTAAATAATTGTAATTAATTGCGAATTCGACATTACCTCAACGTTGTTGTTTTGCATGTTGCGCAAGGAATGTCTGCGTCGCAAAATACCTCCCAACGTATATTATTTAGCTGCCTTTACTAAGACAAGTATGGTTACCCGGCTAGATATTAATCTGATATGATATATAATAGTTTGACGATGGTTCTGCGGACCATACATGTAGTGGGGCCATAAAAACGTGTGACGAGCCCGCGAGCCAGGTTTACGGTCTTTGGGCAATTCGCCGCACGCTAGTGGGATAACTTCAGATTATCTTTATAGGGTGCACTATAAACAATATCTGAGTGGATAAGATTTAATTTATTTTATGGTTGATTCGACCTAAAAATTTATTCGTGCTGTCCTAATTTTGCAACTTTTGTATACTTTGGTTTTATATACAATTATACATAATTATACTTAATAATTTAATGGCTAAGAGCAGCTCTAAAAAGAAAACGTGTTTATTCACTGAACAACTCACTAACATAATGCTATTATTGAATGCAAATCGTCTTGCTTTTTGGCGATACACTCATGTAGAAGTCAGAACATTCCGCCGACCGAAAAGGAACATTCAGAGAATCCTTTCGTTGGTTGCAACTTGCAATTGTTTATTTGGATTAAAACTGCGCAATCAAAATAAAACCAGCGCAATTAGCTGCGAGACGCAGGCACGCTCGTTAAAAATGTTTATCTCGTACGGGAGCTTACGATCGATTCTTGAAAAGCCGTCAGTAGCTCATAAATGGCCGCCTGTCGATCCGTTTCGAGTTATATCTGATTTAGATTTTTATGTGCTGCAAAATTTATTGCAGATCGACGAAGAAACATTATTCAGTTTTATAATCGGAAAAAAAAACAACGAATTGCTGTACAGGAGCAGGCTATGCATTTGCGCCGCCAGCTGAATATTATACTAGATGACGCCCGCAACTCCGTTGCACCAAAATTCCTTTATCGCGCAGGAACCGTACATTTTTCCGGGATAAAAACTATCCTATGTCCTTTCTTAGGACTCAATGTATCTCCATGCCAAATTTCAGCAAAATCGGTTCAGCGGTTTGAGCGTGAAGAGGTAACAGACAGACAGACAGACAGACAGACAGACAGACAGACAGACAGAAAGACAGACAGACAGACAGACAGACAGACACACATTCACATTTATAACATTAGTATGGAAATATGGATTACTCCTACTCCTCCCTGGCGGTCCACTACTACCCTGAGTCTTATGACTTTTCTATCAGGTCGCAGTTTATCTCAGTACACAAAAGGGCCAAAAACGGACGGACGGACGGACGGACGGACGGACGGACGGACGGACGGACGGACGGACGGACGGACGGACGGACGGACGGACGGACGGACGGACGGACGGACGGACGGACGGACGGACGGACAGACAGACAGACAGACAGACAGACAGACAGACAGACAGACAGACAGACGGACAGACAGACAGACACACATTCACATTTATAACATTAGTATGGAAATATGGATTACTCCTACTCCTCCCTGGCGGTCCACTACTACCCTGAGTCTTATGACTTTTCTATCAGGTCGCAGTTTATCTCAGTACACAAAAGGGCCAAAAAACTTCTATAAAAATCAATAAAACTTAAAGAAGAAGAAACCAGTTTCCACAGACACATACGAAGTTCATGTACCAGGGATCCATAAATTAGGCACGGCTACTAAGTACCAACTATTAGCGATCAAAGGAGCAACGAGATGCAATCGCATATCGATGCAAATTATCAGTACGCCTCCTGAGACGCAGATAAAAATTGCAGCCCCGACGGAGCGATACGGAGATAATTTTACCGCCAGATCTTATACTCTGTAATTGTTTTACATTTATAAATTATCTTAAAAACTGTTTACAAAAGAAAAAAATTACAAATACTTAGTACTATACTACCTACTGCAAGTAGTTATAGTAATAGTACTTTAATTGAAGGTCCATAAAGTATTTGTGTTATCTTTTAAAAATCTGCCATTTCTGGGTAAAATTACCCCCAAGGTTTCGTACAAAAATAACGAATAAAAACATCAGTTGCAATTAAACCAGGTTAATTGGAATTTATCTAGGGATTATGCTACTAAAATATCTCGGATAAGATCTTGTGTAAAGTAGATATTTTATATAATTCAATTAAAGCCTCGTTTGCAAATTCATAATTTCATGCGAATTAAATTTACAATTGTGTGAAAAAGGCAGTTGTAATAAAAATGATTGACAATGTTATAGCAAAATATTTTTATTTTTTAATCATCATCTTTTAAGCTAAGTTTGAAGATGAAATTGAAGATGAGGCTTATGAGGAACAAAAAAAAGATTAATTTTATTATGATTCCAAAACCCATTACGAAAAAGTTTTGTCTGATGTCACTAATGTTAGTATAAGTTCATAATAGACAAAGCAATTAAGAACAAACAAATCTTCCATTCGTCTTTATCTATTCTGTACAGATAGTGTTTGTTCTGACAACTAAAAGCTATAATGTTCCCGAAATGTTATAAAAAAACCTACACTTACTTTGAGTAAGTAGGCAGCTTTCTAATTGACTTATATAATATCAAGGACTGAACAATTATGTTACGTAAAACAAATTACATTCTAGACATGACCTACTAAACTGTAGGATGATTTAATTTTTAAAGGCACGAAACGTGCCCAATAAAGGACCACACGAAGTGTTTTGCGTCAACTCTACGGATCTAATTATTTATAATGACCTAAAAACGTGAAAACTGAATTTGTTCTACATACTGAACCCCATTGCGTGATGGTCGAGTTTGTGCCGGTACAAGCGCGATTAACTCGCGGCAATCAAGAGGTGGGGTGTTTTGGCATTTCCTACTCCTGTTCTTTACGTTTTTGTTTAGAAATTATTATTCAAAACTGAAATGTGTTTAGTTTTTCGTCAGCGGCGACCACGTACGTGTATATAGTAGCAAATTGTAGACAACTAGCAGCAGTCATGGTGGAAATCATCATGGCTACTACGTGAAAAGAGAATTTTAAACATTTTGTGAAAGACATTACAAAGAATTAAATTTGTCCTTTGCGAGATTTACTACAGATTACCCAAACCCGTTCTGGCATGGTAGTGCCCCAGCCAAGTGCAAAGGCACGGCCGTACCATACTTTTCTCGAAGAGGTTCGCGGCTATTTCACCCCCCCTATATCTTCCAGGTTAACAAAGCTAGGGATTTAGATTTTCGGTGACGAGGAGTAAGTATTAAAACTAGTCTAACTACGAAATTACATGACATTCTGATAAATAGTTTTCCAGTTACAGTTGATCAAAGTTACTAAAAGTTACTACATTTTGTCACTCACTGACATATAGATCATCAAAATTCTAAGGTACTTCTAGCAGACTTGGAACCTTGAAATTTGGCACCAAGATAGGTCATTAGCCACAATGAAAGGAAAAATTATAAAACCGGTCAAGTGCGAGTTGGATTAGCGTACATAGGGTTCCGTACCATAAATTTGTATGGGAGCCCCCCTCAAATAATTATTTTATTTTAATTTTATTACTTATTATTAAAGGTAAAATATAATTAAGTATTTTCTGAAAATCTTGAGGTTCTAAATGTTACCGTAATGTATATAGAGCAAAAAAAGACAAAAAAATTGAGTTTGTTGTATGGGAGCCCCACTTAAATGATTATTTAATTTAAATTTTATTGCTTGTTATTAAAAGTTGAATGCAATTGACTATTTTGTGAAAATTTTGAGGTCCTAGATATTAACATTATGGATATAGAGCAATAAAAATACCAAAAAATTGCATTTGTTGTATGGAAGCCCCGCTTAAAAGATTATTTTATTTTAATTTTATTACTTGTTATTAAAGTTGGAATGCAATTCAGTATTTTGTGAAAATTTGAAGGTCCTAGATGTTACTATTATGGATATAGAGCAAAAAGGGGTAGAAACATCGCGTTTGTGGTATGGGAGCCTACCTTAATAATTTATTTTATTTTTATTTGACTATTAGTTTCTATAGTGGGAACAGAAACACATAATTTGTGAAAATTTCAATTATGTAGCTATCTTTGCTTTCGAGATTCAGCCTGGTGACAGACGAACGGATGGATAGACAGACACAGCGAAATCTTAATAATAGGGTGTCGTTCATCCATTGTGCGAGGAAGCTTAAAAACTTGAAAATATAATAATATTATAGTTAAATAAAATACAAAAGAAAACATTTTATTGTTTGCAAGAGTGTTTTACGTACAAACATTAAATGATTTACGTATTCAATAAAATGTTGTTTATGAAATAAAATATAATATTGACTAATAATCAAACATTAATTAAATTATAAATATGAAAATTCGAGAGAAATATAAAATAATATAATTTTAAATCAGTACTACACGCCCCCGATAGATGGTGCTGATATATATTACGAGTTTTGGATGACCATTATCCAAATAGGCCCAAAGAATTAGATCTTTGTAACTTATACAGTTTTGCCCAAAATAACGACATTGTTAAATCACGTCCAGTTTCTACCAAACTTGAGTATTATGTCTTAGATGACGGCAAAAAGTTTTTAAAAAGGAGAGCTAAGCCGTATTTGATAAATCACTATTTGTACGATGTAAAGCAGACACCAGAAAAATACTTTTTCTCGGTGCTTCTCTTGTTCAAACCATGGCGCTCGTTGGATGAACTTAAAGTGGGTTGTGAAACTTACACGGAGTCATTTAATTTATCAAAAAATGATCTTAAAGAGGGTATCGATTATGGCAACGCAAGATTAGAGTCGAGATACAAGATAAACAAAGCTTTTGAAATGATACAAGGAAAAGTTGCTGAATTAAACCAAGACATAGAAAATGTTGATGATGATGAGGGCCCCAATAACCCTTTACAGTTTGAAGCTTTGAGGCAGTTAACGCAATGGAGGACTTTCAACGCATTAACCTGGTAGAAAATGGGCAATCTGATGTAAATTTAGAAAGTATGATAGCTAAGCTTAATGTTGATCAAAAACGAGTATTTGACAATATGGTAGTAAAGAAAATAAGCAACAACAATGATGAAGGTAACATACTGCGTTGCTGCATAAGTGGTACTGGTGGAACAGTCAAAAGTTTTTTTAATTAAAACTTTAAAAATCTGGGTACAAGTCTTTTTAAATAAAAAAGTCGCTATCAGTGCTCCTACAGGAATAGCTGCCTTCAATGTCAATGGTTTGACTATACATCGTCTCTTGCAGCTACCTGTAGAGCATAAGAGAACCCCTAAATACAAGTCACTTTCAGACGAAGTCCTTCAAGTGTTGAGAGCAGATTTGAAAGATGTGGTATTGTTCATAATAGATGAAGTGTCCATGATATCCAATGTAACACTAACATAATATATTCATTTACGCTTATCTGAAATATTCGATAGCGGGGAAGACGAAAATGGATGGTTTGGAAAAAAACACATTTTACTATTCGGAGACCTCCTACAGCTGCCGCCAGTACGAGAAAATTCTCCTTTCACAAAATTGACTATTGCTGAAACAAACAAACTGCTAGGTTCTTTTAGTATGCCGAATCTATGGGGCGAGTTATTTAATTATGATGAACTTAGTATTAACATGAGGCAGCTCAACGACTCTGACTTTATCAATATGTTAAATAGAATAAGGCTAGGCGTGACTTTACAAAAGGATCGTGATTTATTATCCAATAGATTAATTCCACTTATTCTTTCCTTCTCATTCCAATGACAGCAGATTACGTGAAATCGTCCAACATTTATCCAATCTTCCTGATGACACAGTCTGTTTATTACCCACCAAAAATATGTGTCAACAATTAAACAGTGCTATGCTTGAATCACTTCCCAATCCAGAAATACAGCTTACTGCGAGAGATAGATTGATTGTCCGAAACATTTAACAAAAAGAACTCGCGAGTGCATAAAAAATATGAAGACGACGCATCCATGACAGCAGGCTTAGAGGAGAATATAGTCATTAAAATAGGGGCAAAAGTGATGTTGAGACGAAACATTGACGTAAGTTTGGGGTTGGTCAACGGTTCGATTGGAATAGTACAAAGTGTAAGGTATGATCCTCATGATTTGAAAAGAGTGAATTCAATAGTAATCAAATTTAGTAATGAACATTCATATGAACTTTGTGCTGTAAAAACCAAATTTGAAATAATTTCTAGAGCGTATGTTCACCGCGAACAATTTCCGATATGCATAGCTTATGCTATCACTATACATAAAAGCCAGGGGCTGAGCTTAAATAATGCAACTATAGATATAGGCTCCTCTGTTTTCACCTGTGGCCAAGCATACGTAGCCCTTTCAAGGGTTACAAGTCTGGATGGATTACATTTAATTAATGTAAATTTTACGTGTATAAAAGCACAATAATCTGCAATAGCTAAATATAATCGACTGAGAAATATTTACCGTCCAGACATGTCCACCTTGAAAGTAATGAGTACTCAGAGAAAAAACAATAAAAGAAATAGAGACCGAGAATGGGCTCTAAGCAAAGCTGCAGGTGAAACACAACAAAATTCACTGTTTCCTAAAAAGAAAAGAAAGAAATCTTAAAAAAATAAATGAAATCCCAACAAAAACATAAAACGTAAAAAGGAAAGCCAAGTCTGTCTATATTATGCAATCCTTCTACCGTAAAAAGTTTTCAGATCAGATTTATGCCAAGTCTTCAACTTATTTTATAATTATTAATCGACATTCAGTGGCTGTATCAATAGTTTCCTTTATTTTATAATTATTAGAGTGACTTGGCAATGAGCACAAGAGGTAAAAATATAAAATTTGCATATTTGGAGAAGTTGATTGTTACATATTATACTAAAAACAAACATAGACGATTGAATCTAATTAGGCACATTATAATATCTGTATACTATTGTGGATCATACATCAGCTTAACGAGGTCCTTATCAAAAAGACTCGTCAGTAATATTTGTACGTAATTTGACACAGCAGGTAACTTTTAAATTGTGCTCATTGACAAGTCACTCTAATAATTATAAAATAAAGGAAACTATTGACACAGCCACTGATTGTTGATTAATAATTACAAAATAAGTTGAAGACTTGGCATGAATCTGATCTGAAAACTTTTTACGGTAGAAGAATTGCATATAGATAGACTTGGCTTTCCTTTTTACGTTTTATGTTTTTGTTGGGATAAAATTTTATCTGATTCGTCTGAATGCGATCCCTGACAAAGACTGAAAGCTGTAGTGTATCTATAGTTAAAGCATGCCACACATAAACTCTAATGAAAGCTAAGCACTAACTAAGCGATAAATAGATAAACGGCGGTCAACCAGTGACATTTCGAGAGGCTTCGATTGCTCTTTGGCACAACAATTAGCTTCGTCCATCAGTTAAGGCGATCCGGCTGTCCGCGATAGCCGCGTCGCCATGGTAACGAAGGACCACACACGAACAATACGACGGAGTACCGGGAACTATGCAAATCAGGCGCCCCGTACTGAAATACTGACCATTATACTCGGCGAAATTATTTCTTTATTAAAAGCGTTATGATGACTCACTGAACCATTTCGGAAATGTAAAGAAATCATAATGTGTGTCACATTTTTTTCGTTCCAAGTTTGAGACATAAATAAAGAAATTACCATTGTAGAATCCTAGAAATGAGGTTACGTAAACCATTAACATATTGCTATGATTAAATGTGTTACTTTGGTAAACTTATAAAGGACCTAAATGTCAGAATTACCTTGACATTAATTTCAATTTCCACTATTGTAGAATGTAGACCTTTCTTTATGAAAACAGCACTCCAGACGCGTCTTGATCGATTATTTTTGTCGCGTGACTCGTCTGTATTACGTCCACACTTCACCTTTGACGGGGAGCGAAGGCCGGGTACTTTGATTTCTGTTAGTTTTAGGGTCAACTCGTGACCTGGGAGTTGTGACCCTTTGATGGAAATCCGCAAATGGCTTATACTGTAGCAGTTGTACTATTGGACGTTGGCTCATTATAATATACCCGTATAAACCAATATGAACGTGTAGAGCATTATTGCCTACATTCGATATCAATGATCAATGCTGTAAGCAGTTTTACAATTATTATTATGATGGCAATCATAGTAATCCCTTTAAATAATTTTATGCAACATAAAAAGGCCTTTACATATTTATAATTCTATTAACCTATCATCTCCCAAACGGTCAAATTCAACCGCGTAATTAATAGATTTCCAAGAAACCGCGATCGAAGGATTAAAATACATTTTCGTTTAATTATATTCCATACACTGATTTTTTTATAATATATGTAATTCTATTTAGGATACACCGTGTTATTTCGATTGCTACTATAAAAAAATACTGTGCTTAAATATTCCTCTGGCTATTACGAAAGAGGCTTCGCTTCGGTCGCGGCTCGTTAAGGCGATTGACACGCGTTCTGCAGAAGTGTTGCATGTGAGAAGATTGTCGGAAGTAATAGTTTTACGTAATTCAACATTAACTTGAGCAAGCATTTCCATACATCCAGTTGCAATATCTTCCTTCATTAAGAGAATTTGCATTTCAGTGACCATAAAAATGTTTATGGTTAAGTCAGTTGAATTTTTATGAGAAGCTACAAACGGTTCGCGTTAAACTAGCGTTTATATCGTTCCATCTGATTTAACTAACGACTGGTTTGTTTAGAACAGAGTTTATTTCTTTCTAAAAATTTAGTACATTTCAAGTAAAATGATATTATATTATGCTTTTAACTGCTGTAGCAGAATAAGTGTCAATTCATCAATTGTAATCGTTGCGCCAAAATTATATTTTTTTTACCATGCTAAAAAGTGTCATAGAAAACTTCATCACAATCGATTCAGTTTTAAAGTAAGAGGTTACAAACAGACATACCCTTCCGTATTTATAATATTAGAAAGGATTAGTTGTGCTAAGCCTTGCATTCAAATGATAATAATCAGAACGAGAGGTGCTCGGGAGGTTTTTGTAAACCAGATATGGACTTCTTAAAATTGTTTAGAGTACCGTTGAGTACATTTGCATATGAGAGATAGGCGGGAAAGATAGCGAGTAATAGCGGTCGTAGTCTGCATTCAAAATTTTAAGAAACATTTAAATGAAATTGCATACAAATGTGTGTAAATGTTTTAGAACTATGTTTTTCGTCGTGATAAATTGTATCATCATTTTCTTGTAGAGTTCTTTTCAGATGTCAATTTACACGAAATCAAAGTAGGGGAGAGGGGGGCTAGTTCTAACAGATTTTGAATATTGTCATTTATCTTCTTAATTTGAAAACTTTATGTTATTTTTTTATACCCGAGTAACGGAAATTTATATGACTTGCATATACTAAGCTAAAAATTCATCTAAATTACTTGGATTCGGAGGGAAACGCATCTTTTTAAAAAAAGTCAGCGGTTAAAACTTGCCCCGTTTCGGAGGCAAATATTAACAGTGACGGGGTAAGTGTTAACGCTAAGTAAACTTGTTAGACTTTCATTAAACCATGGAAGTAAAAAACAAAACAATATTAAAATGGTAATTTATTTATTTTTTCACCTACAAATGTTAAAAAAGAATATTAACTTCTGTCAAATTACAAATAACATGAATTTCCTTTTATGTCATCCAACCTATGTATTCCACTTGCAACAAAAATTGAATCTGATCCTCGGATATATGAACATCGGTGGATATGGTGTTGCCGGTGTGTCGCCAGAGTGATCGACGTACCTCTTTCGGCAGATGTGGCAGCTCCAACTTGCTTATAATACCGGTTAATACTTACCCCGTTCCTTTTGTTAAAACTAGCCCCCGAGGACCTTTTTTGGATATAACTAATTATAAAAAAAAACTATAGGTATATTTAAGAAAATAACACGGAAATGTAATTAACAACTAAATAACCGTTAATTATATAAAAATCTGCTATCGCAAAACCAAATAATTAAAGCATAAATCAAAAAATTCGAGACGTAAAAATGTCCGCTTACCTGTATTTTTGCACCGACGTACAATAACTTCACAACGCGATGGCCGATGGGCAACACACTTGTACCAAATCGTTCGCCGACATCGCCCGAACTTATGACATTGAACGTCTTACCGTATCGTCATTTAATTTGGCAGTTATAGGCTTGTTAACCCTAGAACACTAACCTTATTTTCCGACGCTTGTTACTAACCTTCGTCGTTTCGACTACGGCATTTTAGAAAGGCGATTAAAAGTTGTTAATCAAATTAAATTTTTACAGTTTTGTTTTTTAATTAATGGAAATGTTGTAATTAAATTATTTATATTACTTCAATAAAGTGACATGGCATATTTATTACCTAAACAGCCTTATAATTAAGACATAGTTTCCATGACAAGTAAATAATTTAAATCTTTACTACTACCATTTATGACGATATTGTGGAAAAAAAAACTTTAAAATTATTAAAATAATGAATGCGAAAGACAAATAAAATGAAAATTAATTTTGAAAAGTAGTTATTTATATGTTTGTGGCATAATATGTCAAGTTTCTGCTCTCCGCCCGACGATTTTTGCACTTGTTGCAAGTACTTTTAGGACATATGCCACATATTTTCCTTGTTTTTGTGCAAGACGTATATGATATGTACTATTTTGTCCAGTTTCTATCGTGGAAATCGAAGTATTACTACTTTGTAAACATTTTATACAACCATCCGTTATGTTACCTGGATCAATTTCGATATGGTCTTCTTTCTCACTCCCTAATGAATTTTGATTAGCGATTTGGTCTTGTAATAACATCCAAAGTATTGTAGTTATGATAATAATAAACTATATCAATAAAATAAATCCGCAAAAGAAGAAAATTGCGCAAAAATGTACAAACCTAATAACACAAAATGTCACGTTAATACTAACCATCGTCGTTTCGACGAAACATGGTTGCTGGTATGGCGCTTATAGCCCCCCCACGTACAAAATACTACCGTACGTCGCGAGGGCAACGGGTCGATAGAGATTAGCTGGAGTATGGAAGTAGTGCGATCGCGCGCACAAAAGATAGAACGAATTTTTTATCACCGCGTCGTCGAATCGACGAAGGTTAGTAATCCAGGGTTAATACTTACCCCTGTTAAATCTAGCCCCCCTCTCCCCTATGTAAATACTGATAAGTACTTACATACTTTGATTTGCTTCATTTGTTGTAAGGTTTTGGAGACCAAAATGCTTTGACACCATTTTAAATATAACATAATAATAGGTTTATTAAAGTCATAATTCTAATGTTACAGAATTGGGTGCCAAGTTTTATTCCATCCAACAACAGTCTAAAAGCAATGTCTCTACGCTTACTCTAAGGTTATAACAAATGACGAATTATGACGTAATATCGTCTTTTAATTTTTCGCTACCTGTGTGTTCTAAGATGGCGTTTCTCAGTTCTTTCGATCTTATCGAACCCAAACAAATTAAACTGCCACTTCCTGCCTCGTCGAGCTCAGACGGCAAATACTCGAACATTTGTTTACTGTGGACAGTGTCAAGATTAGTTACCTAATACCTCCATCATCATCATCACTATTTTTATCTTCATCATTATAATCATCATCATAATACATAGGTTCAGAAGAGGATTCGTGAAAAATTCCAAAAATGTGTTAATTAATAATTTTCGTTTCATTTCCATCCTTGAATAAATGAGTATATAAATAAATGATTTGCTAACGTTTGAATCGAAATGAAGTAATAAATGATATTTCCATGTTAAGTAGCCTCCGTCCCGATCCTGTATTACGAGTTCTAATTAACGGGAGATGCACAAACATCAGGATATTAATACATACGTGATATGCACGTTGCATACGAGCTAGTATTACGCTTCGAATAAAATGATAATAGATTTACATACCTTTTCTACTCACCAAGCCGAAAATTGTAAGGGCTAGTTTGACTTCCGTAGAATGTATTTCTAAACACGATTCTATTTATTCTAGAAGCAGTAACTGTTGTATGTTTTTGATCCAATTCTATTAAATAATTATGTATCAATGGTAACAAATATTTTTCCCAGCTGATATAAAATAAATAGAAATTATGGTAATGTTACATAAAAGAAAACCGTCGAACATACCGACGCAACTCCAAAACTATGCGATTAATTTATGCTCGGCATTTCTTGTTACATATCACGCCGGCATTTTTACAAATTCTTCCAAACGGGATGTTTGAATATTTTTAGTTTTCTCACGGGAAATCGTTGGAACATGAAAAACTAGCAAACGTTTTCTTTGATGAATATTTTTCTGATTATGTAAAACTATGTAGACTTTTTAACCCACTTGTAATTATAACTAGTATTTTGCAATAAAACCACATGCAATAAGCAACTATTCAATGTAAATAAAAAAAAATTGAAAAATTTAACGAAATTAAGTTCATGGGCTGTTAAAATATGCCAAATGCTAGTTAAAATCCTGAGCACCCAAAATCTACATGGAAAGCCATAAGAAAACTGTCACTGCCAAAGTTGATCCTGCCTAAAAAAATATGCCAGAGCATTCCAATGAATTGAGTCCCTAGTACTGAGTTCCTGAGCGCCCACGATCCACTCGGGTATTGAGAAAACAATTATTATCTGCTCTAAGAGCGATAAATCCCTTGTCTCGGACGCTGACCGTTATTGCCATCGCAGCGCTATCTGATCCTGTACTGTGACATATTGCTGGAATATAGGTGCCCTATTAGGTATTTATTCGAACTCTATTTGAGTCACGAATCGGAATCGAGTCTGATCTGTTCGTTATTAATTGGCCCGCGATATCAATTTGTATTATCGATATTGTGGTAAAATACAAATTCGAAAACGACTATAAATATTATTTACGAGTTACGGCGTTGCCTATTACAGGCCAATGCTGTATTTGGTAAATAGGCTTTAATGGGTATTGAGACGTAGATTTTTGAATTGCTCATAAGTCATAATGTTAGTACCTAGTTGTTTCCAAATACAGAGATTTTGAAAATATCTCTAAAGGAAGATTAACATACTAAACTTCTAGGTTAAGTTAAAATATTTGATAATTACAGTTGTTATGACTGTAAGACACTAATGATGGCAATAAAAATATATCACTGCTCGGCCTCAAATGAAGCCGACACAACTTAACACATTAATTTTTCCTGGAATTTATATAGACCAAATAAATAAATTAATTTTGTTTCCTCTTGGCTAGGAATTAGGATACGAATAATCGCCTTATCCTTGTATTTAAGCTTCTAACCTTGTACATACTCAATTCCAACCTTTAAATGGCCGACGTTTAGGTGTATTTCGTCCTGCTCTACATAACTTTGTTGCTTTATAGCACCGGCGGTAATAATTCAAGTTATCCATTTACGGGTATTCGAATGAGTTATTTCGAGACACTCGTAGTTAATATGAATCTTATTGCTATATAAATACGGAAGTTTATCGCCAATGAGGATATTGCGTCGGTCTGTATCATATAAGGCGCGTTATGTAGTGGCGATGCCTTATCTCGCCGATTCCGAGCAGATGAGGTAGTGACTTACTTTCCCCTACGTGTTATGAATTTTATCCTTGTTAACGTTGCATAATTGCATAATATTATTCCTTTTAAACCCGACATTTTAAAGCGAAAACTATCTGTTATTGTCTCAGCTACGCACGAAAGATAGTGTGACTAAAGTTTACCTCAAGAACATACCAATAAAATTGCAGTAGGCTCAAAAGCAAAGCTTTTCACCGGCTGTTACCATCCCAGCGTAAGTTATATTTTACAAATAAATTACTACATCAAAATCAGACAAGCAAAACTTAAGACATTATCTAACTTCGAGGGGCTCAGTAAATACTGGTTTGCTAATATCAAACAAGCACGATAGACATCCCTAATGAAGATATTGTCTGCGGAGACAATATTTAGTGCTCCGTGCAAGTTTAACTTACGCTGGTTCTTCTCGCTGGGAAGTTCCCAAAAATATTTTACTTTCAGTTTAGTACAAAGATATTTCATGCTTAGAAAATGTTTTGTATAAAATTTATTCTTAACAAAAATACTTAAAATCTAAATTTGAATAATTATAAAGGGACATAACAAACAGTATAACTTATCTATTTCTAGCACTTAAATTTAGTAACATGCAATTTATGCGCGGTACACGCCCCTATTTTAAATAAACTTGTGAACATTTCGGAATAAATTTGATTGAACTGGAACATTTTCATATTGCATTCGATTTGATATCGATATTACCTTTGTTCGGACAACATTGACGTATTTCTTAACTAACGTACAGACCTCGCATAGAGCACGCCAATTTTGTCGGAACTGGGTTATTGCACTCTTGAGTTAATAAATTAAATGCAATCGATGGCAACGTACGGCGCTACTGCACCTACATCACGCTCAGCTGCTTCGACGCTGATTATTTCCGTATGTTAATTTATAGAATACTATTCTATTTTATTAAGGTGACGCCGCGTTAAAGTAAAAAACCGTGTTGGATATGTTTTAGATTGCTTGTTTTCTATGCAAACAACATAAAGCAACAAAAAATCGAAAGGGCGTAGCGACAAAATGGTTTTTGTCGCGTAATTTAAAAACAATAAATACATTTCATATAAGCTATGGGCAAATTAAAGTGTATGCTTGAACCAATCTATGTACAAATTTTGGAAGCTTAAATCACTCTCCTCTGTTGGAAAAATAATCCCTTTTTTACACAGGTTTTTTTGATTGATTATTCTGTGTTATAAAAGTTGACCAATCGTGTTGTGCTATGGGTAATTCAAAGACAAATACATGATGAATACTGACAATGAACTTTAATTTCTTAGCTTTAGTCATTGCTGAGAAAAATCTATATCGCTACAGCCAAATTATCAAGGCGTCGCCTTAAGGTATTCGTGCTTTACCGTGTTTCGATATACATAAATGAATATGAGTATATTTTAATGTATCAGTTATTGTTTGGAGACACAGTTGATTTTGATAATTAATGGCCAAGTTTAGTGACAAAACGTGTTAGCTTATGAGTTATGAGGTATCACGTTTCATCACAAAGTTTTTCCAAGGTAAAGGCTTCGAATATGATAACAAAACTTATGTCCTATCATGACTAAAATATACTTCTAATGTCAATTAGCGGATTACATTCTAATATTGTAGAATTTCAGGCAAATAATACATTTGTACAGTGTTTACTGAGCAAAATATATTTGCTTAGGGAGTTTCACGTGCGTTCCAAGTTATTCAATTAATGTTTGTGTCAATACTGAGGTAAAGTCATCAGTACGCTTCGCATGTAATTCCTTTTAAGATACGTTTCTCTCATTTCTAGACTCATAATGAAATGTCATGCTACATACTGTTCGCTACTGATATTCAAGAGATCTCTATCACTACTACCGCTTGTGTAATAACAATTTAAAACAAGCTGCTAACTTTACGATTCATTTTCCAGCTTCTATTATTACCAATTGTTTTATTCGTTATTTTTAGGGTGGGTTGCACCAGAGGCGTTATGGTTAGAGTTTAGGCTAACATAATTTTAACCTTAACTTTGTCCACAGAATTTGACAGATGTCTGTTGCATTTATTTTTTTATTAAAGTTGCAGTTAAATGGATCGAGAGTATAAAAAATTGAACTATCCGTAAAAATCGTCAGGAAAAATATTTGTTGTAACAACACTTTGAGCCATAGTAAATTGTCACGAAAAAATTAAAAGTATGAGCGGTTATGGTTATCGTTAAATATGGCGTCCTTATCCAAAAATTTGACATTTTGCACTGTAGTTATAATTAAAGCTATAGTTAAAGTTAAAGTTACAGTTATAGTCAAAGTAAGTTGGTGCAACCCACCCTTATTGAATGTTCACTACTAACTTATTGCTCTTTTCTGTTGTGATCTGATTTCCTTGTGTTGTGATTTATCACAACACAAGGAAATTGTCGCTTGTAATTTATCAGTTCGTATATTTTGTGTCATTGATTCATTTACTTAAAAGAATTTACAAAGAAAGATTACCGCCCACGTTCATTTAGGTGCAGAAAATAGCACATCACAGGGTATAAATCTATACTATATAAACAATATGAAAATCTAAGCGTCGCGACGCCCACCCGCAAGGCTAAAAGTCGCCATTATTCACAAGTTGTGTCGTAAAAGTATAATCTAGACGTTAATGGCCCAGGACATTTCCAGCACCGCCTTTGTACCAGCCTATGACGCGGGCCTACGTAACAGTGTTACCAACTCCTAAAATATTTAACCCTACACGTAAGGTAAAAACCTCTAAATTCGTAATAAAATGGAAAAAAAAAACTAAAATGTAATTCGCATTACAATGGCATAAGCATAACAAATAAAACCTCTTAATTCTATCCGATGTTTTTACCCCCTAAATTCGGGGGAAAACCCCTAAGTTGGTAACCAAGCTACGTAACGCCTGACATTGACGAAATCTTTGTTTGAAATCAGAGAAATCATTCAGAGCGCCCATAAAAGGCACGTAGCAAATAAATCTGATTTCTAAAAGAATGAAATGTTAGCTTCCAGTTTCCAAGGTTGGTTTAAATAATTTTTATTACTGTTTTATAATTTATTTTACCCTTTCTAGTGAAGGTCAGTGGACATAAATATAGTTATTTGTCATTATGAATTATTTCAAGAGTAAAATTAACATTATTTTGTGAAACATAATTTATTTATGTTTTAAATCTCTGTATTTATAACAATCTCTACATTTCAATATGATTGAAACAAAAATTATTGTACTACTGTATTTAAAGTAATTTAGAACAAATCGAAGGATCATCTACTCGTAATTAAGTTAGCACGGAACCTTCTATTTCAACTTGACCTAAATTTTGATGTTTTAAATCAATTAATGTGTTTTTTTCATGCAATTGGATTATTACTAGATGTATAGTAGATTAGGCGGCACGTTCCAACTTAAAATAATGTCGGGCAATTTATATTTTCATAAGCCAAAATGGCTCGTAAGTTTTGAGCTCATGTGCTTAATAGTGCCCTGGTCTAGACTGGACTTACTATGTACTATTTTATTGCTAAGTAGGGGTGCTGGGTAGAATTTGCTTCCTTTCATTATTTTTATTTGCCGTTCTATACAAAATAATATTAATATCTCAATCGTGAGAATCTCAGACACAATAGATTTTCAATTGCTATGCGACAGGCGGGTGCCGCTTGGGGATTGACGGGTTGAAGTCATGTTTAAAGATTCTTTATTTCTCAAAATATTACAACATCACTTACGAGACATTACTTTTTAATACTTTAAATTACTTTTTCAATGTATCGTTATTGTTTAAAATATGGTAAAAATCAAAGTTAAATAATATTATGCACGATACATGGATATGAAAAGGCAGTACGTAAAAATGATGTTATAATTTTATACGAAATCCTTTTCCGTTACGTAATGCGTTATGCGGCGTATTCACTCATCGAGAAATTCCACTCGCATCCAATATAGTAATGTACAATTACTGTAAATTTTATTTCAATGAGTAATACGACAGCTCGCGAACGCGACTAAAAGGTAAAAACGACGTTGATGGAGCATACGCAATTTTTCACATACATACAGAATTCATAACTTGTAGGGGCGCAAAAAACGGTCGCCGACTTATGATACTCACAGATAAGCTGATTTTAAAGCAGTAATTTCTCGAGACACGCTCCGGGTTAAAAACTGCCTACGATCAGGAAGGATCGACTTGATAAGGTTAAGTCGTGAGGCCGTCGCGTGTTACAGGCTACTCACACTCCTGCGGAATCATTTGATGCCATCGCTAACAGATAGTAAACTTCGGAATTGGAACTGTAACATTCGCGGGTGAACTTCGCATCATTAGTCTTTTATTATGGTTTTAAAATGTGTTAACTTCTGATGTGATGGTAATATAATTTTTGGAGGTGAATATTTATTTCGTTTCAAGACTTTGCATAGTGAAAATACTCCTGAATATGAGTAGTGAGTATACTCATTACTCATATTCAGGAGTATTTTCACTATGCAAAGTTTTGAAACAAAATAAACATCTGTAGGCACTTGCCTACAGATGTTTGTAAAAAACATTTTTTTTTATTTAAGAATAATTGCTGCTATGGAAAAATACTTATGGGTATTATATAGGTACATGCTGGAAAGTCTCAAAACTATAATATCATACTCACCCTATATTATAAGATCGCAATTTTGACAGACGATGCAGTAATAATTTTAAGTGTACCAATATAATTTTTTTTTTATGCTTGACGCAAATTACGCGATGACCTTTCGTTAGTTTAATGACGTGACTTTCCATGAAAGTTATTTCAGTGACGATAGCCGTTATATTGAAACAGGTCATCCATTTGTGTGATTCACGTGTGATATCGACCTCTGACATAACAGTCAAGGACGAGGACAATGATTGTTTGCTTTATATGTTTGTTTAAAGTTGTACTGAGTTCTGAGTTTTCACTGTAAGCTCCTTTTCAATTTGTTTATAATATACTGGCAAAAAAATTAAACTCGGTCAAATTACTGTGTCTCTGTTAATTGTATGTCACGTATAAGAAAAGCGTACCTGCCCGTACTTTATTATGGGCAAATATTATTTCTTTTCATTTTTAATAATGCTTTACATATTATTTACTCAGAGAAAGAATATTACTATTTATTCAAATATATTTATCAATACGTGATTAGATTTACATGAACTTATCGTGTCCCTATTGTATAATATGCAAATCTTTTAATAATAACATTAAACCCAACGATGTCAATACTTAGATCATAATTCTATGATTAAACCGACGTAAAACTTGAGCCCTTGAAATTATGTCAACTTTGCCTGCTTACATTAGAACAGCACATTAATAAAGCGTCTAATGAGGCGAGGTAACGCAGATAATTGCAACTGTCATGTGCAATACAATTAACTAATCAAATCGTATTTCTTGCCACTTGCCAGTTACGAAATGTAATCAATTTCAGTTTTTTGGTCCCTAATGGACACTTTCGCTCTCCGAACGCCGCCGGTGGCCAATGAACCTTATAAGATTAATGATGCAACAAATCTTTTCGGTTTTTAGACATCTATTTTAATCTATTTTATGTTAATATGTATGGGATCGTTGTTGCGTCGTATTGGAGTGCACTATTGATATCTTATAAGGGTCAGGTTACACCGAAACGAGACGAAGTGCTATAGCTATGTCTATTACATCACTGTTTAATTGTTTACATAGAATTATAACCTTTTTTAATTATATAATTAATGAATTATAAAATTATAACCATTTTGCATGCAAAAACATTGCTACAGTTTTGATGGCGTATGCCATCCAAGTATCCAAGTATTGGCAGCGTTGACTTGACTGACTTATAAAAAATATATATTTCTTTCCATGTATAAGCATACATGGAAAGAAATAAATATTTTTTTATATTACCTTTATACAATTTTGTCTCGTCTCTATGAGAACTGCCCCTAAGACTACATAATTTCTCAAGGCTCGAACTATTTCATCTTGCTTACTCTAGATAAAATCAATTGAATTAAAAATCGCATTGATAAATCCCAGCCACGCCCGGTTGAGTCACAGTTATCGGACAAAATACCAGAAAATAACCACCGGTCATTATAACTACTTGAATTTCTTTAATGACTCACCGGGCGCTAACGATTTTGTGTCGAGCAATCGCACATGAATAATGGAGTACCCGTACCTCTGACCTAGATCTTACCAGATCTGTACACAATTCGTAAACCCTAGAATCTAGGGTCTAGATCGTTGGGCGCTGGCGGCGTGAGATTTTTAAACCGCACCAGATTTTTAACATGTTTTCCGCAACGTCGATGCACGAAAATTCGTTTATTGGACCGAAAAGGTATTTTTTCGTTTTATTTATAAAACGAAAAAATACCTTCTTATTCTATGTTCTTTTCCAAGACTCAAAGTACAATATTATGGTTTAACATTACGCTAAATTCTGTTTACACACGAAATAGTTTCCCAGGACTTAAAGTATCTTTATATCAAATGTCATTAAAATCTGTTTAGCGGTTTAAGCTTGCAGAGGCAAGCAACAAGACAAACACATTTTATATGTATGGTTTGAGCCCCGAGATTTGCAAAACCTACAACTTGTAAACTTTACGTATGTGGACATACGTTTAATGTATTTTAAATCGCCATAATATTTTTATTTGTTCTAGAGGTAATATAATAGTATATACTTTGTAGAGTGTATATAAAACTAAACATTCAGCAAATCTTTACGTTAATTTCATCACGTGACCTACACAACTAGACGATAATAATGTTCATGTTTATAATTATATAAGCAAAAAACTGGAGCAAAAGTTGACCGTTCATATTTTTATTGACTCGCCGTCACGTCTGCGCTCCATTTTCGATCGGCGATAACGTGACCTTCTCACACCGGATCGACTGTAATGATTTAGAAAACAGATTGACACATATTTGGTGGACGTGTGTACGGGAAATTCTATAAACTAGCTGCAAAATTGCTAGATAATGGCTATTCATTGTGAAGAGTTGTAAATTGTAGAGTAGTGAACAAAGGAGAAATCTTTTTTTTTTTTTTGGGGAAGCCCCAAAAATGTATCTCCGACCCAATAGGTTAATCTGAAGCCCACTATTTAAGTCATCAGCTGACGTTTTATCTGGTAACTGGAGGCCGGGCAGTGGTAGGAATATTTTGTGAGCCAATGCCCATATTAAAAGGCTATTTATAGTTAATCGTTCAGAAAACTTTATAGCGCAATTGAGGATTGTGGCATTTATGGACCGTTTTGTTTGTAAGTGTAAATGTAAAGTTTTATATAGCTTGTATATTTAGAAAAATAAATTTTCTAAATATATAAGCTACATAAAACTTTACATAAACCGAGCTGGACGTTAAAAATAACAAGCGTACAATCGGAACTCTATTATTTTTACACAATCCACTTCGCCGAACGCGTTTAAACATAACGACCGTTTCTACGATTGCTGTAATTATGCACCTTAAGTAACATTGAATTAATGTACCGGTGGTTACTCTGAATCATACAAGCATAATCTTGTTTGTGCATGGAAATTACATGCAATTATAATGGTATATTGAATATCTTAAAAGACTATCAGAAAAGTAATTAAAATAATCATTGTCAACATAGATTTTAATAACAACACATTCGAATCGTATACCTAGAAACCACGCCTAGAACATACAAAAAACAGTTCAATACGGGAAGCAATTATGGTGCTCATTTAAAAACGTATTAACTAATTACCTCGCTCTGAAGGGGACGGAGATCTATGTTGTAGCAATTACCATGGCGTAGCAAATATGGATGCGCAGACGCAGCTCGTATCCCGCATACGAAAGAGTTCAACGCGCGCTCCGAGATAATTGCGACGATAGCCGCTCATCTCGCCCGCTTCAATGAAACACTCGCGATATAAAATTAAATTATTTATGTGATAATTTATTCAAATTACTATTTGCATTGCTTTCCCATTCCCTTTTTTATCGGAAAACAAGCGGGGAGCAAATCTGAGAACTGAGGTAATGAATACGTTGTTTTAGTTTGTGGAATAACTTTTTTTTGATTACTGTAATTAAATGAAATTTTGTTTTACAGATGCTACTGTATAATATTACTCTTGCCCTATATTTTATGATTTATTTAGAGAACAAAATAACTTCTTTATTATTGCTATACTTAATAAAGTTTTTTTACTGTCTTCTAGAAACAAACCCTGCATTAATTTATTAAACTGGTATCACGATACATGAAATTCAATAAATGCGTAGGCGGTCACAAAAACTTTTAAATCTATTGTTAAAAACACATGTAGGTACAAGTTATGTAATGTGGGTTACATCCTACGGTTATCGAATGTATTACATCCTCTTTGGACAATCATAACCTCATTTTACGTTTTGTTTTGTTTTCTTGTTCTGTTGTATTTTTGGTGAGAAATAATGTTTTTATAAAAGCAAACATAGGTATTACAATTTATTTATGAAACAAAAATGTTCTACGATAGAAAACAATTATTATTTTCATCAAAACTTTTTATTGTATATTCGCCAATGAATTATTAATTATCTATTCTAAAATAATCAGCTCTCTAGCTTTTACTGTTCTTGAAATTCAGCTTGGTGATAGACCGATGAACAGAAAGGGAATAGGGTTTCATTTTTATCCTTTGGACGGACCACTTCAAAACTATTTGATCGATATAAAACCTAAGGATCAAAATCTATCCATCCACGTAGTAAATTCACAGAATATCAAAAGTCATGAAGTTGGCTCAGCTAATCTTAACGACGGATCAGTTCGACTATCAGTACGCAGGCGTCGCCTCTTGTCAGCCGTATGGCGAAATGTTGGTACACAGTTGTTTTACCAGGAAAATAATCCTTATGTCTTTGAAATAAAGGTACTATGATAGGTAAAACAGTGATAAACAAACTGTACACCATTTGTTTTGGATTTCTGTACCGGGCCATGTTCACCCAAACAAACTTTGGATGCGGTATCGTTATGATAATCTTAGATACATGTTCGTCATAACACTACTTTGGCTACATGTTTTGCATCCAGAAACGTTGTTTACCAAAAACAAAATTTGATAGTAACTGTTAAATATTCCTACGTAATAAAACAGAATAAAGAGTTATATCATAAAACATCTAGTTTTTAGATATAAAATATGTACATACTTCAGTTATGTAAGTAAATTTTGTTTCTGTTTTGATCCATTATAATTCATCTAAGCAACCTAAGTCCTAACATCAATGACACCTTATAGAATGTAGCCATATACTGTATTGCAAAATTTATGGGCCTTATCGGAAAAAATACCATAGAAGACTTTTCCGATAGTTTAACAGCAGCGTGTATAAAATATCAAGTAGGTCGCGCAATGAGTTCAGCATGTTTAGCGCCCTGCAGTCCACACGCGAGCGCCGTTTATGTGTTTAAGAAATGTCCAATACAAGTCTTGTACTGAAGTGGCAACACAGAATACGTTATCTCTTCGAGAATATCAAGAAACAGGAAGTATATTTTATATTTGTTAAAAGTTACATGAGCTAGACACAGAATAGATATAAGAGCAAACTTATAATTATAAAATTATATGTATTAAATCCGTATTAAATTTTGGATTGCCACGCAAAAAAGGAACATTTAAAAACACAGAAGGTGAAAAAAATACTGAACATGCCTTATAACTAAAACAATATTTTATGTGTTACTATAATAGGTATTCATTTTCTATCCTAAATTTTTTTTCTATAAACAGAGGTGCATGAAAAATTTAGAAAACATAAATTACGTATACATTTATCTTAGAAACAAAAATAGTATAATATTTCAGAAGTATTTTATGTCGCTTCTTTCCGATACTCGTACTGCAAGAAATTAAGAATATACAATAATTTAGTGTCGGAAGTATAAAATTTAATTCATATTCAGCAACAACCATCTACGCCAAGACATACAATTAAAATAAAACCTTAATAAAACAAAACATATTTTAGCTAAAAAGTACTATTATACATAGTAATAATATTTATATTGTTACTAAAATATATACATAACTCTACAGTGCTGTAATCTAAACAAACCCTAAACCACCGTAAGCTTTACTAACAAGTCATAACCTAAGCAAATACTCACTGTTATCACGAGTTAACCCTTCAAATGCAGGCGCTCGCGCCTCCCGCCAAAAACACCCCACAGACACCCCAATGCACTCGTATCACAGTCCACACGTGAGTGTATGCGCGCGCCGATCATACGTCCGCCGCACGGCCGGGCCGGTACCGAACTAGCAGAGCGGCCATCGCGGTGGGACAGGCCGGAGTCGGACCAACACATCGCGGCCCTTTCCTACTTTTTGTACTTACAGGACTATGCCTTCGAAAACTCTGGAGTCGCTCACGAAGAATTACGAGTCTAAACCGTATGGGTTACTTTATTTTGCGTTTATGTTGTCTATAAAATACGATATTTTATGTCTCTTCTCGACTCGCAAATTATTATCGATGTGAATTTATGAGGGTATTATAATATAGTCGTACAGACTTGCGGTATACTCTGGTTCATGTTGATATTATGTACCTAACGCAACAGTGTAAAGATGCTTACTTGACTGATATAATATTAGTAAAAAATAAAACTTAATATTTTCTTAACATTAAATTGAAAATCATTCAATAGCTTACTATTAAAACCATTAAAACAGTCAAGATAGTATAAGATTTGCAGAATGACAAAAAATGCATGTAAGACAGTTATTTTCAACATTCTCTCAATAAATATCGCGTGCCGTGTGTGGGGTGAAAAGCCACGAACTTGTAATTAGGTACAAAAAAGAACTTTATTTTCACCCTGAAAACCTTTTATAGTCACGATACGAGTACGTCACGACCACGACACTAATATACTACTGTTTGTGCCGAGCTTAATAAGCAACTATTTTTAAGTTCATCTAGTAGATAGCGTAAAGTAGCAAGCTAAAAGCTCGCTTGCTACTATAGTTGGTAGCTATTGAAGGAAAAAATAAAACGAGTAGTAATAAGTAATATTCTACTCCATACTTAACATACATTCACAATGTCGGTGGCTTCATCTTAATTGAATGCAAATTACGTCGAAATAAATACTAGTAATTAAACAATACTGTACGCAAAATAAACAAAAAGCTTAACAGCGCTTGGCTTCATTATTTTATTTTGGATTTTTGAATAATCAACGATTTGATTTGTGCATATAGCCCGGTGTCGTTAGACGCAAAAAAATCGTAACCTCGGAATAATTCGCATAGAGCTGAAAATTGGTAGAGACGTTAAATACACCATTATAAATAAAACCTCAAAAGTCCCTGGCGATCCTCCTTGCGCTAAAAATTTGATTTAAGGTCAAAAGTATGAAAATGAGGTTTTCCCCATTTTTTATCCAAACTGTACATTTTATCACAAAAATAGATGGGACAAGAGTGTAGATCATAGAATTCTCTACAAAAAATATTCAGACACTTTTTTCATACGACTTAACATTCCTTATAAATGGCGGGCTTAAAGTTTGGGAAAATCATATCTATACTTATATTATAAAGCTAAAGAATTTGTGGAGCTAACAACTTTGAATTGAAAAATTCGTTTTTTGTTGGATAGTCTTATTTATCGAGGAAGACTTGAGCTATATAACATCACGTTGGCACCAATAAGAGCAAAGAAACAGAGGAAAATGGGGAAAAACGGGGAAAATTATTTGAAGGAGCTTATCTCACAAACGGCTGAAGCCTTTTTTATGTTATTTGGCACAGATATAAAATAGACGACGAGGAAAGACATAGGCTATTTTGTTTCTCGGGAAAATGTATGGTTTCCGTGAAATACATAATTAACAGGGCGGAGTGGAACTTCTTGTACTACAGCATACGAGGGCTGTTCACAGCCAAACTGTGACTTATTACCGTTACAAAATCTAAACTTTTCGAGTCGCGAAGAGCAACAGTACGCTTGCAAGTCACTCAGAAGTATGTCAGGCCGAGAACATTTCAATTTTTTCAAACAACTCTGGTATGTAGTAGTAGATGTTAAGGGTAGCTCCGCCCGCGTTAATTATAAATTTCACGCAAACCGTAAATTTTCCTGAAAAACAAAATAGCCTATGTCCCTCCACGTGGCCTATTCTATATCTGTGCCAAGTAACATAAAAATTGCTTCAGCCGTTTGTGAGATAAGCTCCTTCAAATAATTTTCCCCGTTTTTCCCCATTTTCCTCTGTTTCTTTGCTCCTATTGGTGGCAACGTGATGTTATATAGCTCAAGTCTTCCTCGATAAATAAGACTATCCAACAAAAACGAATTCTTCAATTCAAAGAAGTCGTTCCACGAATTCTTTAGCTTTATAATATAATATATAAGCATAGATATGATTTTCCCAAACTTTAAGCCCGCCATTTATAAGGAATGGTAAGTCGTATGAAAAAAGTGTCTGAATATTTTTTGTAGAGAATTCTATGATCTACACTCTTGCCCTACTTATTTTTGTAATAAAATGTACAGTTTGGAAAAAATCAGGAAAAACCTCATTTTCATACCTTTGACCTTGAATAAAATTTTTTGCACAAGGATCGCCGGGGACTTTTGAGGTTTTATTTGTAATGGTGTATTTAACGTCTCTACCAATTTTCAGCTCTATGCAAATTGGTAGAGACGTTAAATACACCATTATTCCGAGGTCGAATGTTTAATTTTCCTGGGGTAATAGATTATCATAAAAATGTATGATAGCAAGTGGACGTTAAATATGATTCTTTGTAGATACTTATTTTAAAACATGTTACAATGATAATATTGTATGAAAATAATATTAATAATAATTATTATTTTTATCAAAATGTATGAAGTTTAAATCTTCAAAATAACTTTTAAATTAATACATTATCTATTAAAATAATATATTTAATCGAAATTATAGTAATCCAAGCTAGTCGTGCAGTATGTTGTAAATGTACCGTAAGGAACAATTTTGTCGTTACGTTATCGGAACATAAAACGTAGATTTAAGAGCGTGACTTATACAACCCTTCTTAAAATGGCAGAGCAATAAAAGGGCGAGTTACTTATTTCAATCCAGGCAATCAAATATAGATTAAGCATTTTAATCATTACTTGTTTCACCTTTAAAAAGGTAATATCCTTGTAGTAAAATTTATTGTCTTCAATTCGGCAGACAGGAACATAATTTTTCTAAACTTTAATTAGAAATAGGTTCGTTGATTTGAATAATAATTCGTCTACAAAACATTCCGTCTGGCCGAATTTGGCCCGAGGCATTCGGGTCACACATTCGTTAATATTTTTCAAGGCCGCCTTGGAAACGTTTACATCAAAAGAATACTCGAGTAATGTGAACATCACGAGGACGAAGAAAAAAATAAAGAGTCCGGCCGGCGACTCCACCGCCGTACGGCCGACAATGGTTAATCAAAAAGCCGTATCTCAGCCCGAGACCTTGCCAGGCTCGGAGTTACGTTATTTCGATTTCATTTGCGTGCTCGTGCGCGCTGTTTTTTACCTCTTGCCTCGTCCGCGCACGCCGCCTTCGCCCGAGGGTCATACTTTGATCCCGGCCCTTTGTTATTCCCGCAGAAATATGAAGGGAAGTCGGCAGGTACGGTGTTCAAATAAATGGGATTCTTTTGTAGGATATTGAAATATCTCCGGGCGATTGGACGCGCCGAGATTAATTCAGCTATGATGGACGATGGAAGTGCATCTCGTTTTTGATTTATTGTCTAGCTAGTTATCGCCTTTGTACGTGATATCATTATTTCCTTTTTCATTTTATAAACAATTTATAAATTATCCTGGAGGTTGTATCGAGATACATCCGTATCATCACTCTTTGTCCGGGCCCGTTACGAGGTACTTTTGTTTTTGTTGCCTAAACGAGCGTCTAGTACGAAGAATTGTTGGATACGATTCTATAAAAAAGTAATCACGAGCTCTGCATCCAGTTTGATGAGTGAAATGAGATTAAATTGAATTCTGATGTGTTCGAAACGCCCGTTTTATTACATTTTGTTAACCACAAGCGGTGATGCAGCCTCGTTCTTCTATAGACTCTACAGTTTGTTTACCTTCAGAATCTATGAACTTATTAGTAATCATCTCATGACAATGATACTTTTGTATATTTTGGTTACAAAAAAACATAATATTCATTTTACTGCACGTATGTCTCTTTCGAGTACAATATCATTTAAATATTTCGCAAAGGTTTTTCCAAGCTCTCCGTCCGAGATAAAAAGATTTATAGATTTGTTTCATCTCTCGATAAACAAAAAGATTATCTTACCATCCCCGGAGCGAACCATCAAGCCGGTATCGTGTAAAGCACCTTAGCTTGTGCGTCTGTATGACACCGGGAGATGGATTTATTTCCCTCCTGTCCGTAATCCACCACATACTTTTCGGATCTCGTGTCAAGCTTCCCCGTACTTTATCTTGGGCACCACGACCGGGCCATCTATCTTTCCTATGTTAATTTTATTATTGTTTACATTGTTATCAATCACGACGTAGAATATTGTTGTGATATTGATGCACGTAATGTTTCACAATAATAGGCCCAGAAATAATAATATAATAATAGAGAATTATAGAAAATGATTACTGAAATATACTGAGGTATAGGCATAGAAATAGAAGTTATTTTCAGAGGCAAAAGTAATGTTTATGTTATGAAAAAATACAACCTATACTGATTATGAACCTTCACTTTAGAAAAGTGAAGATATACTTGTATTCTTTACATAATATCTTCATAGAACTTTGAGCTGACACAAAGTTATAATCAGTATGCAGATTTCAATAATTTGCGATGCAGATCAAGCGAAGAAAAAAATTAAAAGGGAGGCTATTGTTAACTCCCATGAAGAATGTATTCTAGCAATTTGCATAACTAAGGGACTAGATGTAAAGCTTGCAGACACGTCAAATCTGTTTAATTGATGTATATTTACATACCAGCGTAATGGAATAGATTTTAGAACTAAGGCGTAACTTAGTTAAACAAGATTTCACAGCAGAAATTGGAACTATAAAATTAGGTCAAAAAGAAGGTATATGTTCTAATTTTAAAATTTTTGTATTATAAACTCAATTCAACATAATTTTATTGAATTAAGATAATATATTAATATATTGTTACAACAACTTGCAACAAAATATATATTTTTGTAACAGCGTTAATAGAGCTTTATGATCAATAACATTTTCGTATTTCTAAAGAGTCATTTTTATATGTGCGCAATAAAAACAATCAGAGGATCCTCCTTCATTATCCTGACTAAACTTCAAAACAATATTTTTAGCTTTTTCAACCCGGGGAATAAACTTACAGACCTAGAGCCAAGCTCTAAACCACTAGTAAACGATAATATCAATCAACGGATCTTGTAAGCAAAGAGTTAATTAATTCATTGATCCAGCTTCGCCGAGGATTTCTCAGAAATAAATCATCCCGGCGTCCGTGATTAAAACTGAACACTGACGAACAGCGCAGGTATTTTTTCTCAGATGAACTGGCGTTTATCGGTAATGGTTATCGTTAAAAGGGTAAAGGTGAGTTAGCTAGTTTGCTCGGCCGGAGCCAGCAAATAAAAAACCCAAGGGAATAAATTTGTGTAGGACTTGTATAGTACTTTTCCTGGCTAGCTAGCTGGCTGGCTAGATTTTATATTAATTTTAGCTGTGGGAATCTCTTCGGTTAATCTTGTATTGACTTTATTGTTCATTTAAATGGTTTTGCTCTACGTGGCTCTATCACAACTGCGTTTAAATTTTTATGTTAGTACGAAAATGTCATGATTTTTTTAAATATGTGTATTACATTATGTAAAAATTCAGAAAATATCTTTCAATTGCTTAAAAAATGTAATAATCAACGTATAGTGATTTTTTTTAAATATTGAAAACATTTTCTTAACTCCAACTTCCAACTTGATTATGTAGGTGCTGGTAGGTGTTAGAATTGGGCATTAAGGCTCATATAGGAAGCAATTTTACAACCTTTATCCGCTCTATAATACAACCATTTTGAACACTTTTGGACGATAAAATGATGAAAGTGCAGTTGAAATGAAATGATCGCTCCGATTTTATTTTATTACGATCGATTTCAAGTAGGCTTCGACTAAACGGATGAATAAAAACGTATGAATGATGACAATCCCTCGGTGAATTTAGTGTAATGTTCGGACGTATTGTGTAGGGTGTAGTAAATTTTAAACTACATTACCATACACGAGTAAGTTAGCAGTTGTAAACATTCATCACACCTACGTAATGTGATTCAATCACAAAGGATATTAAGTAAGAGAATGCAAATGTATGTCTGAGTCGACGGAGTAAACGATACGCGATTTGCGCCTATAGAGACGTATGGTGTTGTCATACTTGGGAGTCGGGTTTATGGACCAACATTAAGCAGATCGCTGGATCTGTCGAAGTGAGATTCGAGGAACCGATTTCTGATTAAGTGCCTTTAGTAGAAAGCTTGTCGACGATTATTGAGACAGAAGAGCTGAGATATCTGTTACATACTGACCAATTTGTTTTTGTAAACATACCTCGAACTGTCGACTGTTTTCGAAAGTAGTATTTGTAAAAAACTCATAGAAATTAACATCATCCACAGTCTGAGAAGGTACACAAAAGGTTTAATTATTTTCGTTCAACTTTTACTCCTTAGCATGTAAAGAATAAAATTATTTACTTTTGTGCGAGTACAAAGCGTATAAAACGAAACAAAAAACACAATTCAAGGAATAAATATCTCCCGTCGCCTTGAAATCTAGGGAATCCGACCCAATACATATGCAATATTTTAGGGGCAATAAATATTTAAATGCCGATTCAGAAAGAGCTATGAAAAAAAATGGTGCGACGCGTTCGTTTCAAACTGAACGGGTTTCCGAGCGTTTTGTGTTCCCAATCTCCTGTCGACACAAACGATTTATAGTGGTCGGAAATCTTAATAAAAAAAAAGATAAAACTAATGAGATTGTTAAGATCTGAACTTCGTGAGTTTCGGGTGACGCGTGGGACGTGTATAGGATTAGTATAGACTACGGAGCATATCATTAATGCTCTTCATTTACATACTATCCCGACTTATTCAATGTAATCAATTCTGTTTCTTCAACAAACACGGATCAGCGGCGGTATCTGTGACGTAAAATTAATGATCGAACGCCAAATAAAGAAAAATACGGTATTAAGGTGTATTTATTTATCGTAAGCTGAACATTAAGCTGGCTTTACTAGTACAGCTTTCATAAATCGTATTTACTCATAAAAGCTCAATAAAATTATTATATTATGTATTATAATTTTAAATTATAATATATATTATAATATATTGAATAAATTGATAGAGAATTTCCGATATTCCTCTTATACAACATATAATTTTACTTCATAATAATTTTCTTCAATAAAATATTCATAATGCAACTCAATATTATCATAATTATTAATTTAACAGTATATTTTATAACACCGTCGTTAAAAGTGTTAACTAATTTATTATACTTAACACTTTATTATGGGAACCTTTAATCACATATGTGATTGGTGATTAAAAACACTCTTGTATCAACTTATCGAAATCTATTATCTATCGTATAATGTTTCGTTACCATTGACATTGTTTAACTTTTAGGACTTTTTTAGACTTTACGAAATAATAATAATTAGGGATGATACAAAGGTCAGAAGTTTGGCTGATTATTAATATATTAATAAGTATATTATATGATATAGCGTCTGTATATTATAGCGTTTCGGGAAGGTCAATTTTATGTAATTTTTGACTTCTGATATCTTGGAGAGTTTTTAAGATAACTGAGTCATTCAATAACAAAGAGCTCTTTTAATTACTTACAAATAAATTCTTGTTATAAAAAAAACTTATGCATTATGCCTATTATGGTAGTTTTTATATTTTCTGTTGTTATTTAAATTAATTAGTTTAATAGGTGTTATAACTATATTTTGTCCTATTTTACATTATTACGAAGACTTTGTTCCATTTAAGTGATTACAAGACAACCGTTACGTATTAATAATAACTAGCTCAGCATAACTTAAATTCAAACAATTTATTACAAAGTTCCTTGATTTTTTTAAAACAAGACGAATACATAATATTAAAAATTCATTCATCCACCCGCTTTTCGTATATTTTGACAACAATAACGATAATCGTAATTTATCGGCTCTTAAACGACTCTTAAACATAATCGTCAGCCTAAATGACCCAAAACAATTTTTGTAACCGTACCCCGTGCTCAGGTAAAGCACCACTTTCCTGATATTATGTGTATAGTATTATCACAGTAAATAAATATCATACAGTAGGATAAACTCAGTCGAATCAAACTTGCTAAACACATAGATATGTTTTACAAGTGTGTGACGTGATAATGTTGTATTACTATCTAAACTTATCTGAAATCATACTTATGTGTGCGTGCTCCGATTCAACTTCTTTATTATGAAGATGGTTTACTGTATGTTGTTTATATTGTGATATTATAGTGGTGTATAGCAGCTCCTCTCAATTTATGGCAGGCATTACGGTGTCATTACCACTAGGACTCGTTTAACGCTCTTATATTTCTGAGGGGATAGTAATAATGCTTTGTTTGGATCCTTCATAATATTCTGTTGAATCACATGCTTTATTAAACACTCAAAATAATATACATAACCTCCTCGTTTTGGGAAGTCGGTTAAAAAGTATAAAGTAGGCGGTGGTCATCAAATCGTCTAATCCCTACTAAGTTAAACCATAGGTTAAACTTAAAAGAAACATTAAACATCATAATAATATTGTTATTATGGGTAATAAAGAGTTAAATAGAATTAAAATGAATACTAGATGAAGCCCGCAACTCCATTTTGCAGGAACTCGTTTATCGCGTGAAAACCATACATTTTTCCGGATAAAAAGTATTCTATATACTTTCTCGGGACTCTAATTATACCAAACCAAACAGTCCAATCGGTTCAGCGCCCAGCAAGCACACAACACCATTATAACAAACTTATTATAGCACGAGTTAATGTACGAAGCATTACAACCAAATCGTATATCGGCTGTATATCTTTTATACAACTCTTTTAAGTAAAATTTGGGCCCTCCCTTTAGACAGCGTTGAGTTTTATAAAGGCTATTTAATAGCATTATAATTATCATATTACTTCATTAATAAAGTCAGTTATGAGCATAGGAATAAACAAATGGCATTTTTTGCGACTTTAATACAGTTAATATATTGCTTTTAAAATTACAATCTGTTATTAAAATTTCATAACAATGTATACTGTTTTACTTTCTCTGTAAAAAAGAAAATCATAATGATTTTAAAAATATATTTATCCTGCTGACTACAGTTGGTCGTGCAAAGTATTGTGTTGACCTGAATTAATTAAATGCAGTGTTATAATATGTGACAACTAATATTGAATGGGTAAGTAATGTCTTTATTTCTGATTGTTTTGAGTGAAATTAGCTGCGCACATCATTTTGTCGTCATTTTGTCGCTTAGAACTGCCATTTGCTAGACCGAGACAGAAAGCATAATGCGATCGCCTCGAGGATTCCGCCGCGTGCTATCGCATTATGCTTTCTGTCTCGGTCTAGCAAATGGCAGTTCTAAGCGACAGAAAGAGAAAGGGCGACGGAAAAAGGCGATTCCGTGCTGCTAGATGAGGTCCAACCCTTAATGTTACAACATTAATTGAATTATGTAATATCTTTCAATGTAGAACATAAATTACAGTATAGAAATACAACAATCTAAAATTTTAGTTTTGCTAAATAATTAAACTATACAAAAGCTCATTAGGATAATTAATTATATTCTTTGCGACTCATTTAATAGAGATACATAACTCCGAGTGTCAAAATAAAATTAAATATCGCAAAAAACTTATAAAAACAAACTGAAAAAATAAGCCTAAAATAATAACTTCTCACACAAGACCTTTAACGATTGCAGTGGTACAAAAAGTAACTTTTCTAACATAATACACAATAAAGTTAAGTAAATCTTAGATACTTTATCAAATGTCGCTGGTGATAAAAAATTAGAAATAATAATCAATAAACATTACAGACCTCTGGAAGTTGTAACAATAATTGGTCTGCATTTTACTTTTAAAGCTACTAGTAAATATGGAACTTCCACTTCAGCCGATTTTAATTTTATTTTGTATCTACATATAGATCTGTGATCATCTGGTATTTCCAGAAAAACTAACACAATATTATCTATAGAACTTCAAATAGTAATCATCTGATATTCCCAGAAAAACTAATGCTTATACATAATATAATATATATCGCGTGACAACGATTTCTGCATTATAGCACGAAAGTAAAGGTCGTAAGTCCCAAAAATGCTTTTGATGATTAGGTACTTAAAAATTAAATACAATACTAATATTTCCTTTAGCTATTATTTTAGTAGTGCAAGTTATTTAATGATAGTAACTCAATAAGTGTAACATGTATTTGTTGAAAAGCCCAGAAATATTCATAATTTCGAAAAATATAACTATCGAGTCAAAATAAGTGAATCGTATTTTCCGTGAGCCAAATATCAGATAAATATACAATGATTAAATAAATCTCAATTTCATTTGAGTCAATCGTCTTCCGGGATCGTAATACTTATTAGAAAAGAGCAAAATTTGGCAGCCCGCTCTTAACATTAACTTATCGCCGCCCTAGTGCTTGAATGGCCAATCGACCAATTTTACGAAAATAGACTTTTTATTTCAAACTAATAGTAACCCTGATTACGCACTTTACCATAAGATAATGCATATGAGTAATACTTTATTTTGTTAAACAGTTGCTTTTATATATATATATATATATATATATATATATATATATATATATATATATATATATATATATATATATATATATATATATATATATATATATATATATATATATATATATATATATATATATATATATATATATATATATATATATATATATATATATATATATATATATATATATATATATATATATATATATATATATATATATATATATCTAAAATTTTAGTTTTAGCAAAACTAAAATTTTAGATTGTTGTATTTCTATACTGTAATTTCTGTTCTACATTGAAAGATATTACATAATTCAATTAATGTTGTAACATTAAGGGTTGGACCTCATCTGGCAGCACGGAATCGCCTTTTTCCGTCGCCCTTTCTCTTTCTGTCGCATAATGCGATAGCACGCGGCGGAATCCTCGAGGCGATCGCATTATGCTTTCTGTCTCGGTCTAGCAAATGGCAGTTCTAAGCGACAAAATGACGACAAAATGATGTGCGCAGCTAATTTCACTCAAAACAATCAGAAATAAAGGCATTACTTACCCATTCAATATTAGTTGTAACATAATTATTATAACACTGCATTTAATTAATTCAGGTCAACACAATACTTTGCACGACCAACTGTAGTCAGCAGAATAAATATATTTTTAAAATCATTATGATTTTCTTTTTTACAGAGAAAGCGTATTGTAGGTTCAGTAAATGATACGTAGGACTTCAGGTTCAGTAAATGATACGTACACAGAAGTTTGATTTTCTTATAATTATAATAAACAAGGTACAAAATAAAATCCTCCAAATTACATGAATTAACCCATCAGTCGTGGCAAAACGAGACACAATAGCTTTTTCATTGTTATCGCGGCCGGATGTGGCCGCTTGGGGCTTCATGAATTAAAGGAAAACTGAGTAGAAACATGAAAAGAAAACTTGCAAAAATGCGAAAATTTTCTTAAGTGAGTGTAAGATTGGTATGAATAAGACCTTTTTCATCTAGTACTTGGATGCATTGTGCAAGCGTTTGTAACCCAAAATGTAACCCAAAATGTTGTGTCTGTGACGAAATCCTTTCGGGGCTCTAATCGGACGGTACTAGTTTTCGTCATTATTTATAAAATATAGAACGTTCTATTAGTGGTAGAAATCAGTTAAACGAAACTACGTTAAATTATCATTACAGTAAAGTAATATGAACTGCATAAATATGTTCGAAAAGCCAAAATCATTGTGCGACGGCGAATTCGCTCAAATTTGCTCGAACGGCGAATTCGCTCGAACGGCGAATTCGCTCGAATTCGCTCGAACGCCGAATTCGCTCGAATTCGCTCGAACGGCGAATATATATATATATATATATATATATATATATATATATATATATATATATATATATATATATATATATATATATATATATATATATATATATATATATATATATATATATATATATATATATATATATATATATATATATATATATATATATATATATATATATATATATATATATATATATATATATATATATATATATATATATATATATATATATATATATATATATATATATATATATATATATATATATATATATATATATAGGCTGTGTATTACATGATATCTTGAAGTCATTTCATACTCTAGGCATTACAATATAATAAAAACAATAAATTAAGGTTATTATCTGGGTGGTACAAGAGTATCAATATTGAAATATTTCAGTATTTACTGAACCTACAATATTGATACTTGTGTAAAGTCCTACGTATCATTTGATACGTAGGACTTTACACAAAAAGATATCTCTTTTGTTCATGAAAAATCCTACCTTGATACTAATGTAATTTACGAAATAAGTAGTAACTTTTATCCACAGAAGTTTGATTTTCTTATAATTATAATAAACAAAGTACAAAATAAAATCCTCCAAATTACATGAATTAACCCATCAGTCGTGGCAAAACGAGACACAATAGCTTTTTCATTGTTACGAAACAATATATATATAAATATATAAAATTTTTAGAAAACATAACCTATAGTTTTAACAAATATAAAAACTAGCCTTTTAGCAATATGATATATTAATAGGTTTAACAAATAAAGTAGCTTATAAAGGTATCCGTACAAAATACAAATAATTTCATTCCCTTTTTATTCGATCTTATAGTGACTTGTATTATTTTAGTAAGATAGGAAAAGGAAAGCTAATGGCGACAAATAAAATTAAAGCTTTAGGCATTTGACGATAGCATAATAGTGCTGTTAATTTTAATATGGCCCGTTACAAAAATTAGAGCTCGTATCGCACTATACAAGACACTTACTTGTTATGTTCAGCCACATAACAGCACTTCAGAAATATGTTATAATGTTTAAACTCATTATACGTAATAGTGACTGATCGTTATCCAGTTTAGCAGGGTACCGTAATCATTTGGTAAAGCCTTTATATAATTTATGTTTTTTTGGTATGTACAATTTATAAGAAGGTTAGTACTAACTAGAGTGATGATTTTTTCCAGAATAATGGCTTCAAGGAGTGCAGAAGAGAGAATTTTGAGATGTCTCGAAGAAGAAGACACTGATGATGGAGATATTTTTTTTTTACTCCAATTATTAATAAAATCAGTATTTAAATCCTTTTTAAGCTTTCTTTTGAATCCGCCTGTTTGTTTCCAATACTTTTTTTCCTTTCTTATATATTAAATTAGCCAGTGTAATATATTCGCCATTATAAATAACCATTTTGTAAATTCAAATTACGATGTTATTATTGCTCATAGTTCTAACAATACTTTTATTTCTATCAAATTATAGCTATATACTGTAGAGATGAATAGATCAGAAAGAAAATGGAGCAAAGGCATTATTTGTTATAAAGTCAATGATAATATAGGACTAGCATTAACCCATCAGTCGTGGCAAAACGAGACACAATAGCTTTTTCATTGTTATCGCGGCCGGATGTGGCCGCTTGGGGCTTCATGAATTAAATTAGCACAACCATGGACTATTAGAAAGCTTTTATTCCTACAAAAAATCAATATATGTTCAAAAGCACTATAAATTAGTTTATTAACCCATCAGTCGTGGCAAAACGAGACACAATAGCTTTTTCTTTGTTATCGCGGCCGGATGTGGCCGCTTGGGGCTTCATGAATTAATGCTTATTTAAAGCGTAAAGTTTTTCTAATTACCAATGTGAGATAAAAGTCTTAGTTTAAGTCTGAAAGCTGTTTTAGAAGCTGTAATTTAGAATTATCCTACGTTAATTTAGGATTTTTGACATTGTAAAAATTTTTTGCTAACTATATTATAGCAGTAAGCATAATTTGATGCAGTAAATGTCTTTATAGAGTATTCATATTTGGATAGTGACGATTAAAAGAATTAATATGACTTCAAGACATAATTATGTATCTGTTTTGGTTAATATACAAGTTGTGTGCTTGCTGGGCGGTTTCATCGTGAAGAGGTAACAGACAAACAGACACACCTTCGCATTTAAAATATTATTAGTAGGGATTCATAACAATTTTTAACACAAAATTTATTAAATTTGTGTAATTTACGTTTATCCGCTAAGTAAAATTAAACGTGCTTATTGCAATTTGCAAGGGTTAGGGCCTGTTTCACCACCTTCTGTTAAGTACCGAATAGGCTATTCACAGATTTTTTGACAGATTCTCCATACTTCATCATTGTAGACAGCTGATGAATTAGTATGGCAAGCCTATTCGGCAATTATCAGGAAGTGGTGTAACAGGCCCTTAATCTTGTTGTTGAACTGATACATGAGTATATTTTAGAAGGTGGAAAAGACGATAATTTTGTCAATGATTAAACTCTGTTGCTATATAAAAATCGGTTCTACCTGCAGTTTCAGGTAGAACCCACTTTAGTCTAAAATATTATTCAAGGAGATCCAGAGGTCAGTAGCTATTTCATTAGGCCTTGACTGGTGTGAGTTTGGAGCTTTACAAAAGAAATAAATCAATACCCATATTATAATTTATCTATTTCTGAAATTGCTTCTAGCACGGCCAACATCCTGTTACAAAATGTAGTAATTTTATTTATTGAACGTAATTGTGTATACTTATTTCAGTTTTTACAACACTAGATTTTATCAAGTTTTTTAAGCAAGTGCCTTATTGTTTCCTCACAAATAATAATAAGCGCTAAAGAATAACATTATAAAAACATCCAATGTTCTTAAGGAGTCACCGCCATATGAAATGTATGCATATCTGACATTTATACGATATTGTTACGAAATACTTATTAGGAAGCCTCCAGCATACCATTGCATATAATAACAATACGATTTTATGGTAATTAGGTGTGATAAAATTTTTGAATGCCGAATGTGTGTAAGTACCTAATGGCTCAAGAGCCTGTGATTTTCGTCATTTTATAGTCATTTAGTTTACCAGTTTATGACCAAAAGAAGTAAGAACGACCAGCAACTATAGAGTTTAGATCGCGGTTACTTTAGGTGACTTTAGGTTACCTATCAAGTTCTGAGAGTCTACCTGACCTTTGATAAATATATAAAGTAAATGTATAAAGCTCAATTTTTCATCTTATTTTATTCTATAGGAACACAGCAGGAATCCAATCTCACACTGCCGGACACATAGGACAGTTGCTTTCCACTGCTAGATCACCTCAAAGGCAGTTTGGTTTTAGGATGTCTGGCAGTGGGAATCAACTATCAAAAATAATAATAATATACTATCTAGTCCCTAGACAAGTGGCAAGCGATTATCGTAAACGCTAACGCCACAAAATGTATGCGATTTGACATAAGTCATCGTTTCGCTAGCGAATACTAATGTCAAATCCCATAAATTTTGTACCGTAGCGTTAGCGTTAGCGTTTACGATGATCGCTTGCCGCTTGTCTAGGGGGGCTGGTTATGTTTTCTGAAAGTGTGACTATGAAGTAACTGTACAAATAGACAGAAGACAGATATGGCTCTACGTTAAGCATATAATTGTTAGGATCTCCATTCACGACTCTGAGGCTTCCGTTTTGGTATCATTGTGAGGTTAATTAAATCTATATAAGGTCAGCAGCGAACCGGGCTATCACCGCGCCCGGTAAATCACAATGAGTCGTGACAATAACCGAACAAATCTAAATGTACGTCGACAATCTTTTAATTAACCGAGTGTACCTAATGTTAGGTCCCGTTCGTGTTATCGGGGGTGCTCCGGAGGTGAGTACGAAATGTGGAGAGTCACGCAATACGGACCATCTAGACTCGTTTCTTCTCTATACTAAAATGAACCTTACTTGGTCGTCATTAAGATCATGTCGTGGGTAAAAGAACTGTGAATGGGGTCTAGGACCGGCGACTGGCGTTAATAGAGCGCTATGCAGATTCAGATGCGCATGATATACGGCCGCGTCCGAGACAATCACAACCTTGATAAATTGTATACAATGGAACTGATAAAATACCAAATAAATGATCTATCATAGTAATGCTATTGTCTATAGGTCATATAGGAAGCGATGTCTTTTGTTATACCATAGCAAAACAGTGCAGGTATATTTATAAAGGTTTCAGCATACATTGTCAGTAACCATTTTTACCTGAAAAATCGTAAATATCTAATATTTTGACCAAATTCGCAATTAAATAATAATTGAAAGAGTATTAAAGATTAGTTTATCATTATAAGATTCAAATAATTTATAAAATTTCTGCTCACATTTCGAAGCAATTACCAAAAGTTAGATATACCAAAGTATACGGCGCCATCTTATATCACTTTACCGAACAAACTAATTTAGTCCTAGTTCGGTCACCCAAGGTAGGTAAATAATCTAAAACTAACCTCGCATTCTATAGATTGGCGACGCTTCTTAACGCCTAATCTAGTCATATAAATACATCTAATTAGAACTAAAGTACAAAAATAAATAGAGCAGATTTCTCTCTAAAGTTCATTGCATAATACCGTCTAATTATACATTACGTTGCAGTCAATTACGCTCGCTACATCCACTCCAGCATCAATTAGCCGAGAGATGAGGAGGAGGAACGTTTATCATGGCCGTTTAGCATCCAGCTACTGCGCTCGAACATAACTCCCATTGTCTTGTTATGCAGAGGTCAGTGTTTGCCTCTTTGTAGAGCCATCGACTCCGAGCTTATGCAATTGTTTTATATTTTTGAGCTCCGCTGTTGAGGCTGCCGGCAATACGTCCCGAAAGATCGTAATCGACAAAGTTGATTGATGCAAAATTGCCCTTATCTTGGCACGATAAAGTTCAATGTTCAGTGACTCTAGCGAGAGGAAAAGATTGTTTGGACGCCTCGCGAAGCATTTGAATCCATCGCGCAGTACGCCGTGGGCGGTGCAGTACTGGACATGCAATATGAATTGTACGCTAGTGTAGCCCCAACTCGAGTCGAATGTCGATGTAAATAGCGGAATCGATGTTTCTCGAGATGATAATACTCACACCTTTTATTTACTGTGGGAATCTAATCGAGTACGTTTTCACAGTTAGTCCGAGCACTACAACAATGGTATTTGGTTATGATTACTTTGCTGATTATTTATAGTACTCTACTATAAAATCATGGTTGTCGTTGCAACGGTTGTTTGTAACCGTTTTAGAGATTTACCTCTCGTAGATGCCAACACAACGTTAAGATTTATTCCACCTATGATAGGATAATAAAGTCAACGACATAAATGGCACTCTCATAGAAACTTCAAGTAAATGTAACATTAAAGATGATAATATAGTATTTTACTTAAAATTAGTGTAGTAATTGCACCAAACTTAAGTGGTATAGTTAGTATATTAATTAGTCTGCAAACAAAATTCAGGTAGGGTATATTATGCAATAATGAAAAACATGGAAGCAATCACAAAATACATTTTACATTATTTCATGTTTTGTTAAAACTGTGAAAAAAGCAAATGAAAAAATTCAAATGTAACGAACGCAACATGAAATTTATTACGTAATTGATAAAATTATTTTCGCAACCATTAAATTCTTAACCTATGTCAACGGAAGATTTATCACCGAATATTAAACATCCATTTGGCCCACATTTATTATTTATTGTTTTGATTTATGACGACCAAAAATCATAATTCATAAAAATGGCGCACAAAATAGTATGCTTTGGAGTTACATCCCTAAGGCGAGGTTGCGATATTCAACCTCGGACTGTTAATGGTTTTGTCTCGACTGTGGCGCCACGGGTACAGTGCGGCGTATGCGCCGGGCCCTTCTATTCATACAAAACTTAATCAAAACCAAACAAGCCCTAAAATGTAACAAAATATATTTTGACATACTAATATCTGTGTCCTCCACCAATATTATAAATGTGAAACTGTCTGTTTGTCTGTCACTTCACGTCCAATCTGCTGAACCGATTTTGCTGTAATTTGGTACATAGAGATACTTTGAGTCTCGGGAAAGGACATAGGAAAAATTTTATCCCGGAAAATGTGCAATTTATGCGCAATAAACGAATTTGTATTTTTTTTTAATAGAGCTTTTTAAGGGTTCCGTACCCAAAGAGTAAAAACGGGATCCTATTACTGAGACTTCGATGTGTGTCCGGCTGTCCGTCTGTCCGTCTGTCTCCAGGCTGTAACTCAATAACCGCTATTGCTAGACTTCTAACATTTTCACAGATTGTATATTTCTGTTGCCATTATAACAACAAATACTAAAAACAAAATAAAATAAATATTTAAGGGGGCTCCCATACAACGAACGTAACTTTTATGGCCTTTTTTGCTCGTAATCAATAATGGTAGCAGGTAGGCACTTGAAAATATACTCACAATATTATTGATTATATCTGTACTGTGTCTTATATTTTTATTTTATTTTAATCAAATTCAAATAAAATAAAAATTTAAGGGGGGCTCCCATACATAAAACACAATTTTTGCCAACTTTCTCTTGATAACCGCACGGATCCCTTCGTACGCGAGTCCAACTCGCACTTGGCTGTTTTTTTTTTGTGAATTGTGGTCTGAAGATCGTGAAGTTTTAGTTATTGCAAAACTAAATGAGTTAAACAGAGGAAACAACCCCTTTATTTAATTTTCCCGCTCGTAAGAAATTAGTCAAGCAGGGGCTCTATTCTCATAGTACCTACTATATTCTTGCAGTCTGTTTCGTGCCAGCGTGCACTCTTCCAGAAGTCATTCGAAAAGGGTAATTACTTTATGACAATACAAAAATGAATTATTACAAGTTTTTTCCACTTTGAAATCGGAAGTCAGATAATTACAATTCCGATAACGTAACAAAGGAAGGCATTTAGAACTTAGCCCAGTAACTTACTTGCGAGAGAAATTCTCGCTAACAATACTTCTCTGTGGCAATACAATAACTTTATAATTGTAATTAAAAACTATGCGCTACAATAATTGTACGACCATTTCGATTGCGTAGCGCCTTTGGTTTACGAATTTTGGATTATTCCATGATCAACTTTATCGTCCAAAGCGAATTCTGATTTGAAATGGGGCGTTTGAATTATTAATTCTGGTATATCGTTTGACGGGATTTGCACTAACGCTACAAAATAACTTATATCATTTAACATAATATTATTTAATATTTTGTGGACTACTGATTGCTTGCTAGTTTTCACAAAACCTTAGCTCTTCGGCATATAATAAAGAGCTAATATTTCGGAAATCAAGTCAAAAAAATATAAAATTCAGATTCGCACATTTTAAAAACACTCTACATTCTGTGTGTGTGGTGTGCCGTGTGTGTGATCTCATAATTGGATTCACTATCTTTACCTCTACTCCAACAATACGGGTTAGAAGCAAACTCATTTGAATGCATTTAAACAATAGTCCAAAATTAGTCCCAGCGAGGGACAAAGTAACTTCAAGACAAACAGCGAGCTCATATTCTATTCAGACCTCCAAATAAAACGGAATCAAATCCCATTACCCTAAAGTAACTTCAACAGCCTTACAAACCTTATCGAACAATGGCTGCCCTAATGTAAGTCTCTGGTGCCGATTATTTCCATTAAACTTGCCTACGCCCTCTCTTACTTATGCGGCCGATGGTATTATTAATAGTTAATGCGATTTATTAATTATTGTTATGAATCAACATTTCAGGATCGGTAGATGACTTGCTCAATGTTCCCATGTCTTCGTAATATTACGTATAATCAATTTGACTCGTTACAAATTAAGATTATAATATTTATACGAGTAAGTTAGTACTGGGTCATATCATAGGATAAGGTCTCTTGATATCTTGATATCACAGAATTTCACGACATAATTTTAGGAACTCCACATTTTACATGATTTAATATAATATACCTCTATTTTATTATTTACAGCCATCATTGTCTTTTCAACTTCTTTACGAGTCTACCGTAAGCGTACATTACGTGGTCGTATACTTATGGCCCCCTACTAGAAGTATGGGAAAAATAATAACGGTCATATTTTGTCAAATACTTTCCAAAAATTTAAATGCCAAAAATCGTTTGGCGAAAAATAAACTTACACCTTTGCAGTGGTATGGCGGCCATTGGGCGCTGTCGGAAAAGTATGGCAAGGTGATTTTCGTGAATGGCTACTCGACGATGATTAGCTATGCAAAAATTAGCCTGGTACAAATGGTTCAATTTTTTTATTAAAATTAACGTATTCGCGTCGGTATGGCGGGCTGTAAGCTGCACCCGACAAGTATGGCATTACGCTTTCGCCTACTTATTTTTTTTCGACTATCTGAAAATACAAGCATTTTTGTGGAACAAATCATTTGACACTCGTTATTTATCCGACACGTTCGATTAACGCCCACGCGTTTGGGCTGCCAGTGCGAGAGCTATGACCATCATTTTCCTTTTTGCCTTTACGTAACCACTGTAAAACCGCCACACTGGCACAAATGACCAAGAATTTTGTGTCACTATCTCCAGGCCTATTATATATACATATATACAAGAATTGCTCGTTTAAAGATTTAAGATTCATTTACAAAGTAGACTCTAAATAAAAACTTTTTTTAATAACCGTCAGAAAATATAAGTTGAAATAGCATCGTAGCGACTTCTCAATAGCCGGCAGCGTCGCCACTCGGCACCGTCCAATACAAGCTGTTAGCTCATCGCTTCTGAACTGCTCTAAATCTGTCTCAAATAGACCAGACCATGACCTACATTCACTTCTTTTTCACTTTCTTCAAATGCGTAAACAGAGCCTTTAGCCAAGACTTTTTCTTTATGTATAACTTTTTAGGGTTCCGTAGTCAACAAGGGACCCTTATAGTTTCGGTCTGTCCGTCCGTCTGTCTGTCTGTCTGTCCGTGGTTTTTCTCAGTGACTATAGGACCTACAAAGCTGTAATTCGGCATGAATGCACTTGCAATTAAGTAATATTCGATCAACTAAAAAAATAATTTCGGCGAAGTATAAAGGAACTGAGATGATGTTGTTAGTAGTGTAAAACACGTTATAAATGTACATTCATTGACGATACAAAAATTATCAGAAACTAGCAATACTACGGAACCCTATATTGCGCGTGGCGCGACACGCACTTGGCCATTTTTTATTGTAATTGACGGTACAGGTTGTACGTCAACTTCATATTATCGAATGCTGATGTAAATTCTGCACATTTTAATCGGCGATTCTATAAAGAAGCGATAATGAAAACGTCTTGGCTAAAGGGCCAGAAAGTGTATCGTTACCTCAAAACAGTCTGACCAGTTGCAGATAAAAATAACTTCAGAAGGTTTCGAGTCAGTTAGCATCAAAGCTAGAGAAAACGAAGCTCTGTACCTACGGTGCACCTCGTCTCGTATTCCTATCGATGTAAACTAACCCTTATTCTCAAATCTTATGCATAAAGAAGCTAGGGTTGTTGAGGAAGTGATTATGAGGAAGAGGAGGTGGAAGAGGAATTGTCACGCGCAAATTTAGAGGATGCGGATGAGGAAGAGGATATTTTTTGAGGAAGAGGATGCGGATGAGGAAGCGGATAAGGAATAGGATGATAGGAAATTATAAATACTAGCGGACCCAACCCAAAAGCCTTTGTCTTGTCTGTACATAACAATACATAAAAAATAATTAAAAGGGCATTTTCCAGTGGACCAAACTATGAATCTAAACCATTCTCGAAACACACACAATAAAGAATCATCAAAATCGGTCCAGCAGTTAAGGAGGAGTTCGTGTGCCTAGTGTGAATTTTTTGTTTCACATTCGATCGTGAACGCGTTTGGCGTTAATACTAAGATTTTGTATGGGATTTGTACAGCGCCACCTGCTCACGGGAGTGAACCCAGCCCAGTGAGTAATCCCATACAAAATCTTAGTAAACGCCAAACGCGTTCACGATCGAATGTGAAACAAAAAATTCACACTAGGCACACGAACTCCTCCTTAACTGCTGGACCGATTTTGATGATTCTTTATTGTGTGTGTTTCGAGAATGGTTTAGATTCATAGTTTGGTCCACTGGAAAATGCCCTTTTAATTATTTTTTGTGTATTGCGCATGAGCAATGAAATTCCTCTTATATTCCTCTTAAATTTTGAGGAAGCGATAGCGGAAGAGGATTTTTTTATTTTTATTTATGAGGATGCGGTAACGGTTGAGGAACCCAAAATATTGCGGAACTTCCTCATTATGTGGAAGCGGAAGAGGAATCCTCAGCAACCCTAAAAGAAGCTTACGACGTGGCGATAAACATGGATCTTCTCTTGGTTTCTAAGAAGACCGTATTAATTTGAGGCGTAATTAATTAAGCTATATTAATTAAATTCCATTTATAAAAGCAACGATGTAGTAATGTGGAAAATATACTCGTTTCGTGATTTCCTTTGAAGGAATATTCATATAATATGAACAAATAAGGACATTGTTTAAGCAAACAATTAATTTCGCAGAGTAATAAATAACAACGTATAAAACGCGAAGGAATAAATGTTCAGTATGTACACATACAGCGGCCGTTTCTCACGCGGAGCGCTTGAGATCACAAGAAGTTTGTTGGATTCCTTCACCGCGTCCAGCGATGTTTCCGGCACCGAGCATTGTGTCCACGCTGCAAACGAAACACAACCCTAAGATTTTCCTCCTAAAATTCATTTTCAGTTTTCACATTTTTAACCACAGCCAGCGGTCATGTCTCTTGCAATATAAGGTGATGTCATGATACCTATACGTTGTACAAAGCGCTAACACTCAAATATATATGGCTTATTATCATATACCTTCGGTTTTGAATCAGGAAACTACGCGGACAATATTTTACAGCCGCCCGTCGCGCTCCCAACGGCATTTCGTAGAAGATCGTAGGTAGCACTCGGGGACAATTTCCATTGAACATTGTATCTCATTGAAGATAATCATATATTTTCCTTTAAACAGAAGCCGGGAATAAATCTTCCTCGAACACATTGTCTTCCCCCTTGTTTAGATGTGAGGAGATTAATAGTAATCACTTTACTGAGCTGCGGCCTGCGCGGTGTCGGTTTCAGAAAGTAACTCGTTAAGATTACACCGACTAATTTATCCAACGTTGCAGTTATATTCTCAAAATATTACAAGTTTTCCTTATGCTTTATCGTACCATGAATCCTAGACAAATTACACGTCCAGTGGCAGTTGATTTTATGTTAGCGTGAGAGAAAATGTTATTTTCATGTTTAACTAGCAAATTTTTCAGATCAGCAGATTTTCATTTAAAATCTCAACCCTTTTTACGATACACGACTACGAGAGCCCACGACGATAACGGTCGACCAGATTTAACAATCGAAATGATCCGTTTTATTCAAATTGAGATATCTTTATAGCTGGTACGGTACACCTATCGTTGTACTCACGCCGAAGCGATTTTCGTGCATTCCCGGAATGATTTCCTTATTACCTCGCCTGGTTCACTTCGCAGAGGTCGTTTGAGTATGTTAAGGTTGTGTATGTAAAATTACTGCATACTTTTTGATAAAGTATGCCTAATTAGTTGCTTGTTTTATCAGATCAAGAGGATTCTTTGCTTTCACTAAAACTGTAATCTAAGATAGAAACTTAATTATCTAACACCATGTTTTCAAACTTTATATATTACTGAAGTTACTGCTTGATAATGGACAATAACGACGCAACGAGGCTTTATAAGTTTATAATAATTATGTTATTGAAAAATAAAAGTAAACATTTAAATGATCAAGTGGCAACTGGCAACCCTAAGTAGGTAGCTGCGTTCACGCAATACAATCGGGCTAGTTATCCCCAGTTAAAGATACTAGTTTTAGACCATACGTGTTCGCGGACCTAACTACCTCCAATATGGCGTTCTCGAATCTTTGTTCCTATATAATAGGTCATTATTTTGAATTTCATTTACTTTTTATCCTATCCATACGGAGGGAGCTCTCTTTGTGTAATAAATTCCAGAGAATTTATTGAAATGGTTTTAAATTCGAATCGAATCGAACATCGAATTGAAGTTCTTTTAATCGCATTCCGATTATAATCGCACGATTACCTAATTGCTTATTACCTAACTAATCATTAATCAATATCAATTAATCTGATAGATACAATTATGAACTATCGGTAACAGCATTCGAGTGAATTATTATTATTAATAAGAATGTATTTTACTGATCAGGAAATAAGTTATAATGACGGACAATATAATTATTATTATTATGATATCATTCAATTACTATGCTCCAATAGGCTTGATGACAAATTTTTTTTCTTATTGGTAATTGAAAGACCCTTAAAAAATAGAAACATCGCTGAAAGAATGACTCTGATAGCTTTAAAATTCACCAAGATATGACAATTCAAACATCTCATAAAATAGACCTGCCCGAAACGCTCCATACAAAGTGCTACGAAAGACTGACGTCACTCTTTCGTAGTTTGTACATATCGGGAGAGAACTTTGTTCGATACGTATGTTAAATATGGCGTTTATGAAAGTGGTTTCATAACAAAAGTTGCTTTTAATTGCATAAGTTATCTAAAGGTATACAAATATCAAGAAATTTAATTGAAAAAAAATTCGACTTGATTATCCAACTTTGAAGGCGCATAACAAAAAAAAAAATACAAATGCTGTCGAGCTGAAATTTTGGGAACACTTATTTTTTACCGTGATTTCTTTATTTTATTAACAAGATTCGCTAATCTTTGACCTTGTCATCATCCCTATTACGCCTACCTTTCTTGAAGCATTGCTAATTTGTTTGCAGGTTCATATGCTGTTACGAAAAGTTTTGGAAGTCTCGCATCTCGCATACTGATGCATCTCATCATCTCGCATGTTTCTTCAACAACGAGCTGATTAAACATTACGAAAAACGATAACCCTACTAAAGTACTCCATATTTTTTTCCCTTCATTTAGTTAATGGAGAGAATAAATACCTTTTTCTCCTTACTAGATACAGACACGAAACGTACGTAACAGTATATTGCGCCGTCGTTAATTGATCACACATTCACTCTCCGAGCCCGGCGCCCTTCGGCCCTTTGCCCTCCGAGCCGGGACTCCAAATTAATATTGTTTTACACCGATCTATTGAATATTTTAAGCACTTACTTAAACCTCAAATTCACTTATATATGGATCAAACATTGTCGAACTGGTTAGGTTTTCGCTCTATATAAAAATGCGGGTTCAATGCCAATTTGTTAGCTTTTACACGTAATAAGACTGAAGGTTTGGTTCCACCCAAAGGGACGAGATTAGGAGCATCGTGGTGAGCAGCTGACGCAGTGTGAACCGGACGATTGCTATTTTTGAAAAATTATTTTTACTGCTTTTACGCATGGCCCAATTGCGCCTTGTATTATTTCGTTTTAGGCTGCCTTCACACTAGCGTTTGTCCAGCGTAGGCCGTAGGCGATGAACGTATGCGCGACGCAGACGCCGCGACAATGCGGCGCTTACGTCGCTTTGTCGCCGCTTCTCTACTGGAACAATCAGTACGCTGCGCTAGCGCCGCGTGTGCGTGACGTATACGCCGCGTTACTGCGGTGTCATGTACAATCATTTCGATGTCAAAAGTACTTTCTGTTGTTGAACTCATTTAACGTCGTATTACTTCGGGCGCTTGTCTACGAATGAAAGAATCAACGCGTGCACAGGGGTACATTACATGACACCGCAGTAACGCGGCGTATACGTCGCGCATATGCGGCGCTAGCGCAGCGTACTGATTGTTCCAGCAGAGAAGCAACGACAACGCGACGTACGCGCCGCGTTGTCGCAACGTCTGCGCCGCGCATACGTTCATCGAACGCCTACGCTGGACAAACGCTAGTGTGAAGGCAGCCTTAGGTGTGATCAAAACCGTAGTTGGATTAATTTTTTTATATTTTCGGCTTCAAAATTTTCTCTAAAAAAACGGCAGATTTCCTATATCAGGCTTTTGAGTCTATCCATATCATAGAAAACATTTATATAATATGGGGCTCCCAGTTGCTGGAGAACAAGGAACGCAAACTACTCGTCTAGGTTTCTAAGTGTTTGCTAATTACTGTGTAATGTTCCAGCGACACACTGTTCTGTTGCACTCTTACTTTATTTATGAGAAAAAAATAATACTGCACTTGACGTTTAATCAGAACATCCAGAGCGTTATCAGTGCGAAGTTATTTTCCTACCTCCTAGAGTGGGAAAATAGTTCCCTGTACCCGATTAAGGGTTAAAAGTTGTTTTTATTCTGCAATTAGTTTTGATCCAAATAACACAGTCATTATAAGCTGTAGGAGCCATTTTCAAATTAATTAAAAGTGTAACTTATACAAATAACCAAAAAAGTATCTAGAACATTATTAAAATCTATCGAAAAGTGTCAAGATCTCTTTATAAATAATTCATACGACAAACTGTTTCCAGAAATTTCAACAAATCTGGATTCTTTGCACTCATAAAGTCCTTCGATATACTGAACGACATTCACGTACATAAACGCTAAATAACTTCAGTCCATACATTAATATTCATAGCACCAGTGTTTGCCTCGAGCGGGATCCAATCCAGGCATTTACAAACATCGCAATGAAAGATGTCACGCTTTTGCGAGGCTGGTTAAAGTGGTTATGTTACAAGTGACATATTTCTTACGACCAGCTGACGTAGTACATGACCATTTATTTTATTAGTCGTGATTGAGGTACCGGTAATTTCAGAGTAGCTTATAGCGTATCCTTCTTCTAAAAACCTGACCTAAGTAAGAGAATGGCGGATCAAGTATTCTCGGATGCAGGACTCTAATTTGTTTCTGTTGTGGTATTCTGTCGGCATATAGCAATCCGACCGATTTTTTTTTATAAAATAAGGGGGCAAACGAGCAAACGGGTCACCTGATGGAAACTAACTACCGTCGCCCATGGACACTCGCAACATCAGAAGAGCTGCATGTGCGTTGCCGGCCTTTGAAGAGGTAATACGCTCTCTTCTTGAAGGTTTGCAGGTCGTATAGGTCCGGAAATACTGCTGGTGATAGTTCGTTCTCGATTATGTGATAGTCCTATCAAATTCTGCCTATGAATTACTATTTTGTTACGTATTCTTGAATAAGAGTCCTGGACTCACAATATACGAAAGCTCTGGAGCCATCAATAAAAATTAAGAGACTTCAGAATCCAAAATATATTTTAAAAATTTAAATAGTTTCGAATACACCATCTTAATGTTGGAATACTTGCTACTATCATCATGCTACTCTCTATCAAGCGAAATAATATGGCTTCAAAGTGTATTCTCAAGGCCGAAATTTCGAGGAATTCATTATTAAATTCAGCTCCGTCGTTGTTGTAACGCTCCGATATAAACTGTCAAGTTTCACCTTTGTTAATGGTGTCAAACTGGAGCGGTAATGCATCTGTGTCATCAAGTTTAGCATTTACCATACTCTCGGTGACATAACTACGTCAGGAACTACGTAAAAGCGTCTACGAACACTATCGCTCTACCCTATATTGCGATTTTCATAACACAGAACAGCTACGAGGAATTCTTCGCACGAGATTAATCTTTGTTGAAGGTGAGTAAGTAAGAAAAGGTGAACATAATTTTGATTTCCTTCATTTAAGCTATTTTAACTGAATTTCATCTGAAAACGTCAAGTTAAATTGTTGAAAATTAAATGAAATTCTTTCCCATCCTGGAGTGAAAGTAAAAACGGGGAACGTGAAAACATCTGCTTAAATAATTTGGAGCTATGCTTAAATAATTTGGAGCTACCGACTTTAATTGAAGACAATGTTTCCATCCAGCATTACGGAGTGACGGCCGTGACTATCGGCCATTGTGATACCAATTCCACTGCTACCGTAATCAATCGAGCCAATGTCAAAAAACTACACAAAAACTGTGAGACTCGGTGAAGCTTTACGTCGAGGTGGCGGCGGCGTAACGTAATTGTCCGGCAAAGTCACGTAGGGTTTTTTATTGATAACGAAATGAGTATTTAACAAGATTGTCTTGGGCAATGCGCTAAAAGCTATTTCGCCCTCGAAATAGCCTACTTTTGTTTACAATACTAGGGCAAAATTAGAGCTCTTTTCCATCTTGAGAAAATGTCCATACTACTGTTCTTGTCATAAATAAGTAGAAGTTGGTAGCGATGACACGAAGCACCCGAAGGATCAGCAAAGTGTTGCAAACTAATGAAATATTTGAAATTCCAAGTTTACTCCGTAGTTTCCGACATGAAGCGAGATAGTTTCATTTTATGAATTCGTAGAAATCAGTAGTGATGCCGATTGTTGCTGTTTCATGTCATACCGGGATATCAATTTCCTCAAATTAGTCTACTGCTCTGATCAGTCATTTCGGTAGTCCAATACTAACTGGCACATCAACATATCAATACTGCCTACCGTAGCGTGATGTATGAGCGACTGCGGATCAAATGTTGGGGTCGTGATAATTGAAAGTTTTCACTGAGCGGCGGCCGCGCGCACTCGCGCCGCACGCCTCACATCTAATGACGTTGCATAACTGCTACCACGTACAGTTTCTGCGAAAAAATTATATCCGTACTAATTAAAGCAAAAATATGACTGTCATTACTAGTACTCTTCGCGGCTAACATTTTTTTTATTAGCCTATGCTGTTTCACTGCTGGGCAAAACCAAAGGTCTTCCATTTTTCCGTTGGCCAGCCCGGCTGGTACGCCTCCAGCTCGTCGCGCCATCTCTTCCTAGATCGGCCACGGTTGCGTCGTCTGTCTTCGGCTACCCATTCAGTCGATATCTTTGCCCAGCGGGCGGGATGCATGCGATTAACGTGGTCACATTGAATCAACATCATCATCAGCCTATTGCCCTCCACTGCTGAACGTAGGCGGAAGCCTTGGGGGCGCCCAATGAGCGCCAACCATCCCGATCTTGGGAATTGAATAGTTTTAATATTTGTCGTGTATATTTTTAGTTCTAGAAAAGGATATAACTTATAAGTCATATAAAAGAACAGTTTTCGTTCCTTGACTTAACATCCATTTTATACCTCGAAAAATAGCAATAATTTTCAAGAAATTTTCCACCGTCAAACAAAATCTCAGATTTTCTCGCAGTGACTGTACGTATCAAACCGCACAATTGATTATGAAGTATAAACAACGTCTCATTTATGCCACTTAACCATTTATTATGTTACATAAATTACATTGCAAAACCCAACTGGGTTGTGAATTGTGATATTGTCTACCTATATCATGATTTGCTTTACATTTTCTTAAGATTTTTTTCTGGCATTATCATAAATCATAATATTATGTGATTTAAAATACTCTTATACAAGCAATTTGGGACGTAAAAGAGGTATATTCGCATAATATTATGCTGTTTATAATCGCTTTACAATCATGGTGGCGATCGACCTGGTTATCCATCAAGACTCAACCTGGAGAGGAGCCTTAATGGATATTACTATCATTATGTTTGTAAGCCATAATATGAGTCTTTTATTTAACTTCGTTTGTGATAAAATAATAAACTATTACATAATATTGATCCTTAGTATGACATAGGCTCATCATAGGACGTCACCATTCAAAGTGTACAGTAGCAAACCCTAAATATTATAGGTTTATTTATTTAGGAGTTTATTTGTCTGGGCCCTGAGTACACAGTGATATTTTCTTATATCGACACTATTAGATTGAGACTTATTGCTTGGAGTGATTTTCCGTTTTCGTCTAAATAGCTTTAGATATGTTATAGAATACTGATTACAGGCCCAATAAATTAAACCTATTATTTGGCTAATTTTTTTTATATAATATTTTTACCACAATTACATTTCCAACACGAAACGTTTGTTCTTTTAGCGAAACCTTTGGTAGCTTAAATCTAAACTTACTTTAATTGTAAACCACGGTTTATATTATGATCAAAAATCTATTTCAGATACCGCACCTATAGCTACCGAATTCCTGAAATTTCGATCTTTTTCGTAACGTACGAACCTGACGTATAAGCAGTTCCGTCTCTCGTTGTATATGGAATCTGAACTGTGTTCCAAATGTATATTATATGATTTTTGTGATCACAATACAGGAACTGGATTCAAATCCACAACACGGCATCGTTATCCTTGTATAGCCGGCGCTGCGGGGGCCGCCGCTTGTACTTGTAAGTATTAACGAACCCACCATAAATATTTAAAGGGTGGTACTCAACGTCCGACATGCAATATCGACAAGAAACAATCCGCTACCGGTATTTTTATAAGGATGTTATAAATAACATCCTTATAAAAATACGATCGAAAGTTGATCGTGCAACTTCCAGGATGAAAAAACTATCAAACACTTTATCTAACAGCACAGCTTTTGCATATAGTTACAAATTGTATAGAATCCATACTAATATTATAAATGTGAAAGTGTGTCTGTCTGTCTGTTTGTCACCTCTTCACGCCCAAACCGCATAAGTTCTGATTTTGCTGAAAGTATGGTGATACTTATGATTAAGGATATAGGTTACTTTTCATTCCGGGAAATTGTACTGTCCGGAATTGCTTGCGTCAACAAGCTAGGTACTTATAAATTAGTATAGTCTTAACTTTCGAATTCCCAAACACTTCCAGAAGCCGGTAATAACAGGGACTTTGCTGTGTGCTGTGAATTGTGCCTGCTACGTAGAGCCACATTTATCCGATTGCGACAAAACAAGAAGGGTATGGATTTTGATAGTTTAATTGTATGTATATTGTATAAACTACTAGATGACGCCCGACAACTTCATTGCGCCAATATTCGTACATCACGCAGAAACCGTACATTTTTCCGGGATAAAAAGTAACTTATTTCCTTTCCCGGGACTTAAAAAATATCTATACTTTAATGTTAATTTCATCATAGAGTCTGTACTCCTGATCTGATTTCAATGACTGGGATGGAAATCTATATACAGGGTGTAACAAAACTAAGTGATAATACTTTATGGGCAAGGGCCCAAGCGTCACGAGTTTCCCCATAAAAAAGTGAAAAAAAATGGTATTTCAGCGCTGCTACTTTCACAGTGAACTCTCTACTAGAAACACGTACACAACCTAAAGTATTATCACTTAGTTTTGTTACACACTGTATATAAAAATGGATTTTCAATTGTGTTAGTAGCGCTGTAACTCTATAACGGAGATCGGAATGGACCGATTTGGCTAATTTTAGTCTTAAAATGATTTTGGAAGTCCAGGAAAGGTTTATAAGTGACACGAAGTTCACCGGGACATCTAGTAAATAATATTCTTAATACTTCAAGCCCCATAAAAGCACCGGTGATCGCGACAACAATAGAATACAATAGCATTTCCAAGAATCCGCGATCGAAGGATTAAAGAGAGTTCTTATTCCCGTCAACATAATTATTTTCTATTCACCTTTTGATAACTACTGAACCAACTTGTTAATTTTATGCTGAAGTTTTATAACGCGTCTGGCTAATTGTTTTTATGAATTAATAAAATATATTTACGATGTAGTTTAACTTATTCATGATTAGAACTGGTTTTATGTTGATTGCAGAGCAGAATGCAAGGATCTTAAATTGAAATCCGAACTGGAATCAGTGCGTGAATTCTATGTTTCTAATAAATACAAAGACATCTTTCTTATATGTCCAATTGTCCTTACTGGGATTCAATTAAGTAAATCAGTGTGAATACCATAGTTTCTGAAGCAAAGTGTCCAAATATTAAAATAATTACTAATTGTCTAAACTCTAAAGTCTAAAGCCTGTAAAGCTAGTATAGGGAGAGGGATGAAACGATTATGATTGTTTTTTTTTTTAACTAATGGAGTCTAGCATGTTCTTCGGTAGTTTTCACCATAACCTCGCTCAATTCCTTAACCCATCGATCGTGGCAAAACGAGACACAATAGCTTTTTCATTGTTATCGCGGCCGGATGTGGCCGCTTGGGGCTTCATGAATTAATATAATATTCGGACTGTTACCAAATATACAAAATCGCAGCAGACTTGCCATATATCTCATAAATAATTATCATATCTCATAAACAATATTCATATGAATCTTGTGTAATTTTTCGTAACTAACTTCGGACCAGAAACTAAATAATTATTCTCATCACCTCCACGACGGTAGCGAAACGGTGAAGCCATATATTTACTGATATTATGTAGAATTTGTTTAAGTTAGGGTCAGTAGAGTTAGGCCGAGTAGATTCAGAAGCTTGGCTTTGTAGTACGAGACCCATTTGCACAAAAGTCTTCAAATAACGATTTTCGTTCAACTCATCTCCGCCATACGAATTATTGGTATGTTATTAGGCATATTTTCCTGAACACGAAAAGTGCGGTAGTCACTTCCTAAGTGTGTGGAGGGGGTAGCTATGACGTCACAAAGATGGCCGCTGGGCCTATTCTATTCTGCAGATTATTTAATATCTACTGAACCGATTTACTAAAATAGGGTGTCAAAAGAAAGATTATTAAATAAGCATCATTTCGTTTAAAAGAACTATCAATATGAATTAAGTACCAAGGGAAATATTTCGGAAAAACATAATTTCAAAAACAAATTTTTTCTTTTTTATGTGTATAACTTGGTAACCGTAAGGATAATGGAAGTATAGGTTATTATAAAATATTTGGCTACTTTTATCAGCTTTCTAATGAACTTTAAATCATTACAATAAAGCTATAAACGACGTAACTGCAGCCGTTTGAATGAGCCTCGGTAGCGCTGCTATAGCGGTAGCTACTCTACTAGGCTGGTTTTCTATAGAATGATAATAGAATTTTAGATAGTAATAAAAATATGTAAAAGTAAGCTGGTACTTATTCATAGGTTGTATATTTTATAGTCTTTATTAATGTGATCAACATAATCTCACACACACACAAAACAATTATCAGATCACCACAAAACCGCTCGTTCGCGCGGTGCAGCGACGAAACCGCTCGTCCGCGCGGTGCAGCGACCAAACCGCTCGTTCTCGCGGTGTAGCGACCAAACCGCTCGTTCGCGCGGTGCAGCGACCAAACCGCTCGTTCTCGCGGTGTAGCGACCAAACCGCTCATTCGCGCGGTGCAACGATCAAACCGCTCGTTCACGCGGTGCAGCGACCAAACCATTCGTTCGCGCGGTGTTGCGACGAAACCGCTCGTTCTCGCGGTGCAGCGACGAAATCGCTCGTTCACGCGGTGCAGCGACCAAACCGCTCGTCCGCGCGGTGCAGCGACCAAACCGCTCGTCCGCGCGGTGTAGCGACCAAACCACTCGACCGCGCGGTGCAGCGACCAAACCACTCGACCGCGCGGTGCAGCGACCAAACCACTCATCCGCGCGGTGCAGCGACCAAACCGCTAGTCCGCGCGGTGCAGCGACGAAACCACTCGTCCGCGCGGTGCAGCGACGAAACCGCTCGTCCGCGCGGTGCAGCGACGAAACCGCTCGTTCGCGCGGTGCAGCGACGAAACCGCTCGTCCGCGCGGTGCAGCGACGAAACCGCTCGTTCGCGTGGTGCAGCGACCAAACCGCTCGTCCGCGCGGTGCAGCGACCAAACCGCTCGTTCGCGCGGTGTTGCGATCAAACCGCTCGTTCGCGCGGTGCAGCGACCAAACCGCTCGTTCTCGCGGTGTAGCGACCAAACCGCTCGTTCGCGCGGTGCAGCGACCAAACCGCTCGTTCGCGCGGTGTTGCGACGAAACCGCTCGTTCTCGCGGTGTAGCGACCAAACCACTCGTTCGTGCGGTGCAGCGACCAAACCACTCGTTCGCAGCGACCAAACCGCTCGTTCGCGCGGTGTTGCGACGAAACCGCTCGTTCTCGCGGTGTAGCGACCAAGCCGCTCGTTCTCGCGGTCGCATTTAAATCGAACCTAAGTAAAAGTCGGACTAACGTCAGTAACATTGCTAATAGCTTGGTACTCCGTGAATATTAAATTTCAAGTGCCTACCTGTTGTTTTTGATATCGAGCAAAATAATCACGTTTTTTGTACGAGGGCCCTTAGATATTTTATTTTGTTTTTAGTATTTTTTGTTATGTATATGCAACAGAAAATGTAAATGCCTGGCTGGCCGCATACATACGTTTTCCGTTTGCAATTTCCGATTTCGTTTTCCGTATACGGAATTCCGTTAGGTTCTGAGGCGCTGCATTGTTAAATATTGATTGAGATTTGATATCTTTTTTACAGTGAAAACCTCATGTAGTCGTCTCGGCAACATTTTACATGAAATTTTTTTGGTGGGATATTATTTAAATCACTACCTAAAATGATACCACTAATAACGATACTTGAAAAATTTTATTTTCCAAAGTGATACGAAGTTCACCAGGTCACTAATTGTATATTAGATACTAGATCTAATATACAAGGTGTATAAAAATATAATACTATAGGGTGTGTATGTGTAATATTTATTAGAGAGATATAATAATTATAGAGTTCAATCTAAAAGCGGTAATGTAACAGCGGTGAGGGCGATACTTTTACAACCTGTAAGTATACTAATTAATACTTTTGAGTTCACGGGATTGTTACAGTTCGTTATAAAATTACTGCTAAATATTAATTTCTCACAAAGGGAAAATGCTGCATTTATTTCTGGTTTTAATATACGTTTTAATTTTCCAGTACTTATATTTGCTCGTTCCGACTGCAATCAAATATAAGTTATACTGTGGGGGTCAAGTTCAACAGTAATAAACGTGAACACTAGAAATACAGTGAAAATGACACACAGTAGAGCTGGAATTCAATTAGGTAAGTCTTTGGTGCGTCCTGAAATCAAAATTGTTCAACATAAAGACAAGTGAGACGCGTGTTACACGTAAACAATATAATATAATATATCATCTATTATGATAAATATTATATTCTGCAAGTTCGAGTTTTCTGAAATTATGCTACTGTGTACACGAGCGGGATCGTGCGAAGGCCGCAAAGAACGCAGTCAAACACACAGATCGTGGACCGATGAAACGATTTTATTGATTGTAGAGACTTTGAGATCCAGAAAAGGACTAGTTTTTAACCCGAAAAAATGTACGGTGCGATAAAATTTCTCTGAAAAAATAAACGTTTCCCGCACGATAAAAAAAATTTTCTGCGTGGACAATACGTTCATGCACGCTCGAGCGGTTAAGTTTCCATTGTATAGCATGGATATGGTCTACTCTATGTTATTTATATTGTGATAGTATCCACTTCTGAAAGCCGCCGGAGGCAGTCGGGGATCTCGACCGTGAACCGTATGCAGACTGCCGACTCCAACTTCTAAATTAGTCGCAATATTCCGAAGTGATTTTAAGCCTAATTACTTCGCGAAGCTCCGACTTAGACTGGAGATGAAACTCATAGATTATTAAACATTTTATGAGCGCAGTTAAGTTTTATGTTTGCTGCGTTTTGTTATTCTCTCATTAGATATATTGTACAGCGAATTTCCATACTATACTAACCTGCTACTACTCAGAACAGAGCCAATAGAATTTTCGTTTTCTATTTGCTTAGTGTTCCAAGCCATCAGGAAACGAGCGTAACAGCTTAATTAAAACCGCACAATATGTATACAGGGAGTATTATTATCTCTGCAACACTGCCTTCCCCATCATACCTGACATGATATCCAATAGATTACCTTCGAACAATTTCGATGGAGCCAACGGTGCCCGCCATTATTTTCCCGTCAAAGTGATTAAATAAATAGTCCCCCTCGTGGTTCAGGTACGGAGGTATTTCGTAATTACGGAGTTCAGTACCTCTATTATGCTGTTTCAATGCAACAGTAATGCAGCAATAATGCAGCTTCGTTCTTCTTTTGATGCGGACTGCATTCCCATCAAACTGCAGCAAAATAGTTATCTCTACGTCAGATTAACCTCAAAAGACAACTTTTAGTGTTTTCATCAATTAAAAAGCATTTGACATTGGATCGATATTTGCAAAATACCATATTTTGATGATAAAACTGATTGGATCGAATACGGAACGAAGATGCATTAAAGCTCCACTAAACGGTAGAATCAGGGTACAAGCTGTACTCCCTGTGCAGTTTCTGTGAAAATTACCCTTATGTCGTTGCCATAATGGTAGAGGTAAAATAACTTCGTATGGCCTATACGGTGTACGTACAGGGAATGTTTTTGACTAACACGGGACGTGTTCCAACACAGGGTGACCTCTGTAAACAGGGAACACTTTCGTGCAATTTAAGGACATGACTTTTAAATTTGCATTAACACGCGACGGTACCAGCTTTTAATATTAAATAATTACTTTCGGGTTAAAGGGTAGAACTATAAGCACCTGCGACATTTTATTTAAAACATACCTCAATTTATTACTATGTAATCATAATTAAAGCAAAGTTATTTCTTGCTGTACCGTCAGAGGAATGAATCATAGGCAGTCTTCGTTATTTTGTCAAGTTATGTTTTGTCAATTTTAGTCGGGATCTGTCGGTAGGGTTGACATATATTATTCCGACCAAATATTAGGTAAGCTTTGATCTTCAACACTGCTCAACGTATAATTTTAAAGTTAAATTACTGTTTAAAAGAAAAAAATTTAGAGGCACACGGCTTAACATAGTAGAGAAACAATGACAGTCTTAGAGGCTTACTAGTGTCTTAGTATCGACCGTATACCCGTGCGAAGAATATTATAATATTTACTATAGGTAAATATTGTATATAACATATAATATTTACTATAGGTAATTTAATATATAATATATACTTACCTATCTAAAACGGTATTTTACCTACGTGAAACTAAAAGCTTTGAGGCAATTAAGATGAATATTACAAGGTATTAAGATGACGCACATAAATATTTGTTTATTTAAGCCACCCTTTTGCGCTCAGCTGTGTCCCAGCTCCCGGCTTTCTATGATAATACACCGAGCCTCTTAAGTCTTAACCCCGGTAGCTTATTTTCACTAAAAATATAGCCCAAAACTGACGACGCTTATATTCCTTTGGAGAAAATAATTTCAATTTTTACGTCTTTTAACACTTTAATAAATCAGAAGCTGCGATGGAACAAAATAGTATATTATTATTCAATTTACACCTATTTCCTTTTTCTTTTTCTGCATAGTTTGAAAAAACACTTATAATTTTAAAAAAGAAATAATGCATATAATTTCTCTTCAATGTGTTTAGAAAAAAGTATTGTAGTAGTTTAATATCCAGAATGAAACATTAGCTACTTTTTATCCCCAAAAAGTTTTTCACTATAATGTGTTTTTACTGGATACATGCAGGGGAAGCCGCGGACCAAAGTTAATCTTAAAATTAATCTCTTTTCCGTGATCGTGTAAAAAGTATTAGCAGTATTGCAACACGCTACATCGGTAATATGTGATTACAGTTTTACCACAGTAGAAAAAACAAACAGTAGTCAATTGACCATATTTATGGGCGATTCTCTGTAAGCTCGTAAATGGCTGTCCCTACCGATTTTTTCAAAAAGTATTTGAATAATTAAGAAAATAATCACTCCTAATGAAACTCGAACCTTCAAACTTTACATTCCCTTTGTTTTCAGAACCATAACTGTTTTAAGTTTTTTTCTAGAGGCGATAGAAGGTCTAAAAATACAGTCCCCTGGCTGTCCCCATCACTACCGTCACCACCTAAACTGATATTTACTAAGAAGCTGATGAAACTACATACATAAGGCGGTTAATATAACAAATAATAATGATTATTTTTCCGACCCAAATATCGACCAATAGAATTGCACCATTCGACGTCACGTGGTACAACCTACATGGTATTATACTGATAATTTTTTGAAAATTTTCTCTGGTCGTTGCTATATATAAAAAACAAAACATGATCCAGTCAAATTAACCACACGTCAAACTGACAGGTTGAATTCAATTGTGAAAATTGGAGATTTTGCATGAAAATGAGTCGATTTGGAGTTTGTTCTCTGTCCACCATCGATAAAAAAGTCAAAGGAAATGTTCCCATTAATACGGAGAAGGCAAAAAAAAACAGTTTGGAACCAATTTACTACTTTTTGTACTGAGAGGGAATACACATTGAGTGCTGAAACGAGTGAAGCGCAATTGGCAAACATTATGAAAGATTACGCTTACAATATGAAGAAAATGGATGGAGAAGACTATAAGGAAGGTACAAATTCTTATTTGTTAACTGTACATTTCGTCTCATGGTGCAATTCTATTGGCCGACATTTGGGACGGAAAAATAATCCCCCGAATACCACACGAGCTTCAAAATTATCTGGCATTTCCCTCAAGGTTCCCTGCAAACAAATAAAGTCGTCAAGTTTTTCAGAAAAATCACTCGCGCTTCGCGCTCGTGATTTTTTAACCTGAAAAACTTGAATCCTTCATTTGTTTGCAACGAACCTATCGGGAAATACCCGATAATTTTGAAGCTCTTGTGGTATTATAAGTGATTAATGTATAATATTTTCGTAAAACAAAGTCTCACTGCCAATTTATATATTTAGTAGGCTTCTGTAAACTTTGTCCCCAGAATTTTAAACAGTCCCCTGCCAAAAATGTCTATCCATTTAAATGAAAAACTATAATATTTACGAACGTTTTCTTGATTGAAACAAAACGTAATTAGTGTGAAAATGGCAACCTTGTCGAATTCGGAGAAAGGACGCCTTTTTTTTAAGTGTCACATAGTCATTTGTAAGATGAACACGTGTTTGGACCGCTATCACAAACAGTCCTCTGGTAACTAATAAAAGGTGTGTTAATTATTTTACGAATTGAATATTTAGTTTATTGTTTGTATTATTCATGTCTTAACTGATTAGTAGATTCTTTAAAAAACTATTTTACATCCGTTTAAGATATATCTTGAAATCTAACCAAAATAAACAGTACCCTGGCAACAGTCCCCTGTCTTAAATTGTACGATTTGATTGGATATCTCGATTTTTAAGCGAAAAAACTGTTTTTAAGGTTCCGTGCCCAAAAGATATAAACAATACCCTATTGCTAAGACTTCGCTGTCTCGTCTGTCTGCCTACCTGTCTATCCATCAGTCCATTTATTTATCTCTGAGATATATTTCAAGAACTACGATAGCAAGGCAGCTGGAATTTTCACAAATTATGTATTTTTGTTTCCATTATAACATCAAATACTAAAAACGAAATAAAATAAATATTTAAGGAGAATAAAAGAAAAAAATCGCGTTTGTTGTATGGGAGCCCTCCCATACAACAAACGCGATTTTTTTCTTTTTTTGCTCGGTATGAATAATGGCCACAGGTAGGCACTTGAAATGTTTACAAAATCCTTAGTTATATTTGTACTCTAATAATTAATAATAAAATTAAAATAAAATAAATATAAAGTGGGGGCTACCATACAAAAATCTGTCACACTTAACAGTCCCCTGTCACGATTTCTAAGAGAATCGCTAATATCTCGGAATATACGCATAAATTTAGTGGACCTCCTTATCTCACTTAAATAAAAGCTAATTTTCTTTAAAATAGTACATATTTTTTTGGCAAATGTCAAAAAATAATTCCAAGACAAAATTTGTATGGGACCTGACGAGCTAACAGAGAAATGCCCTTATATTACACCACATTAGCGTAATTTCGGACACCTTCGAGTGGCGAAATAATGAATTTCCTCGTTCGGTGAATCTCATAGATTTTAAGATTAATCGACACATTTATTATTTAATACTTTAAATGCATAAAATAAATCTTTTAAAGGTCAATGTGTATGCCTTTACAATAAAATCCCAGAAAACGTTCAAAATCTTTCCATTAATAAATTTAAAAAAGTAGTCAAAGAACGTTTGTGTGTCAAAGCCTATTATAAGGTCAATGATTTCATAAACGACGGCACATCTTGGGAGTAGGATGGCTGCTTGCAAGGCTACTTGTACATTATTTTATGACTTACAATTATGTATGTATGTTGACATTGTATAATTTTAAGTTACAGCATTGTAAACTTTATTTTAAAAGATTAATTTTTTTCTCACTTTTTTTGGTAAATAAAGTGGGCCCCGTGCGAGTTTCTTACGCCGGTTCTTCTCGCCGGGTTAGTTCCCGAACCGGTGGTAGGCATCATGTAGACTTTCAGAAAATATTTGCAAAAATTTATTCTGAATAAAAAATGTTGAGTTTGAGTTTTTAAGAATATTATAATATTGCCAATTTGTTAATAATTTATGAGTGTAAAGGAACTTATAAGAACAAAATATTATGCCACCACCAAAGTTTCGAATCGATGTTTGTTTCAGAATATCAAACGAAGCGCAAAAATGTATGCGCATACATAGCAAAAGCTTATCATAAAAAATGTTATATTAAAGTAAGTCGCCACTTAACATAAAAATGTTATATTAAACTAACTACACGGCACGGACACGGCTGAGCTACTTCGCTACCACCCGCAGTTTGCCATCAGCTGCCATGAAAGGGAATAGTCCCTTTCATGGCAAACTGCGAACAAAATGAATAGTCCCGAATCTGTCTGCTGACTTACTCTACTATATACTATATTTTATACTATGTCAGTAACATGTGATTACAGCTTTACGTAATCACGTTAGCGGAGGTCGGCGGTCGCTGCGACCCGCACGATCCATATCACTGGCGCCTTGTCTCCCGCCGTTCCTTGATTTGCAATCAATGAATTCGAATCATTGCAATTATTTCCACTAATTAAAATGGTGCCGTGTCCACTATATATGTTTTATTTATAGAATCATTAAGATCTCCGTCTGCAATCTGTTGATTGATTTAGTTATCATTGTTTATGATTGCAAGATTGTCGAGATGGAATAGTTGATTAGGATTAGATATTTTACCTTATAAGGCATTTATGTTATATGATATTATAATAATCTTTAGTTTCTCGCTGTCCAGTATTAATTATTACTGGACAGAGAGAAACTAAAGATTAGTATAAGCCGATGATTAATCATCGGCTTTCTGTAGGAAATGCAAGTTTTCATTTGTACTTTCGGTATAATCTTTTGCACTTTTCTTACGTATTTTACCATTAATTTATAATATTAAATACTAAGATATAAATTAAAATACTGGATGACGTCCGTTTCTCGTGCAGGAACCGTACATTTTTCCGAGATAAAATATGTATCCTATGTCCTTTCCCCGGGCTCAAAGTATGATCTCCATACCAAATATCAGCAAAATCTGTTCTGCGGTTTGGGCGTGATGAGGTAACAGACAGACAGACATATTATGTATTTTCGCATTTATAATAATATTAGTATAGATGTCCCAGACCAAATAAATAACAAGTTATAGAAAACAAATATAACAAGTACTTATAATATTGTAGAGATAAATAAACTTTGCTCATTCAAAATGTTTTGATTGTTATAAATTATACTGCAGTAAACACATTATTATTAATCGAAGAAGGTATCTGCTAAAATATATCACGTTTGTATTACTTTCTTACTGCAATGTAAAATCAAAAATGTTTTATTCCTTCAGCCGTAATAAGGCAACGAAAAGTGAAAACTTTTGCGCCTACAGAAATTTAAGAGCAACGTTAAATACGACATTAGCATTTTCATGTCACAGGAGACTTTTATAAATTGTTTTCTGTCGTCGACCACTCTGTTTGATAATATTATAAAAAAAACTGTATATTTTAACGACACACCATATTAAAATATTTTATCGGAAAAGAATGGACGAAAACGTCCATGTGGGTGCGGAGTGTAGGCGTAGGTATGCATATTAAAACTTTGTATGATAAAATGTGCGTCCCTTTGTGACGTGCTTATGCAGTAATTACTCAGCAAATTGTTCTTCAGTGTCAGCGCAGATGAATGACTTCTAATAATGCTCTCTACAGAAAGCAGACACAATCACACTAAAAGCGTTCTAATTTCTTTGAAAATAATGTCTAGCAATCTATTCGTTTTTATCTGACCTTTTAACAGTTAACAATACCAGCTATCATTAAAATGGAGGAGATGTAAAATATAAAGAAGCGTTAAAAGATTTTTTGCTGTAACATTGTCACAAATGCCTTTCCATTTTTGTGAATGCTAAAATTGAGTCGTCAAAGGAAAAGTTGGGGAACTTTTTGAAATATTTTAACACAATTTAGCATTGGTTGTAATCGGTAAACTGAATTAATTGTTATGATCCCAATTTCTAGTCCATTACAATGAGGATTGAGGGCTGGTGTAATAAGGGTTGTCTAGACATATCAAATCGAGCCATAAAAGCTCTCGTCTCCTGCATGAAGCTACTTAAGTGTTTAATGATACGGATTAGTGCAGATACGATTAGTATTCAGTGCGGATTGAGATTTATGAAAATTTATTTCTGCTGTCTATTATTATTTATAACTATATGATGATGCCCGCAACTCCGTTGCGCCAAAATTAGTTTCTCGCGCGGGAACCGTACATTTTTCCGGGATAAAAATTATCCTATGCCCTTTTCCGGGACTCGAGGTATCTCCATGCCAAATTTCAGCAAAATCGGTTAAGCGGTTTGGGCGTGAAAAGGTAACAGACAGACAGACAGACAGACACACTTTCGCATTTATAATATTAGTATGGATTGTACAGCTTAGGAAAAAATATCATTAATTAATTTTACTTTAATATACCTGTACGGAAAATCGTAAATCTTAAATATATAAAATTCTCGTATCACAATGTTAGTTACCCTACTCTTCCGAAACGGATTTACTGATTTTTACCAAATTTTATATCCATATTCAGTAGGTCTGAGAATCGGCTACTGGCTACTTTTTATATTGATAAGTGGATTTGTTAAATAAAATATAATAGTAAATTATTACAACTCGAGGCTGACGGTGACCATTGTTTGTGCGACGAGATAGCGATGGACGTTGCCATGGTACCATACTATTATTTAGTCACTTCAATAAAATATTATGGGCGAAATACTTTATATGGCAAAACAACGTTTGCCGGGACAGCTAGTATTATATAAAGTAGCTTATAAAAGAAAGTTTTTCAAAAATTAGTACTTACTTATCTAATAATAAGTTTTGAGTTTGCAAATGCAGCTGGTGAAATATTAGATAAAGCAGCTCGAAACAAAATATGACTGAATTAAAATACGATTAGGTACTGATTAAACTTAGTAATAAATAGAGCTACAATAAGATTTAACAACCCTTCTAGAAATGTAAGAACGGGCAAAGCGACGCGGACGGCCTAATTTTTTCACGAAATTTCACTTCTGCCCTAAGTACAGAAGGAATGGAGTTCATTACCGTTACGCATAGTTCAGCGTAGCAGGTATGATCTCCAAATTAAAATTTAAACGAGTAAGACAATGATATGTTATATAAAGTAGAATTCACAGAATTGAGCTATTGAATAATGAGCGTAAGAAAAATAAATTATTATTACATTTTACTAAAAAGTGAAGCACCCAACCAGTATTATTTTGTATTATTGAGTGTCTGACTGTGAAAACGTGTGTAGTATTTAAGGTTGTTACTTAAATCACTGTATGTTTTCCTAATAAAAAAAATATTTTTTGAAAACGAATAGTTTTTCAAATAAATAACATTTTTGGCCTTTTCAATATTCCCATATGATAATTTCTTCATAGTTTGCAATCAGAAAACATTCGCATTAAATTGTTATGAAAAAAAACACAAACTAGAGTTTGCCATCTAGTTTTTCTTTAATATCGTGGCTTTGAGAAAATTTATGTCGGCGTTAATTAGGAGGCCACGTTCCAGGTAAGCGCTATGGGAAGCAAAGCGTGACATCTGAAAATACTTTTCTTTTAAAATGTATCTATTGAACAAACTAAAGACTTACTCTGTACTTAGTTTTCTTCGCTAAGATTTTACTGAGAAAATGTTTAGTAAACATTTTAAAGCTTTTTAAATAGAGCACCTCAACGTATTAAAAACGTTTCTGTAGGTGTAGGCATAGGGTTCGTAGAACTATATTAAGTTTCGATGCTGCTTTAGTTATACGAAATATTTTCCAGTAAGCACTTTTAAAGATGTCCATCCACTTCACTCTAATCCTTTTTATGGGTTTTTAATACGCTCGAACGACCACCGGTTTCGCCGTGTGTGGTATTATGGTATTAAAATTTACAATTCCTATTTACGAGCGTCCCACATAGTGTTTCCGAAGTGAGCAAAAACAAGACGCGCTTAAAGATGTTTTCCATACAAGTCTCAAAGCTTTTTGTCTCAGATCACCTCGAAAAAACAATGTGTCACTGCAATACACCGCTTTTTCATTTATCCAAGGGCAAACCGAAATAACAGGTGCTGGGAATATTTACACGGTGCCTCTTTAGCTTTAATGAAGATTTCTTTCTTCTTTTCGTAAGTAACACATCTAGAAGTTTGGAAAATATCAAACACTAGACGTTAGATACCTATTTCACAGACAAATTAGTCAACAAAAAATAGCCTATGATCACGTGGTCTACTTTTTATCTGTGCCAAATAACAGAAAAATTGCTGAGATAAGCTCGTTCAAATTATTTCCCCCGTTTTTTCCACATTTTCCTTTATTTCTTCGCTCCTATTAGCCTTAGCGTGATAAAATATTATAGCCTATAGCCTTCCTCGATAAATGGGCTATCTAAAACTGAAAGAATTTTCGCGTTCAAACAAACAAACAAACTCTTCCGCTTTATAATATTCGTATAGGTAGGCAGTAGGTACGTTTAATGTAAAAGTTCGCTTTGAGTAAATGTTATAACAATATAATTATTATGTTTAGTGTTTACAGTAAATTGTGTGATTCTAGTGTATAATATAGTACTTTTTTCTGGATATTCACATTTTAGGTCAGAATAAAAGCCTTTTTGAAAGAAACTTAAATCAAGTATCAACTACGCAGCACATCTTAATACTCGTAAGGTAGGTAAATACGTTAGTATTTATACCATTCTTATTTCATTTTAAATGACAGAGCTTTTCTATATGCAAATGCCACAATTTTCAATTTCGGAGGATCTCAAGTGCTTAAGTGGCCGATTTATCTACCTAAGCCTGCATTTTATGGTCATTTAGTAAGGTTTGTATCGAGCAGGTGATTCTACAATTTATTTCAACGAGGAATTTCTAAAATATTTTTCAATTTTCATGAAATTTTTCTATTTAACGTGAGAGTATTGAACTTAAGACTTTATAATTTGCGATTCCTTGAAAAACTTAATTATAGAAGCCGTTCCCAAATAACTTCGCACAAAATATCCTTAATAAATACATTAAAGAAGCAAAAGTAACAATGGATAATTAATTTTAATGGAACCACAAACAAGAATACGTAGACAAATGTTGACAATGGAGGCTGTGCTCTCGTTGGGCCAACGACGACGGGAAAGGGCATTCGAGCCACATCCAACGTTTAATTAAAATTCGCGACAATGGTCCACACATGACATTCCTGATATTTCCGCCGTATTCATAATTTAAGTAAAATTAGATTAGTACGGCTGGCTGGTTTTGATATTTGGACACGTAATTATGTCTAGCTAAAAATTTAAATTTTAAAGGCCCTTAGAATAAAAGGATCGACACTGTGTCAACCAGGCGTTATGGTAATACAACGTCCTATCCTGATGCGTTATAAAATAGGCTTAACTGACAAGGATTATGCGTTATGGTATTTATGTCTAAAAAATTATAAAGTCAATTTTTTGACAATAGAATATCTATAGAAAAGCGTTGTAATAAAACTAGTTTCTTAGCAGACAGAAGCATTAAGGTCGTAGTTGACGGCGAATGCTCGGAAACTCAGTCTTTTGATGCTGGTGTCCCTCAGGGCTGTGTGCTATCGCCTACTCTATTCATACTACATATCAATGACATGTTACAGACCAACGGCATTCATTGCTACGCGTATGATAGTACAGGTGATGCTGTATATACCGGCTCCCCCAATATTTCTCGGCAAAATGTCATTGAGAGTCGAAACGAACTTGTGTCTAAGGTGGAGAATTCATTGGAGAAGGTCTCTGCATGGGGTAGACGTAATTTGGTCCAATTCAACCCCGCCAAGACACAAGTCTGCGCGTTCACCACTAAAAAGTCACCAATGGTCGTATATCCTCGTTTCGAGGGCACATCTTTAACCATCTCCCCTAGCATTGAGATACTTGGCGTCAACATATCGAGCGAAGTCCAGTTCCGATATCATCTAGAGGGTAAGGCCAAATTAGCCTCGAAGAAACTTGTTGTTCTTAACAGAGCGAGACAGTACTTCAGTCCGGACCAACGCTTACAACTCTACAAGGCGCAGGTTCGGCCTCATATGGAATATTGTTCTCATCTCTGGGCAGGGGCGCCTAAGTACCAACTGCTCCCTCTGGATCGTATCCAACGAAGGGCCACTCGAATTGTTGACTGCCATAGTGTTTCAAACAGCTTGGACCCCTTGGAATTACGCCGAGATGTAGCTTCACTCTACATCCTCTATCGGTTGTATCATGGGGAGTGCTCTGAGGAATTGTTCGGAATCATACCACCGGCAACTTTTCGCCATCGTCCCACGCGAAAAACATACCATCCTCATCACCTTGATGAGTGGCAGTCTTCCACAGTGCGTTTTTCGCGTAACTTTCTGCCGCGCACTGCAAAACTCTGGAACGAACTGTCACCAGCAGTATTGCCGGACCTATACGACCTGCAAACCTTCAAGAAAAGAGCGTATTCCCTCTTAAAAGGCCGGCAACGCACCTGCAGCTCTTCTGATGTTGCGAGTGTCCATGGGCGACGGTAGTTGCTTACCATCAGGTGACCTGTTTGCTCGTTTGCCCCCTTATTTAATAAAAAAATAAAAAAAAACAATGAATGAATGAACTGCATTCTGACAACAATTCAGCTGCTAAGTACTGCAAAAAAACATTAAAAAACATAACTTTAAAGAAAGTAAAAAAACTACCCCACACGAAATGTTAATAGCAATATCTTCCATTTAGGCATCAAATCTTAAGTTGAAATATACACAGACTTATTTCATTTAATATCACTGTTCAGCATTGAACATGTGAACAAGATCGCGTCGACGCACAATCATCATATTCCTACTCTACATAATTTAACCTAGTCTAAATAAAATGATGAATAGCATAATTTGTACTTATGTGTGTCGTGTTAGGAAATTTGTAAATATTTGTGTGTGTAAAGGTGAACAAGTATATATTGTAATAATTGAGAATAATAAATCAGATATCAACTTCTAGTTGTGTCTCACTCATCTCCCATTTCCTACCCTTAAACACTCGTCCAGGGCCACTCTCTGGAAGTGTTCCGACCGACTCCCAAATCCATACCGAGAACCTCTCACTGTGGCCAAGACACCTTTAGCCTAACCACAATCACCTGAGCCTGGGCGATTGACAGTGAGAAAATAATTTCCATCCTTTTATTCCTTTCAACTATCCGCCTGCTACATTAGGTCTCATGGTAGCAGGTTTCCTGGACTTATGAAATATATTTATATATTACAAAAACCTATGGTTAGGGCTAGGACCTTAGGGCATTAGGGTGGTAGGTGTTAGGGATCCTAGTGCTAGGGTACAGCTCTCCCCCATAATAACGTGAAACCTTATCCTGGGTTTTACAATCACTGAAATATTGAGAGCCCTAGGGGTTTTTTTAGCATTGTCCTTTGAAACATATTTTTGAAGTGAAAACTTCTTTAGCGGCGTTGAGCACTTTTGTGGGATGGGTAAAAACTGTGAAACTCGCGTCAGATTCTCGTGCTGATCGAAAAACCTTGGAAAAACCGTAAGACGGTTGGAGAGTAGTGTTTTGTGTCGAACTCGAACTCGAACTCGAACTCGAACCCGAACTCGAACTCGAACTCGAACTCGAACTCGAACTCGAACTCGAACTCGAACTCGAACTCGAACTCGAACTCGAACTCGATCTCGAACTCGAATTGATTGTATGGGTTTCGATTAATTAAAAAAAACGATTTTCATAAAAAAATGGGTTAAAAATGTAATCCATTGTAAGGGTTTCGATTAATTAAAAAAATCGATTTTTTAATAATCGATTTTCAGAAAAAATGGGTTAAAAAAATGCACAACGTTAATAATCAAGTTTTCACTTCTGCCGGCACTCCCGGAGTGCAACCCGTCTTTTTTTTTATCTGAGGTTGAATTTCGACCATTGGGCGGTCTCTAGTTAAATTAAATATGCAGAAACTTCGTGTCCCAGGAAAAGGACAACAAGTTTTTCGTTGCGAAAAAATGTACGGCTTTCCCGTGATAAACGAATTTCCACGCGAAAAATGGGCGCCATCTCTAGAGCTATATTTTCCAGTCTCAAATAATATATCCTACAGCCATTTTGTTCATATGAGTAAATTAGACCTACCTAAAAGTCTTCTATCGGAGACCTATCTCAGTTTTCATACTTTTGGGTATAATATTTATTTTAATATCAGCTCTGCCTAAAAAGGAAAATTTCCGCGTCGGTGGATCATCACTCACGAAAGAGTTTTAAGCAGAGGGCGGAAAACATAATTGTTAAACTCATTTCCCATTTGAGATGACTTGCAAGATTTTTCTATTAAGGAAGAAAAATACGTTTATTTAGATCTAAAATATTAAGATTACCTGAGGGGAGAGAGGCCAGCTTAATCTTATTTTTATGTCTACATGGTGTTCCATTAAATTTTAATAATCTTATTGTTTGTAGAACCTATAATATGACAATAGCCATTATTATGCCCAAATTCAAATTTACGTATTTGGTAGTTTTTATCCATATTTGATAGTACACCTAATATTAACTATTTTTTTTAGCAAATATTGTGGCCAAAATTATATATGTATTACTAAAATATAATTAAGAGTAAGTACTAAGCCGCAATGTAAAAGCTGGGTAAACGGCAAGTCGGTTAATCCTATTTCCGATGGAGGCATATAGAGGACACGACCGCACCGAAGTTAGTAACAAAATAACATGCGAGCGACCAACATTTCCTATAGTTCACAAAGTGGATTGCTCGAAGTTCACTTCAATAGCCAATCAATATCTGGCTTCCAACTCTGTAATAGATATTTCATTTGTTGTTCTAAAGATTTAAAACTAATTTTATGTTACGAGTATATTAGGTTAAAAAGAATATAGAGTAGACTTAATTGTCCGTGAAAATATTGCTAGTCCTAAATGCAATCAATTAATTTAAAAAAAAGACGGGTTGCACTCCGGGAGTGCCGGCAGAAGTGAAAACTTGATTATTAACGTTGTGCTTTTTTTTAACCCATTTTTTATGAAAATCGATTATTAAAAAATCGATTTTTTAAGTAATCGAAACCCAAAAAAAAAAAAAACAATCGATTGTTCGATTAATCAATTTCGATGTTATAACACTACTCTCCAACCGTCTTACGGTTTTTCGAAGGTTTTTCGATCAGCACGAGAATCTGACGCGAGTTTCACAGTTTTTATGCTAAGTACTCACATACGGTTTTGCTCGATCGAGCAATAACGTCGAGCAAAACCCGCGGCTCGGATTTTCGTCCACACATTCAGCATTACTCGATAGTTTTACTCTAAATTGATACATTTGATTCCATCAAGCTGGCTCGATGCGAGCCTTCGAGCTGTCAGTTTTGCGGCCCACACAGTAATTATTACTCGATTTGGAGTAAAACTATCGAGCAAAACCGTATGTCAGTACTTAGCATTACCCATCCCACAAAAGTGCTCAACGCCGCTAAAGAAGTTTTCACTTCAAAAATATAATTCTACTACATACCTAATTACCTTTTTGTCCTGTCCTGTTCCTCTATCTAAAAAGAGCGAAATATAATAATAATCAAGATAAAAATCCAGAAATGCAGACAAAAAAATTTTCAAGGCATTCATTACCCTCAATCATAACAAAAAACAGGATAATACTAAATTTTAGTATAGCGCTGAAATTATAGAGCTGAGGTTTAAGTCTGTTTAAACAAAGTTTAAGGCCGCCACTTACTGATAAATACTGGATAGGCTATCCACAACTTATCTGACAGATAAAGTATAGAGCACTTATCTGTCAGATAAGTTCTGGATATCCTATCCGGTACTTATCAGTAGGCGGTGAAACAGGCCCTTAGACACACATAAACTACGATACATTGTATATAACACACTTGCTGACATATGCGACTGCATCCATCTGATTGTGAGTAATTGGCGTCGAAGGCAATCGCAGCGGATATTAAACCCGACTTCGTGAATCGAAAACGTTGTGAAACATACACAAACATTAGCCTTAAGTACCAATAAATACTTTTGGCTGTTTTAAAGTTAATGTTTAAAAGTTATAAAGACTTTATTGTTAGAGTTTAAGTTGTAAACTAAAAACTAGTTAAGTTTTGTTGCTGGAACTCGCTAAATCAAATTTTCATTGCCATGATATTTCACGAATTGTTCGGCTAGCTAATGAATTGCTTTCGAGAAGCCATCAAAGGCGAGGCTTTCGGAGCAAGGATAATTGTTACTCCGAACTTTTTACAATTGAGACCGACTGTGTCGTTTACGCGTTATTTTTATTTTCGCGGGGAGAAAAGTACATTTGTGTTTGTCGTTTGGCGTGTCAAATACTGAAAATGCCACGGTATTCGTAAATCACAACAGCTGGGGTGATAGCGGGGTTGGGGTGACCATTATTTGATGTTTCCACGGGAAAAATATTGCTGCGTTTATTTTTATTAAGAACGTTGTTTTAAATTGAAAACACTTTTTGTACAATAAAAATTTTAACAGCTTATGAATTAAGGCTAAAATAAATAAGAAGCTAAGAGATGAAGTTACATTATAAGATATAGGTAGGTACTAGGTAGAGAATATAAAACATTTTCAGAATATTACGTTATAATTTCATAACGCTATATTTTCGAGATAGAGATTAATACATAAAGCGTTCACTCGACTTCAATGAACGTCGTAAAATAACTAACTTTCGCGATAATTTGCGCCCTACGAAAACCGATTTACAAAATTTTACACACAATATTGAAGCGAAATTCATAAACAATTATGGACTTAAAAGAATACAATAAAATTTTACGAGTCGGAGAGCCTAGGGCGAGAAAATTGAATATTAAACGGTTTTATGTCCGCTATTTTCGTGAAGTATGGTTACGGAGTGTGGGCGCGGGGTCTGGCCGGCAGTCTGCCGCGCGACGCCGGCCGGCGACACCGTCTTGCCGACACACCGGCCGACACTCGCCGACACTCCCCGACACGCCGACATACGACGATAACTTCGCCGACATTCATGGATTGTGATTTGTTTTGTTGCTTAAGGTAAATACTGTGCTAAATGTTACTTAAACGAAAAAATATAATTAAAAACTCACCCCTAAGTTCACTTGAAACGTTATGGTGAAAGAAAAGTTGATAACAAGAAAATGCAATTTAAAAACAATCAACTTTATGAATGGCATTATAAGCTTTTGTTCTTTCAAGTTATAAAGAAAAGCGATGAGAATACACTGCTGAGCGAGTCTAATTAATGTGGTCAACCCACAATTTTCTTTTCATTGTAGTATTATAAAAAATTGATTTATAAAAGCGAACCCCGGTTAATTAAACCCAAAATCTAAATAGATAGTATATTAAACAACGCCACAAGTTCACTTAGTTTTGTTACACCTTGTATTATTTTCTTCCTGATAAGTGCCGGATAGGCTATCCACAACTTAACTTGACAGATAGAGTATGGAGAATCTGTCAGATAAGTTGTGGATAGCCTATCCGATACTTATCAGAAAGTGGTAAAACAGGCCCTTAAGATTCCGTTACATACATAAGCTTTACAATGCAGGCCAAGCTTGTAAAAGCTTGTTAAACATTTCGTAATAGATATATAGCTTAGGGTAATTTTTATCAGGAAAATTTACAGAGAACAAAATTGCATGCAACGTTGGCATGAAAATATGTTATAAAAACCGCGGATTTTATTTTGGAAGTTATACATTACTAGTGGTCCGCCCCGTCCCCGCCTGTGGTACATACATATTACATAGCCTATAGCACTCAGGAACATCTTAGCTATACATTGGTAAAAGAATTTTTTAAATCGATCTAGTAGTTCCTGAGATTATCGCGTTCAAACAAACAAACAAACTCTAGACGTTCCGCGCGGCTTCGCCCACATAAATTAGGAATTTTACGAAAACCGTTCATTTTCCGCAAATAATAGCCTATGTCCTTTGACTTGGTCTGTACATCTGTGGCAAATAACTTACAAATTCATCATAGTTCGCGAGATAAGCGGCTTCAAATATTTTTCCCGGTTTTTTCCACATTTTCCTCTGTTTTCTGTTTTTTCGCTTCTATTGGTCAAAGAATGATAACTTATAGCCTTCCTCGATAAATGGTCTATCTAACACTGAAATAATTTTTCAAATCGGACCCGTAGTTCCTGAGATTAGCACGTTAAAACAAATAAATGAACAAACAAACTCTTTCGCTTTATAATATAAAGTATAGAAGTATAGATATGTATAGATTAAAAACGCTTAATATAAATAATCTATAATGACCAGTGCAGGAGACAGGTGGTCGGTGGGATCATAAATTCCGAACTAATACAATTAACACCAGCCGGCCATCTATAACCTCATTAATCATTGATATCATGAATGAATCAACAGAATGTTACTGTGTTTCTGTACGTAACTATTGTATATTATGGTAAACTAGCGACCCGCCCCGGCGTCGCACGGGTATAAAATATATAGGTAGCCACTGAAAAAATGATTAAAATCGAAAGCCTATGGATCCTTCACGTGGTCTACTTCTTATCTGTGCCAAATAACATAAAAACTGCTCCTGTAGTTCGCGAGATAAGCCCTTTCAAATAATTTCCTCCGTTTTTTCCACATTCTTCTATTAGTCTTGGCGTGATAAAATATAGCCTATAGCCTTTTTCAATAAATGGGCTATCCAACACTGAAATAATTTTTCAAATCGGATCAGTAGTTCCTGAGATTAGCGCGTTCAAGTTAGCCCTTTCAAATAATTTCCCCCGTTTATCCACATTTTCCTCTATTTCTTCGCTCCTATTAGTTTTAACGTGATAAATGGGCTATCTAACACTGAAAGAATCATCAAAATCCGTTGCTTAGTTTTAAAGATTAAAGAGAACAAAGGGGAGAAAAAAACAAAAACATGAGAGAAAAAAGCGACTTTGTTTTATAATATGTATAGAAGATACTATAAATAAACCATAATAATTAAGCTAAAGACGATTTAGCTGCTGGTGAAATATTCCTAAAAAAGGATAACATGTAAATAAGGTCTTCAATGTACATCGTTTCGATACGAAATAAACGTAGCATTTAGATTTGGATTCTATAGTTCACAGTTTTACTCAAACTCAAAACAGTAAAAGAATCTTATCTACTCCAATAATTAGGAATATAGAACTCGCTAAAAGCTTTCATTATAATTAGGGGGAAGTTTTTCTGTATTACGAGGAGTCAGAAAATGAATATTTTTGTCTATTTAACATCGCTCCTGGGTATCTTAAACAAAGTTACTTGAGCGTGAACCGTTTTTGCCGCGGAAGAGGGTTTTAAAATACAATAAAACATGGCTGCTATTGTAAGGCTGCGAGCACATTATTATGGAAATGCTCAGGTAAACAGACGGCAACACGATGGTAACTCATTTCGCTCGTTAGTAACACCGGCTTTCGGCGTTTTGAGCTCAAATTTAATTATAGCTAAGATTTCACAAACGTAACTTTACCTCTAAAAGAAAATTTTGATAAAGTAATCTAAAATATTGGGTTCGCGTCAGGAACGGATTTTATTACGTTGTATTAATTCCAATTAAAAATGATGTTATTATAAAAATAACATCATTTTTCATTGGAATTAGCAGTAACAAATTAGAGAATAAATCAACATTCGACCTTTTAATATGCTCTTGTAGGTATTGAACATCTCCGCAAATATTTTCACAGGATACCAATTACGCCCATACGTTTGTATGAAAATAGGTCTCGCCTACGAACACCTATAAAATGATATAATAATAATATAGAGAAAAATTTTTATGTAATAAAAAGATTAAGCACGAAATTATAGGATAATATTATATTGAAAGTCCATACTTAAGAAAATCGTGTTTATTCCGGTTATTTTCATTAAAAAATCTAAGGTGAAAATAAAAGGATATCTGCAAACGATGAGGTAGTTTGGCGTATGCTCAAACTTTTGACTAAAGGCATTAAACCTACTCTACATACAGGTTAAGTAAACATGGATCGAGCTCATAAAAACAGCTAACGTCCAACGATTAAACAAACATACAAATAAACAAATATTTATTTTTGTAATGAAACGCAAATCAAATATTGAATACAGAAGCCACTGCGGGAATTTAAACGATCAACGATTTGGGCCCGTCCGTACCAGCCCGGCTGATCTAGATACGAGGTAACACGCTCGTTTCCGTACTCGGTACGTAACTATTTGTACTTCCTGAAATGTTGATTTTCTTCCTATCTAACGTACACTAAAGCAAATGTTAATATTAAGCAATGCCAGGGATAAGGTTTGCTATTTGCGTGTGCTATCAGAGAAGTTGATTCCTAGGCAGATGCGGAACCCACGTAGTTTGGGCGCGTTAGCTCAAACCCAGCGAGACGGATCACAATTAACTTTGAATTGACATGATCATCATGACCAAATTACGTTGGTCTGTTGACTGCCTAGGAATCAATTTCCTCGATGGTACAAAACTTACATTCGACAGTTGTGACAACGAAGCTAGCCTATATTTTATCCAAGACATTATGTCATATTATATGTGCCTATACAATGTGTCCCTTACATAGATTTCAGCATGAAAGTAGCAGCGCTGAAAGAACATTTTTAGTTTTGTGATTTGTATGGGCAAGCGCCCCATTGACATGAATTTTTCCATACAACAGTGAAAAAAGGTACTCCTTCAGCGCTGCTACTTTCTCAGCGAACTCTATATAGGAGACCCAAATACACCCTAAATTATTATTGACAGAATTAACGCTTCGTTTATTCGGTGCCTGCGAAATATTTTGTTATATGTATATTTTAAAATTTTTACAACGCTGTCTTTTATTTTCAATGCAAGTTATCTAAATACCCGCTAACACATTTTCTAAAGAAATAAAAAAGGGATCACAAACATTACAGATATTATGTCTCTGCTATCTGTTTGAAACGATTCGCGAAAAATAAAATCTTTGTGTTTAAAGAGCTTTCCGCACATAATGGATAGATTAAATGTATACAGCTCAGTATGACGCATTCAAAATGGAGGGCCCAAATCAATTGGATCAAAGAGCAGACGCTCGCGATGGTATATTTTAATGGAAATTTTAAAATACTTACTGTATAATTTGTTAGCGACAAGAATACGGTGAAAATGTTTATTTTATTGCATAACAATCACATAGTAGTATTGCTGATTTAACAAGTCCTTGGTCCATTTTATATTTAACTAGCTGTTGCCCGCGACTTCGTCCGTGTTAACATAGTATAATAACAAAGATGGATAGTTTTCCCCTTTTTGTGATTCCTTGTACAAAGGGTAAAAACGGGACCCTATTTAAGCAAACGTCAAACGCAAACGTCAATAAACTTTCATGTTTCTAACTCAAGAAATGACGGATTTTCATTGAAACTTTCTACCCCAATTTCACCTCCTTGGGGGTAGAATTACCAGAAACGCTTAAATACGTATCCATTAATTTTTAATCAGTAGCACAAAAATAAAGTTTCATGTTTCTAACTCAAGAAATGATGGACTTTCATTCAAACTTTCAACCCCAATTTCACCCCCTTGGGGGTAGAATTTCCAAAAACGCTTAAATACGTATCTATTCATTTTTAATCAGTAACCCAAAAATAAAGTTTCATATTTCTAACTCAAGAAATGACGGACTTTCATTCAAACTTTCAACCTCTATTTCACCCTATTCGGGGTGAAATTTTCAAAATTCCTTCCTTAGTGAGTGTCTACTTAATAAAACAACCCTACTCACCAAATTTCGTTGCTGTAACTTTAACAGTTTTTGCTCGGCGATGATGAATCAGTCAGTCAGTCAGTCAGTCAGTCAGGACATGTAATTTTATAAGGATAGATAACTAGACGCCTGCAACACCGTTGCGCAAAAATTCATTTATCGTGCCGAAACCATACTTTTTTTTCGGAAAAACGTATGTCGAATGCATCGGCATTCGGCATACATTTTTCCGACTATAATAAGTATCTACTTATCCCGATACTCAAATAAGTATATCCATACCAAATTTCAGCAAAATTGATTCAATGGTTTAAGCGTGAAGAGATACCTAACAGACAGACAGACACTTTCGCATTCGGCATTTATAATATTTAATGAAAGTCTGGATATGGATAGTAGATAGGAAAAGGACTGGACCGAATACTGAAATAATTCGTATTTGCCTCAAAAGAAACGCGAAACTGATTTTCGGCACGTTTTGTAAGTTGACAAACAATCTCCCCCCCCCCAGCCGTAAACCTCCAATCTGCGGATTAAGTATTGCGCGATTTCATTTGTATTCCCCGCACGTGATGAATTACCCAACTCACTTATTTTTTATTTTCCTGTTTGCAACGATTTCGCCCTCTTTAATAACGTATAATTCATTAATTTTTACGTTTCCCAAATATTATTTCTAAAGAAAATATTTTTAACCTCCGACGCAAACAGAGTTTTGTGATAAGTAATTTATGACGTATCTACTGTCTACTAATTGTGGCATCATAGCTCATAAATGAATAAACTGATTGAGCTCCTGGCCACGTCCCTGATATTTTACAATCTATAAGTATTACGGCATTTATCACCAGCTATAAATCTACACCTGGATAATTTAAGTGACGCTTAAAACACAACCAAATAATACAAACGAAAAACATTATTAAATTCTGGAATTTTATCACAATAACAGTAGCCTGTCAAGGTACTATCGAATCACCTATTTAACTTTAGTTTGTTAACGAATTTTCAAAATTCGCTTAGACTTAACTAATTTGCAATAATTAAACGGAATGTAACGAAAACAATAATACACAATAGACAATTTAATTTGTTAGACAAAGTTCCAGAACTTTTTGTAAAGGTATTTAAGACCGGGCTGCCAAAAATATAAAAATACCCGCCTACATACCCCGCTATCCTCCAATCGTGATATAATGATTCCATGAATCGTGACCGCATGAATTGTACTTTGCGCTAATAGTGAACAATATCGCGTAACAAGGGTTCCCGCATTAAAGCACGAAAGTAAAGATCGTAAGTCCCAAAACTGTTTTTTGATGATTACTTAAAAACTAAAAACAATAGGTACAAATATTTCCTTTAGCTATTATTTTACAAAGTGTATGATTGTAGTAGTGCAAGTTATTTAATGATAGTAACTGAATAAGTGTAATAGATATTTGTTGAAAGGCCCAGAAATATTCATAATTTCAAAAAATATAACTATCGAGTCAAAATAAGTGAATCGTGTTTTCCGTTAGGCTAATATCATATAAATATACAATGATTAAATAAATCTCAATTTCATTTAAGTCAATCGCCTTCCGGGACCGTAGTCCGTAATACTTAAGTATTAGAAAACACAGCAAACTTTGACAGCTCGCTCTTAAGAGCGTCGTTACTCGTTATCGACACGATTAAAATGTGTTTTAGAATTTTCGTTACGTTGTTTTGAAAATATTTTGCAACTTTCAATTTTTACAATGTTTTCGACAGACATGGTTGACTGGGACATTTATTAGGGGCACTGTATGATTTAAATATAGCAGTAGAGACCTAAAACATTTAGTCTGAATTTAAATGAATCTAAAGTTCTTAAACTCCGGACATTAATTAAATAGATCATAAAATAGTTCCAAGAAGAGGAGAGCTTACAATAATACGTATGCATATTAATCTTACCTTCTACGAAACTTCAAAATTAATTAATTAATATCGATCTTAGGTCCCTAAGGTGAAACATATTCCGAAACTTACTGCCTCAAGTTGTACATCCGCCCACATAATATTCCATTCGCCTGCCTCTCGTACCATCAGAGAAGTTGATTCGCACACAGATTAGGACCTACAATATTTGGTCGTGTTATGTCAGATCCGTGTTTATTCATAATCTGCAGACTGGGCTTGACGTACCCCGACCAAATTACGCAAGTCCGTCATCTATCAATACGTACAACGTTGTACGAAAGCAACATAGATTATGCTCGGGTTGCGATTTAATATTGATGGGGCAAATGATCCTTACCCCGCTACATTATACAATATACATATTATTACCACTTACGTATTTTATGCATGGTACATATATACTAACAGAGAAATAGTTACATAAGCATAATAATATTAAAATTATAATAAAGTTAAAGTTTGTAAATGCAGGTGTAAAAGCACTTTTCTGTCATGCGTGTCATCGCCCGCGCGCGGATCTGGTTCGCACCAACTTTAACTGTTTCTTATGTCAATGGGTTCGCATGAAAGTTGCCCGCATTCTTCTAGCATTTCATAGATGTTTTTCCTGTCATGCGGGTAACACGCGTGCGGCCATGGACATGCTGTCAGTTGTCACCCGCATACGGACTACGCGCGCGGGTGACAAGTACAACACGCACGCACGACAGGAAAAGCGCCCTGACATTGTACTTAACCCTGCGTAAACCACTTTTTACATGTTGATCCATGTAACGTCTATCACAATTCACATCAGCTCATCCCACTTTGAAGACGTATATTCGACGATACCATGATATAATTATTTTATAATAAATTTAATCTTCTGCAATTACAGAAATTACAGAGTCAACAAAGATTAATAAGTGTTTACATTTTGTAACTGAGGTTTGTTACACCCACGTGCCTTTTGGAAAGTTAAACAAATACTTTTAACAACCCATTGACACACTGTGAAATAAAAGGTTACACGTAAACGAGCGAACCCAAAACACCACAACAAACTCACATTAAAACTTTGTTTTTTCACAGTATCAAAGTAATCTTGTTATCACAAAATTTGACCCGGCCTTTCGCAGATATAATATCCGTCCAATGTAAAATCATGAAACGCCAAAACTTGTGTTAAATTGTAGTGAGGCTCGACCAAACCGCCCCTGTCTAGGATGGAAAGTTTATACAAATTTGAGTTAACGACTACGCCTATCGCTTTAGTCTGGCCATTTATCACAATCTACAGACCGTCCGTGACTCGACAAAACCGTTTCGGGAATCGCTATAAATGGACTTTAATGTTTCATACAACAAAACGTGATGTGTTTCATACTTGTCGTCCTCATTTAAACTTTGATTTAAATATTAATTGAGTCAGTTGTTGTCCGCAACTTTGATGAGTCAAAAGCGTGGAAATTATTACACTTTTTAGAGATCTTAAAATTTTTTCCATATCAAATTTCATTAACAGTGTTTTAGCGGCTTAAGCGTGAAGCGATAACTAACAAAGTGACAGACAGACAGACATTCGCATTTTCAATAATAGTATGGATTGTGAAACTACGTTATTTTTCAAGAATATTTCTAATATTCCCAACCAACCAAATTAGTGAGGGAGCCCTAGAATAATTTTTTTTCTGATTACTGACAAGCTAATTTTTTGTGAGTAGCTACATTTTGATAAGACGAACAACATTTTTATTTTCGAAAAATCTCGAAAGTGGTAGCTAACAGAGATAGAAAGGATTTCATACTTTGACTTGATGGTCCTAAAATATGGATTGTTTTATTTGTAGGACAAGGTTACTTTTAAATTATGTAACTATTAACCTACCAATATACAAAAAAATAGCTGGTAGGGGGTAGGGGTAAGAGTAACCTTATCCTACAATTAAAACATATTTTAGGACCATGAAGTCAAAGTATGAAATCCTTTCTATCTCTGTTAGCTACCACTCTTCGAAATAAAAATGTTGATCATCTTATCAAAATTTAGCTACTCACAAAAAATTAGCTTGTTAGTACTTAATCACAAAAAAAAAATGTTTTAGGGCTCCCGTACTAACTAAAGTTCGTCTTCTAAATATATGTATAGAAGACTACCTATCTTACAAAGCCGAGAGCTCAGTAGTTACTTTGTAAAAGAATATAATCAAGAAAAAATCTCTATGTTTGATATTTTTTGTTTTAATTATGAAGGTCACAAAGCTAGACTACTAAATAGTACCAAAACCCAGGCACCAATCTCACAGGGATCTTACTTTTGTCCTAAAAATGAAACCTAATAAAAGTCATCAGAGTGTGATGAAACAAAAGTCGCCCCAGTTTCAAGTTGGTCGTTTTAGGTAAACGAGTTTCCAACGGATATTAGCAGCTGAATCAGCTACTCGTATTCAAATTATTTTTAACTGTGAGAGCAGTCGGCGTCTCATGAATTTCCCTGTCAAGTATACTTAGGCGGATGGAATTTTCATTTAAATCAAGTGTATATTGTATAATATTTGCTTAGTAAAGTGTTGAGATAGGATCTTTCATATATTTTAAAAGCCTACCTGCTCTGCTGCAAAATAAATATTTGAAAGCAACAAACTGTTACAAAAATATTTGTTTATAAAAAGAACCTGTAGAAATTCGTGTTTAACCACAGAATATTATTAGTTGTTTAACGTTAAAAAACGTTCGTCATATTATTATATAGTTTTCCAAAAAGTACTATACAAAATTTTAAAAACAAACCGAACAAACCTTTTGAGAAGTTCTTGAGAACACCGAAGCTGAATAAGGTTTTGAAATTAAAAGAACATAATAAGCAAAATTACGCAATGAAAATGTTCGTAGACGTTCGTGTGCTGAATCAGCAGAAATATTACAAGGTAACATCAATCGGAAGCCCCTCAAACAATGCTTAGCTAAGGGCTCCTTCCAATAAATTAAGAGCCACTTCCATTTTCAATTTTTTTTTTGTTTTCAATTATGTCTTTGGTAACATTATTTTAATTTATAATTATTACTGTTAGGTGGTCGCGAATTTTGTTAGGTTCACAAAAATGAGGTTTAATTATCGCGATTATAATATTTTGTTACTAATAAGCGACAACATCGTTACAGAGAATAGATAGATAATTTAAAAAAACATCTAAGATTTAATGCAAATAATAGTGGTCAATTTCTTTGTTCCAGATACAGCAATGAAAGCGAAGGCGTATATCACATAATGTGATCCGCTTACTGACGTGATGCAATTAGTAATGGTAAACTTTTTAATCATGTTTGACGTGGTGTTCGTATTCTTCCTGTTCCTGATCGCGGTGACATGTATCATGAACTACATGCCCGGGCGGAGACGGGAGGAGGTTCTAGAAGAGTTAGGGAATGACGTCATTCCCCCACCGCCGCTGTTCGCCAGCGAGGAGCCTTGTAGCCGTGACACGTACGTCGTCATCACACCGCCCCCGGACAACGTGAGGACGAAAAACGGATGCCCCATACACGTCGTGTAGTTAACAAAACAAACGTAAGTATCCATCCATATTCTTTAACATTTACGTGAGACGTGACGTGAGGCCAGTACTTAGAGCGCTTACAGACAATCGGCACGTGTCGGCGGCAGTCGACGGCAGACGACGGCACGTGTCGGCGGCAGTCGACGGCAGACGACGGCACGTGTCGGCGGCAGTCGGCGGCAGTTGACGGCAGCCGTCGACAGTTTATAACGCTTGCAGTTGTGACGTAACGCGTAAAGGTAAGCGTCCACAGGTCGGTATAGTACGCAACGGACGTTTCGCATCAGACGGATATTTTTTTTACTGTACGTCTCACTGTATCGGCAGCGTACGGATTACCGACTAGCTAGTATGTTTATCTTCAAATTAGTCCAAACAAAGTTCCTAAGTCAAAATTTCTGCTTTCGACTTTTCCATCCATACCCCCCTTTTGAGCATTCATTTACTAGGCTAAACAGTAATCCGTACACTGCCGATTCAGCGGACGTACTGTGAAAAAAATATCCGTTTGATGCGAGATGTCCATTGCGTACGATACCGACCTGTGGACGCTTACCTTGCGGGGTAGGTCACAACTGGGGGCCTACCACCACCTCTACTAACCGACATCGTTTGACAGATAAGAATTTATTACTTTAACATCAAGCTAGCGATCTTAAAAAAGTTGATATTTCACAGCAGATTTAACATTGTTTTGCATGTTTTACTGTTTTTTAGTAAAATTATATTTAAAAATTGAGTATGGTTATGTTGTTGTAATCTTACAACAAAGTGTTCTGGAAACATGATAGTTTTAGGAAAGGTCGTGGTAGCGTCATAAACTGTCAAAGACTGCCGTCGACTGCCGCCGACTGCCGCCGACACGTGCCGTCGTCTGCCGTCGACTGCCGCCGACACGTGCCGCCGACTGCCGTCGACTGCCGCCGACACGTGCCGCCGACGCGTGCCGTTCGTCTATAAGAAGCCGTGTGTAGACATCCATGTCGGAAGTTTTTCTCTATTTTAACCGCTGAATCATATTGATTTGGTACGTAGATACCTTTAATCTCGGAAATAGGATTCTCCTTGTTGTCAACGTGTTTGGTTCTGCGATAAGCGAAATGCTGTCCAATAAAGTTGCGGGCTGCTTAGAATAGTTATTAAATAAAAGCAATAATTGAATTAAACCTATCTAATGAAATAAACTATTTTTTCTACGCCATTGCCTACGAAACCGCTACGAAAGATTCGTAGCAGTATCAAAGTAAAAAATAATTTGTAGTTTGAACACCATTCCTACTTTATTTATATATTTTTTGGCATCTTCATAATATATGTTTTTATTTCTTTCAGCATACAGAACCGTAGGAGTTTATAAAGAAGCCTTATGAAATAGTAGACATCATAATGTAGAAATTTTTACCAAAATAGAGGAGTTAAAAATGTAACCATAATAAGGAAAGACTATAATATAGAAGAAATTGGGACTCAAGTGTTGATAGTAGTATTGAGTTTCGTAGCTAGTCAATATGGCCTAAAGATAATGTTACTTTTGTTCATTCTTTTCAATTCATAAAAGTTCAAAATCAAACAATTTATTTTTAAAAAGTACTATAGTTTATTTAAATAAATCTAAGCTCTATCAGAGGTAATGCGACGAGTATGGTCATCCGCATTTAAATTTTTAATTAAAATATTTTGAACTTTTGTGACTCTTTTATGTATCCTAAAATACACAGACTGTAAAAATACGAACGTGACCATAACGTTAATGAGGGCCATCTCCCGAGGACGGACACTGGAATTATTTCCGCTCGTAGCGAGGACACATCTGAAGATTTTTCGGTCGGATTGTCAACTCACAAAGAAATTGTTGTCGTCAAACAGTTGACGAGTATTTTAGGCCCACCTTACACTCGTTATGTAAGTAAATCAAATATCATTATAGAGTTTGTATAAATCATAGCTAACGAATAACTAATCAAGTGTTCAATGTTACTGAGAACAAAAATAATTTAAGGTGTATGTGACTGAATATTAGATAATAATATAGTGATATTATGTGAATAGTAACATGCTTTTAATGTGCCTATAAGTTACATGTTTCTATGGCACGCAGAACTAAGTAGGTACCTCATTCTTCAGGTGACAAGATTATTTCTGTGTGTTATAATATGTTTGCCATACATGATACAAGCTCTAGATATCTCCTACTTTGTCACGCTCAGCTCCTATGGCTTCATTGGATTTAGCGGATATTTGTTGCAAATAAACTAACTACATTTTTTCTTATTGAAAAAGAACATAATTTGTATTCTTTTAATGTCAAAGTTAAGGACCAGAAAGTAGGACCATCGGAAACGTGGGAAAAATATATGTGTGGCACTCGGAGACTGCCGCAATAAAGCTATTGCATAGCATATTTTATCAACTTATGCAATTGTAATTTGCATACGTCTAGTCGCATGCACATAAACACCGTGCCGAAGTCTGGCAACGCCGTAGCGCTGTGCCGGTTGGAGTGGTGTGCGTTAGGTTTTTTCGTTACGGAATTTATATAAGCTGCTCTCAAAGCCCGCTATAAGAGTTCTATGCAATAGCTTAAAAAGTTAAAAGGAACCAATATTGAATGAAGTGACATATCTTAGGATGGATAATGGATTAGTTGAAGCCTTAAAAAATGGATCCACAAACATACTCAATCGGCCTTATCAACAGAATAAGACAGGACTTTACTAATCCATATTGCTGTCTTTGTTTTATACATTCGAAAAGCTATTTGAAAGACAACGACAGCTACATGGATTAGTTAGTCCTACCTTATTCTTCGCTTATTAATAAGGCCCAAATGTCAGATTATTTTTTTGCTTCGTCAACGTCTCAGGTAGGTAGCGAACATTATTACTTTTACTATTTTAAGATGACTTTCCAATCCTCGCGGCAAGCGCTCGCGAATCGCGATCGACCGACGATCGATTTTTCGCCTGTCGGTAGCGGTTGCTTGCGGCAAAGATCGGAAAGCCACCTCTAGTTATATTTGCAATACATGGGGCATTTCATTTCATTAATTTCCTCTGCTTTCTACTATAATAGAATATTGTTTATATATTTTTTACATCATAGAAGATATTCTATGATGTAAAAAAATATGTACCATCGAGGAAGTTGATTCCTATGCAATTGACAGACCAACGTTATTTGGTCGAATATGTCAATTCAATGTTAATTGTGATCTGTCGGCTGGGTTTGACGTAACGCAACCAAACTACTTAGGTCCCCGATTTGCATAGGAATCAACTTCTCTGATAGTACATAATACCTACAAGTTTACAAACTACAAATCCGATTTTGTTATTGTTGTTCCGATAAGAAAAATTAAAATTACAAATGTCAAAAATATGTATCTCATATTTAAGTTTTTTATTTTTATTTTGTAAGCAATGATCATTGCAATATTTTAATAGATTTTGTGCAAGTAATACTGTAATCTGCGGACTGATTCACGATTTCCGTTCCTTCGAGCGCGGAATCCTTAGCGCGGCGAGCGTTTATTGTGCGCTTTTATAATTGCGGACTTAACGTTATCGTGGATGCCGACTTCCACAATAAAACGTTGGGTACGTTAAATGCCCTTTTGATTTTACGCACCGCGGACGTTTTGTGCGGTTCGCGTCGTGATGTCCTCTAACGTGCACGTTAAAAAGTTATCGTCGACGGAAATTTAAAAGCGTCTTCATATAATATTTCCATACATTTTACTTTCCTATGTTATCGTTTTACCGTGGACGTCAACGATATTACCGCCACGTCCAAAATTATAAAAGCGCACATTGGATATCGCGCAATGAAGTTTCCGAATCGGAGTCGAATTGAGCAACGTGAATCAGGGCCCTGAACTGTAAATTAGGTGTAAGTAATGGTAAATGAAAGACAATACATATTGTGTTACGGCAAATCTCATATCGTTCTAAAATTAGTGTATTTATAATGAGATGTACTACGTTATAAGTTAAATTATAATAATAATATACGTTATCGTGTCGTGGTTGGTAAAATCGACGAGGAAAGGACACGTCTTTCTTTAGTAAAAAGTATCGAATTATTACTTTTTCTACATAACATGGTACTTAGATTACTAATATATTCTTTATGATTATTTTTTTCAAGTAGAAATAACATTATTTGTGGTTTAAAAAATGTTATTGCAAATTGTTTGTAAATTAATTAGGTAACTTTTATTGAATTTCAATTCAGACTTATTATATCGTGTGGTAAATAAAGAGTTCTCAATTCTCGAAGATAGTTAAAAATATTGGATTCGCAGTTTCAGTTTCAGGAATAAAAATTAGGGACAGTTCACATTGTCACGGAACGTTGTGACGAATTTTTAATGGGCCATTTCAAACAAGTCTGTCGATTTAATGTGTATCTTCTTGTAAAGTAAAAAGTTTAGTTTTAAGAAGCCCATTTACTCCATCACATCGCATCGCGGCGTCTGTAATGTGAACTGAAAGTAAAGCCAAAATGCGAACTAACGTAATGTTATTTTGCATTTTAGCTGCAAACTTAAGGTACAATTCCGTGCATCGCGATCGATCGCGGTCGTGCACGACCTACGACTGTCGTCGGACGCTCGCGACCATAGTCAACGTATGAAAATGTATGGCACCGCTTCCGAGGCCCGCGACTGACGCGCGCGGCCTACGACTGTCGTAAGCCGCGCGCGATCGTGTCTTGAAGTTATAACAGTCGCGCACGACCGACGACAGTCGTAGGCCCCGCGCGACCGTGTCAAAGTTATATGGCACGATCGCGCGCGGCTTACGACAGTCGTAGGCCGCGCGCGTCAGTCGCGGGCCTCGGAAGCGGTGCCATACATTTTCATACGTTGACAATGGTCGCGAGCGTCCGACGACAGTCGTAGGTCGTGCACGACCGCGATCGATCGCGATGCACGGAATTGTACCTTTACATTACTAGTATTTTTTTTACTTGTTTGGCAAACTGCCTACTCGTAGTTTATACTTCGAGCGTGTACCGAAACTTCAGTTAAACTTTCCATGCGGATTAATTAAAAGTAAAATCACGTCAAAGCTTTGGTTAACCAACCACGACTGCAACGTGTTAATTGTTAGCCCACATAGTTGTACGATTAATTATAAGGGCGTGGACTACGGTGTCTACGGTACGGCACCGCCGCCGTCGTGTACCGGTGTATTATAGAGAGGTACAGATTTACCCAATACTTTCTTTGATTTTGTTTTCTCTTCATTCGTCGTCGTCGTCTTAACAGCAGCAGGAGCAGGATACGTCTTTCGCGGTCCATATCAAGCCAAAACTGTAATTTTGGTAGACATGCCGCGCCTTTCGCTGGCGGCGGTGCCGTACCGTTGCATGGCAAAAGGCGCCGCACCGTAGACATGGATCCACGCCCTTAGGTTAGTTTGTCTGCCGCCGCCGTCACCGGGACGTCACCGACAAAAATTTTGCCAGTCTACGCCAATACAAAGCAGCGGCGACATATTGTGTCGCAAGACCAATGTCTGAAAAAAAAACCAGAGCTTCGGTCATAAAATGCCATTTTATATAAATTGACGGTGAATTCCTGGTGACGGCGGCGGTGGAAAAACGGCTAGGGTTGATTCAGACCGCAACGCGACGAACGGATTAATTTCTAACTTTATATGAATTTGACAGATTCGCAAGACGTCTCACGCAATTGAAATCTGTCAAATCTATACTTAAATTTATGCCGCACCGCGCCTTGCCTCGCCTCGTCGCATTGCGGTATGAATTGACCCTTAGGGTTGATTCGGACCGCAACGCGACGCGTAGATATGCGCCATTTCTAAATTTGTATGAATTTGACAGATTCGCAAGACGTCTCGCGTAATTGAAATCTGTCAAATCTATACAAATTTATGCCGCACCGCGCCTTGCCTCGCCTCGTCGCGTTGCGGTCTGAATGAACCCTTATTGTTATAGTGCGAAATAATAAAAATAGGTCGGAGGGAAATTCACAATTTTAATTATATCAAAAGTCAGCCAGCTGATGAATGTTCAGTTGGGTAAATCTTCAATTAAATTAATTAATGAAATCATGTAACTTCCTTGCAGCTGTTAGTGTACATTTTTTTGTAACTAAAATAATATCGTATAGTGTTTGTCTAGTTTTTTTATATTGTTTAATTTTTTGTGTAAGCACAGGAGACATAATATTATTTAATTTTGAAATCCGTTTCTAACTGTTAATTGATAACGTAATTTTAAGTCTCGTATTTTTTTATATTGATTTAATTTCCAATTACCCACTAATTTTTGTCTGAGAAATGTGTAAAATAAATTATAGCACTAAACAGTGCACAAACTGAACTTTTTTTATAGGAAACCTACCTTAAAACATAGTTGAACCAAGAAAATCTTATTTATATTTTGCAAAAATATTTTTTCTGCAAGTCGTAATATTTTGTCATTAAAAAACTATGTTTTCTAGGACAACAAAGTATGCAAAACGTTTTGACGCCACATCTCATTAAAATGAGAGTCATTAAAGAGATATAGAGCGTTTAAATCGTTCAAACTCTATGTACTTACTGACTTTAGAGTTTAGACTTATGAGTTAGTGTGTTTGTACCACATCATGTATCCTAGAATACTGGCTATTCACAAGAAATCCTCTAGGGTCGCAAAGATATCAGGGGTGCAATGACCTGCCTTCGGAGGGCAGAAAAAAAACTTTGAAAATGAATTGATGATTTTGTCCATACATAAACTTTGATAATATAATAGTCAGTAATGATAAGTTAACGCTCAGTTGAACCCAAAGCCGAAGCTTCAACATTCTTAATCACAAGTTTTCCCTAAAAGCATAAAAAATAATAACTTTTCTTTAAAATTTCAGGATGATAATTGATAAATATTTATACTTATCACTTATCAGTTATCGTCCTGATGAACAAAATCGAATTGAGAGTTGGCAACAATAGAACCACAATAGATCGTCATCAATATAGCGAAGTGCGAACAAAGTAACAAAGGCTCGTTTTTGTCTATATTTATTATGTCATCTGGTTGAATCTTCTATTTGATTGACTGACTAGCCCGTTCATTGAATGGTGACATTTAATTGAATGGCTTAAGGACAACTCGTCAAGTCGTATACAATAGCTGTCTCTTACATGACATTCTCAATATTAAATATTACCTCATCGGTCTGTACCTACTCTGTAGTACCATAAATGCCGATCATTATTATCTTCGTTGAAAATTATATTTGTACAATTATTTTGTATATTTTGGTTGTTGTTTTATCTCCAAAATACTATTTTCTAAGGTACCCATTGATTTGATCAAAATCACTGCTAAACCGATTGAAAAGTTCTAGTTTCACCAGTGACAATGTACTCGCGTATGAATAGAGGATGATTGATGGTAAGGATAATCTTGATGTCGTATTCCAATCTATAGATCTCTACAAAACTTAGTGTATAATGTATTATTTACACACTTCGTATTTCTTTACATTTTTTCGCTAACTCATGTAAGAAAAGTTTTGAAATTATAAAATAATTGAAATGTTTTCGAAGCCTGTATTTTTGGAATACTTCATGCCTAATGTATATTCATCAATATAGTATTGGCTATTTTATGCTACATCTAAAAATCTATCAGGAATTTTGGAAGACGGTAAATAAAAAGGAAACTTATAAGGTATTTAATAAAAAATGAAAATCTTTCGAATCCTTCTACAACTGAAAAGACAGCGACAAATTAACTTATAGGTACCCTTACGTACCCTAAAATCTGTCAGTGGTTCTATTCCTTCACTTTTCTGCTGTGGCCATGCTGCCTGCAGCAGAAAGATGTATCAGAGCTAAAGTCAGTAATTAATGGTAAGTGAAGAAGACGATATTATGGTCGTTAGGTTTTGGCACTTGGCAGTCCTCCAGAGTGTTGTAGTTAGCACTTGACGCCGTCTTCGAGGCCGTTGCTGCGGCCACAACACGACACATCACACTCACACATCATACTGGTGGGTATATTATAATTTATAACTATCTACTATCCTGTATATTATCATGTGTAACAAAACTAAGTGATAATACTTTAGGGTGTTCAGGGTCCCCGATAAAGTTTGCTGTGAAAGTGAAGCGCCGAAAGAGTAACTTTTTTTTCACCTTTCTATGGAAAAATTCACAACGCGGAGGCGCTTGCCCATAAACACAAATCACAAAAAAAAATTTGCTCTTTCAGCGCTGCTACTTTCAGAGTGAACTCTATATAAGGGACACATACACTCCCTAAAGTATTATCACTTAGTTTTGTTACACCTTGTAGATCTAAATTATTCCAGTCCTCAATATTGTATTTGCGAGACAAAACGTTTGATAGAATATACAAAACTTAAGCTGTACACACAACGGCAAGAAAATTAGCTGCCAACCCCAAATTACAATACAACCTATTTACATAGCCGAGGCATTCTTATTCTAAATAAAGTCAGTAAAAGCGGACATTTTAATTAACACCATCGATTTCAGCGCCAATAAAACGCCAAGATGACTTCGGAACACCTGAGGTAGGAGTTTTGACAGCAAATCAATACGAGCTGAGAGTTTTATGGTTGTTTGCTTCAAGTCTATTGAACCCGTTCCACTTTGCCGGGCGAATTAAAACCAACGCGGAGGTGCGACTAATGGGAACGTAAGGACTAAAAAGCTGAACTTCATCATATTATAATATGATATTGATTGTACTGTAACTTGTTGGTGGAATTTCACAGTAATATAATAATAAACATAATATACGAGTAATATAACACTTTTCTTGCAAGTTGCATTCTACTTCATCATGTGAACCAATTTCAACCAAAGTCAAGGAACGTAAGGACTGAAAGGCTGAACTTCATGATATTGAATGTACTGTAACTTGGTGGAATTTCACAGTAATGTAATAATAAATATAATATAACACTTTTCTTCCAAGTTGTATTCTACTTCATCATGTGAACCATTTTCAACCAAAGTCAGTAGTTTGGCATATTTTGTTGGACGAATATGATCGCCTATCGCTCGAGAATGGGTAATTATGTTGTAGAATATAGAATATAATATACCTACACAGACATTAGTCATCCAGTCATTTCTACTAATACCTATAATAGCCTACCAACTTATTTTCTATAAATGTGATTTTCAATTGGCAAACGCCAGGGCCAAACTGAATGGCCTAACAAACAATTAATTAGGCATAATTGGGTAGGTAATTCTATTGAAACGACCAACGAAATTAGGAGATAATTACTGTTAATTCTGTGTATTATTAATTTAAATTTTAGTCAAAAAATGTTTTAAGTCGATAAAATACGAAATTAAATACCTATAACACCACATTGTGCATTTTTGTGTGCACGCCTGAGAGAGAAAAAGCTAAAAACTTTTCTCATAATAAACTCATAACGCAAGGGGCTATTTATTTAGGGCTCCGCCGTACATGGCCAGATCTGATTTCAATATGTAACGAAGTATTCTTGAAATCTGCGAGAATATTGGGAAAAACTCAATTTGCGGGGCTATTTACGGACGAATGGCTCAAAGCCGCCTGATAAATTCAAAGTTCACAATTATGTGAGATGTCCTTGTCTTTTTATGATGATAGTGATCTGGAGAGAGAGCGGAGATCGATTGCAGTCCGATGCAATATGTTGGCCCGCAGATTTGCACGGTGTAGTGCAGAAGTTAAAATAACTCTTTTTAAAGCTTTTTGCATACTTTATGTACACGTGCAATCTGTGGGTCAACTATACGCAGCGGGCTTATAACGCTCTCCGAATTCAATATAACAATGCACTGAGAGTGATGTTGGGGCTGCCACGATTCTGTAGCGCATCAAATACTCGTATGTTCGCACAAGCGCATACTGATGGCTTCCAAGCCGTTTTACGAAAGCGGGTTGCCTCCTTGATGAGCCGAGTTCGTGACAGCATCAACATCATTCTTAGGATAATTAGTGACAAATTTGATTGTCCCATTGTGCGCCATTGGGTACGTACACATGTGCAGGTACCTAGTGCCGCAAACAGGCCAAACAGATATTTAAATTGACTGAATTTTAATTGAATTTTATTATTATGTCTACTAACATAGTTTTTAAGTATTGTATTTACTAACAAATTATGGACTTAGTCTGAAATAAATGATTTATTTATTATTTATTGTTATTATTTTTGCATATAATATAGTAAACTTGTAACATGCAAAACGCAGATAAAAGAATATAAATAAGATATTGTTGTTGAGAATGTAAATAAGATATTATAAATGGATACGTTTACTACAAAAAAATGGGATGGTGGGGCAAGATATCGAAAGTTCAGAAAGTATAAATCTTATTGTACCGTTCAAAAGTTTTTGCCCACCCTATATTTTGCGCGATACATAAAAATAAAAGCAATATGATCGAGTTTGATAATTGAAGAGGTGAGCGGAAGAATGAGTTAAGTAACATTTTTGAAAATTTACGTTTTTTTTTGCATAAATGTAGCTTTTAGGACTCGGAAAATGATTTGCAACAAAAAAAAATTGAATTTTACGTATACTTACAAAGTTAGCCAGATGATGAAGCAGGTAAGTTACAAGGTTCGTCCAAATGACTATGCAAGAAGCGGGTAACAGCCATTATATTATGTGTTGTATTACGGGAGATCGCTTGAATATTTTACTTTTTTAAGCAATATGTCGACTTTTTTTTTATTCTATTGGTCCAAGGTGGTCAAAGGCATAGGATATTATACAGAACTAGCTTTTTCCCGCAGCTTCGCTCGCGTTAAAATGTATTATTAATATTATTATATACAAACTTTGATCCCGTATTTTAACCCCTTGGAGGTAGAATTGATAAAAATTCTTTCTTAGCGGATGCCTACGTCATAACATCTAGCTGCATGCCAAATTTCAGCCCGATCCGTCCAGTGGTTTGGGCTGTGCGTTGATAGATCACCATGTCAGTCAGTCACCTTTGAGTTTTATATATATTTATAGATAGATGTACACATTATTCAGATAAAAAAGTACTTACTAAGTACAACTGTATTTTTTTAACAAGATTTGAATGCACAAGCCTTTAAAGTTTAAAGAGTGGGTATTACACATTATTCAGATAAAAAAGTAGTAGAGTAGTTGATTAGTTCAAATTCGGGGAGGGGGTAGCCGAGGCCGAGCCGAGCCTTTGATGTTAGAAGAAACCCCGTTCCTCTAGGCCTATTGGGAGTGGAGTTATGGCTACTTTAGTAAGACGTTTGACAGTTGCCGAGCTGTCAATGTCAAAGTTTGAATGCTTGTAACTCGGCAACTATTTGTCCTGGATATGGGTTTCTTCGGCTTGATCTTCCTGGACTTTTCTCCTCTATTCGATTCTGGCCTTAGAATTGAGAAAAAATTTTGATGTCTCTGATTTTGTTCAAATTCAGGGAGGGGGTAGCCGAGGTGTTGCCTTTGATGTTAGAATTGTGCGGTACCCTCGCTGTTCTCCTGAATATGAAAATAGTTGTCGCCCTTATTACCTTATTACTCTGTAATAGTTTGTATACTCATCAAAATTTAAAAAAAAACTCCTTAACTATATCATCCTAATAAAATTTTTATTGACATAATTAGATGTCTTCCATTATACTTACAATACTTTTAATAGTAATGTAATGGACAAATTTTACATTACTCATTCTTTACATTTAATGGGCAATGAAGGTCCGATAATGGCTCATTATTTAGTCAATGTAGATACTCCATTACTATTTTTTTTTTGTAATGAGTAATGTGAATATTCACATTACTAATTACTTTTTTTAATGTGTAATGGAGGACCACACATTACACATTAATCGTTTACTGAGTAATTGATGCCAATTAAATTTCCAAAGTATAATCCAAATTTCTTTTGGGCCTGTCTGTTTGGCCGTGAGTTTCTTGTCTTTTCAATTGAGTTTTGTTTCATCTCAATAAAAAAAAAAGTGATTTATGTTTATTGTTTACTTCATGCATGACAGTCTTTACAGATTTTGTTGCATATAAAAGTGTGGAACCGAATAACTTCACATTTTTCTTAACTTATCCTAGAATGGAGAATTTTTTATATATTTTTTAACAAAATATTAAAAAGGGGAGATATTTACACCTCCTGATACAATTAACAAAAGCCATTACTTGATTTGTGATGAGAAATCATAAAAAGTTTTTTCAAAACTTTGAACGCGATTTACTCGTAATTCGAAATGTGTTACTTGTTCGATTCTTCCACCCATGTCTTTAATTATATTTTAAAGAACATATTATTTGGATTAAAATATAGTAATAAGTAAATTAGGCTGCAATGGTTCTATAGTTAAATTTTTAATTTATTCATATTACCTTCTTTTGCTTTTATTATTTCTTTGCACAATCTTAGCATTCTTAGTAACATTTCGACAAATAATTGATATCTATTTGGTCCCATTCAATTTTTCAGGATATTTCAAAGGTGTGTCAAAGGTGTGTCCCACAACAATTTAATCGGGTTGAGGTTGGGCGACCGTAGTGGCCAAATCATAACGTACAGTACATTCTTCCTTTCGAATTCTTCTAAGTGCTGTTTGTACAGCTTCAAGAAATACTTGGGATCGTTATCATGCTAGAAAATAAAATTTCTACTGATCACGCTTTGACCAGACCGTACTACATTCTTCTTTAATATTTTTAATTCTTCCTTCTTTCTTTAAAATCCCTTCAATTTTCGCCAGGTCTCCAGTCACCAGGCCTTCAAAAAATCCTGAAATCATCATTGATTCTCCACCGTGTTTTACATTCGGGATTACACATTAATTTAACATCCGTTCTCCCTGTGACCTGCGCACGAAGATTCTTCTCTTAAACCCAAAAACCTCAAACTTTGATTCATCACTCCATCAAACTCTCTCACACTGATCTTGCGTCCAATTTTAATGTCCTTTAGCCCACTGCAACCTCTTCACGTTATTTTGACGTCTTAAAGAGGTTACTTCACTCCTACTCTTCCAAAAAGGCCAGCTTCTCTCAATCTTCTTTTCACTGTTTTTCATTGTAAAAGTACTCAATGGAAAATTTCTAGTTTCTTTCATCTAAGCTGCAATCTCTGGACCCGTGAGTCGTTGAACATGTTTAATGGTCAATACACTACGCGTACCTTCAACTTTTGTGACTTTGCGAGGCCGTTCTGAACGTTTGCTATCGCTAAAACTCCTGGTGGATGCATATTTTTTCACGATGTAATCCACGATTTCTCGACGTATTTTTAATTTGCCGGCAATATTAGGGTTCCTTTTGCCTAAGTTATGTAGACTAGCGATAAATGCACGAGTTTTTAAACCGATACTTCCTTGGTTATGCCTATTTTAAAGTTTAAAAGTCTGAATTTTCGAAAACGAAAACAATTAGTATTAGAACTTCACAAAAGAGTGTATTCGTGCACAAAGTTTGAATAAAAGCTTGATTCTTGCGACTCACAGAGCTTAATGGACTCACAGAGCTTAATGGAACCAAAGAGTCTAAACTCCAATCATAAACATGGAAGGAACAAGGTTAAAAAATATTAAAAAAGTCAGCCATACTTGAAAATTTTAATTTCTCGCACTCACCTACAAAATGTAAACATGCGCTCGTATAAAAGTATACAAATAATGGACACCGTTATTTTTGGTCTTAATAACATCGTTTTAACCTTCGTTTGACAATACAAAAGTCCAATTTGCTGATTCGTATATTTTTTAAATAAAATAAATGAATTATGTTGTGGGCAAAAACTTTTGACTGGTGACCCTTTAGTCTTTTCTAATAAAGGTATACACTGCAGCGTATACTCAAGGTCCGCTGTCTTGAGTTCTTGTAAAATGACTTCAAATATATATGTGTCAAAAAAAGAATATAGCGAAACCTTGTACAGTTGTCAGTTATTCGCTATGAAATAAGGGGGTATATGTCTTGTTGAAAAAAGGACGGAGCTATACTGCAAACCACCTCCAAATCCATATCCATACTAATATTATAAATGCGAAAGTGTGTCTGTCTGTCTGTCTGTCTGTCTGTTACCTCTTCACGTCCAAACCGCTCAACCGATTTTGCTGAAATTGGGCATGGAGATACTTTGAGTCCCGGGAAAAGACATAGGCTACTTTTTTTCCCGGAAAAATGTACGGTTATCGCGCGATAACGAATTTTGGCGCTATATCTAGTTATAGTTGCGTATGTACGGTAAATTATACGGCTATTGCTGAACCAAAGATTTCCTTTGGTAGGATTGATCCTTATGGCCCAAGGGTGGATTTAAGATGTGGAGCCACCGAGATTTTTGATGTTAGTTTTTTTTTATTTTAGCAGCTTCTGCTCTACGAGTATAGGGAAAAATAGTCTCAATCTGTTCAGAGGCATTAATTATGGTACTATTCCAAGTTCGGTACCATATTCGGATGACTTAAGAATGCTAAATTCATTTTAGGACTCATATTTGCACGATAAAGATGTTAAACAACTGAATACTAGTCTGAATTGAAAAATTCTTTCAGTGTTAGATAGCCCATTTATCGAGGAAGGCTATAGGCTATATTTTATTACGCTAAGACTAATATAAGCGAAGAAATAGAGGAAAATGTGGAAAAAACGGGGGAAATAATTTGAAAGGGCTTATTTCACGAACTACTGGAGCAATTTTTCTGTTATTTGTCACAGATAAAAAGTAGGAACGTGAAGTATCATAGGCTATTAATTGTGGACTAATTTGTCTGTGAAATATCTAATTTACGCGGGCGAAGCCGCGCGGACCATCTAGTAATATTATAAAGCTGAAGAGTTTGTTTGTTTGAACGCGCTAATCTCAGGAGCAACTCATCAGATTTGAAAGAATCTTTCAGTGTTTGATAGCCTATTTATCGAGAAAGGCTATAGGCTATACTTTATCACGCTAAAACTAATAGAAGCAAAGATACAGAGGAAAATGTGAAAAAAAGCTGAAGAGTTTGTTAGTTAGTTTGTTTGTTTGAACGCGCTAATCTCAAGAACTGTGGGTCCGATTTGAAAAAAATCTTTCAGTGTTTGATAGCCTATTTATTGAGGAAGGCTATAAGTTATATTTTATCACTCTAAGACCAATAAAAGCAAAGATACAGAGGAAAATGTAAAAAAAACGGGGAAAATTATTTGAAATGCCTAATATCTCGCAGACTACTGGAGGAATTTTTATGTTATTTGACACGTATATATATTAAAATAGGTGAGAGATGGGTTATTAATTTGTGAAAAATATACGGTTTCCGTGAAATTCCAGATTTACGCGGGCGAAGCCACGCGGAACGTCTAGTAATATTAATGTTTGTTGCACCATTCATCACCATGTCTTTGGCATGCAGAATAATGCGGCTATCAGCTTCCTTATATTATTAAGTGCAGGCTACCAAATTTTGCTGTGTTTTCTAATAAGTATTAGGATCCCGGAAGACGATTGACTTAAATGAAATTGAGATTTATTTAATCATTGCATATTTATCTGATATGAGCCTAACGGAAAACACGATTCACTTATTTTGACTCGGTAGTTATATTCTTCGAAATTATGAATATTTCTGGGCTTTTCAACAAATATCTGTTACAGTTATTGAGTTACTACCAGTAACAACTTGCACTACTACAATCACACACTTTATAAAATAATGGCTAAAGAAAATATTAGTATTGTATTAAATTTTTAAGTAATCATCAAAAACATTTTTTGGACTTATGACCTTTACTTTCGTGCTATAATGCGGGAACCTTTGTTACGCGATATTGTTCACTATTAGCTGCAGTGCAAAGTACAATTAATGTGGGCACGATTCATGGAATCATTATAATTATATTATCACGATTGGAGGATAGCGGGGTGTCTAGGCGGGGCTAGCGTGGTTTGATATTTTTGGCAGCCCGGTCTTAATTAAGACCTATCAACAGCGTTTTCGTTGGTTGAAAATCATATATTCAATTTTTTTATTTTATTTTATTTTTACTTTCTATTACCTAATATTCCAGAACTGGCATTTAAACATTCGATTCAATCGAAAACGATACTCCACTATATACCTAAATCCCACGCAATTATTGACCTCAGACTTTGACTGCATGAAATATTCAGGTGGCTCCACTTTGTCAACCCATCGAGATATAAAGATCAATCCTGCCAAAGGAAATCTTTGGTTCAGCAAAAGCCTTTTTCCTCGTTTTTTTGTCGTGTACCTACGCGCACGACTAAATTAATCATAATTATGTTTATTGACGAATCTATTATTACTGAAATATTTGATAATGATTTTCCCATTTTCTGCTAGTCAAAGCGTACTGAAGCATTATTAGAAACGAAACCCAAATAATTACAGTTCGACCTACAAGCAAACCGAACTAATTGCGTCCCTAATGAAACAATACGTTGAAAAGGGTTACGCTATTTCGGTAGTTTTTGCCTCTGTAAATGTGATTATTCTAAATTAAATTCTTTCCCGACACGGGCGCGTCCGGAAAATTTAAGTAATGCAAACACGGAGCGAAAACAAAGAATGCAAATCCCGGCCGACTTCGTGACCAATAACGAATTCCACAACGTGATGACGAGCACACACGAATGTTAACTGAAAATTACTTTGTATATAAACTATCCCTTAACCTACACGTGGCGCGTTATTATCTGTATGCCATACCGCCGATTACACGCATAAGTCATTTGTGATTTTTTGGGTATAGATTACTATAAGTCTTTATAATGGTTATAATCTCTGGCATTTCTAGTCGGCAACAAGCTACTGAATCTATACATATAATAAAACTGTAGAAATGACGATTCTGTACATTAAAGATATTCAAAAAATAATAAGCGGAGGGTGTCACTACATCGCTATACAAGCCAAAAATGTGGTCAGTTTTTTTGTCTGTCTGTCTGTCTGTATGTTTGTTCCACTATCACACGAAAACTACTGATCCGATTTGAATGCGGTTTTCGCAGATATATATTTCTTCTTCCAACTTAACATCTGGTGTATAAAATTTTTTCCCCCCACCCCTCTAAAGGGACAAAAGAGGGGGTCAGATTTTGTATAAAACTTTTGCTTTAACACGAAAACTACTGATCCGATTTGAATGCGGTTTTCGCAGATATATTTGTCATCTTCCAACTTAACATCTGGTGTATAAAAAAAATCCCCCCACCCCTCTAAAGGGACCAAAGAGGGGGTCAGATTTTGTATAAGACTTTTGCTTTAACACGAAAACTACTGATCTGATTTGCATACGGTTTTCGCAGATATATTTGCCTTCTTCCAACTCAACATTTGGTGTATAAAAATTTAACTGTTTTTCCAACTTAACATCTGGTGCTACATAACATTTTTCCCCCCACCCCTCTTAGGGGACAAAAGAGAGGGTAAGATTTTGTATGCTGATGAAGTAGAAATACTTTAAATGGCAAAACAACGTTTGCCGGGACAGCTAGTAATAAATATATTTTATTTAATTCATGAAGCCCCAAGCGGCCACATCCGGCCGCGATAACAATGAAAAAGCTATTGTGTCTCGTTTTGCCACGACTGATGGGTTAAGAAATCTCTCATAACAATATTTCGCATTAAGGCCGCATATAACGAGGACTAGTGAAATTTCATGTTTTTATTTTCACTATAACTTTGACCAGAAGTAATTATAAGCATTTAAACATTTTTTGTAGGTTTGTTACATTCCTTACCAAGGCCCCAGTCAGCTTAGAATTTTGATTTAAATCCATTTACCACTAAAAAAAGAGTAATAAAGAATGCTCCTTTCAAAATTTTATTTCGACTAGAATTCAGCGAAAATAAACGCAGGAAAAAATATTTTTATACAAAAATGTTTAAATTATGATTTCGAAGGTTAGGGTCAGCTTCGTTTTTGATATATAATAACAATAATAAAGATAAATCGTTTTGATCACAAATTCGAACGATTTATTGATTTTCGAATGCAACGCCTGCTTTCAATATTTGCCACAACAATTCCACAAGCGTTTTGATGGATAATAATTGAATGACATCAGTGAAATCTGTCTTTCAGTGACTGATTGTCTATTACAGAAAAACTAGAGTATGTTCACAAATATATCCCAGTATACTGGCCAGAGCTCCTTAGGCCTAGAATCGCCGTGATCCCAAACGATTGATTCGTTTCGAAATATTTGCCAGTGCATTGTCGTACTTAAACGTGTTTATTATGATGTGATTATAATACGTTACACTTGTCTTACTAGTGGAATACCAGTACAATACAGTGCGGCGTCGTAAGATGACGTCTTGATCACTGGTAAGTAAACTGGGTTTTATTTCAGAACATAGGCAATATGTTTGGTTGACAAATATTACAATATTGTTTTGTAACCTAATATTTGGTGAGAGACTACCTTATTAGATATCTTATTGATATATATTTGATAATTTACATTCGCCAAACGATCATTTATAAGTTTTTGGTAGGTTTGAAAGTCATAAGTGCAAATATCACGGCTAAGTTGGATAATAATGAACAGAGCATGAACAGAGTGCCTCAACACAGAGACACACTTTGAGGGATGTGTTAAAACATTGTAAAATGATAATGATATTATTATGTTAAACAACAATTTTATCGAACATGTCCAATCCATAGCAATAGAAAGATATAACATCTTATAGTCAAGGAGCCCTAGAACATTTTTTTTTATTACTAACAAGCTAATTTTTGACGTGATAACGTCTTATAATTCGATATGGGCTGCGCGCTCGGAAAACATGACAGTTCATGCGGCGTTACCTCGCTGACAGCTCTGAGGCGTTCCATTTACACTTTGAAGTCTCTCAACAACCGTAAGGCCCACCTGGGCCGCGCTCTTTGTTTCGATTATATTACGTATTTCGATGACTTAGAGAAAACTTTTGTATGAAGAAGTTTGGTTAGTTATGACCTTTGATACATTGACCACACTCTGAATGAAAAATAAATAAACAATCTGTGAGATATAAGTATTATTTCGGCTATTAAAAATTGTGCTATATTTCTTACGTGCCAAGGTATGACTTAATATATGAAGAATAAAGTATTCGTTTATTTCTTCTGAACAAGTCAATAATTATAGTTTCGAAAGTTTATAATTGAGAAACTAATATCACATCGGACTAAATACTATATTATGATGGCTTGATAGATAGAAAATTTAACATATATTATAATGTAGTTCACACAAACATAAAATATGGATTGTATTATATTAATTTTACAAAGGCCCGGCCTACCCTCTTTGTAATATATCATTAATTTTACAAAGAGGGTAGGCCGGGCGCCATTTTTTTTTTGCACATTAACCTGCCAACTTTTTTGCATAGATTTTTCCCGGAACTGGGGGGTTAAGGCTATGACGTTGTCACGTTCAACTATCGTCAGTAAACCGACTTTACAGACAACCGATTTTTTGTGAGTAGCTTTATTTTGATATGACAAACAACTTTTTTATCTGCGAAAAAATCTTGAAAGTGGTAGCTAACAGAGATAGAAAGGATTTCATAATTTGATTTGATGGTCCTAAATTATGGATTGTTCAATTTATAGAACAATCTTAGTCTTAAATTATATAACTATTAACCTACCAATATACAAAAAATCAGCTGGTTAGTGTTCCGTTTTAGGGTTCTGAAATCAACAAAACTTGGTTGACTACGGTACCCTAAAACGGAAGATTTTTCGCAGATAAAAAAGTTGTTTGTCTTATCAAAATGAAGCTACTCACAAGAATTAGCTTGTAAGTAGTAAAAAAAATATTCTAGGGCTCCCTGACTATTAGCACTGGAGTAAAATCGTAAAAAGAATATTATCAAGCGGATAGATCCAAATTCATAGATACACCATGATTTTGATACGATATTATGTTAAACTACAATTTTATCGAACATGTGAATTCCATTCTTTACACAAAAAATAATATTAATCGAAATGAAAAACCTTTAAACCTTATTTGATTTTGTTGAGTTAGCAACACAAATATTTCTTTTTAGTCTGTAGATCAACTAGATTTATTATCTGTGGTTTACTGCAATACCACTTCCTCTTCCTATATAAAAAACATGGCGATCGGTGCGTATAAGTTTTGTAAAATCTTTAAATATAATAAAAGTGAGTTAATTGATGAAATACTGCAGTTTAATTACAAGAATATCTCTTAGTAAAACATATATCGCAATAGTTATGGGCCCAGGTCCCTTTTCCGAAGAAATCTGAAAATACGAAAATTACGAAGCACCAGGTGAAAGCAAATTGCAATATGTCGGCGAGAGACGCTATGAAGTATAATATACCACAATTCGATGGTGAAAGTTTTAATACTTGGGCATTCAGACTAAAAAGCATTTTAAAAGAGAGCGGCTGCTATGAGGCAATTGTACAGAAGGATTTTGCAGATGAAAAACTCGAAGCGAGAGCCCAAGCTATCTTAATTTCTGCAGTGGCGGATAGCCATCTAGAGTATTTGAGGAGCGACTCAGCATTTGAAATGTTCAAAAACTTGGAAGAGAGTTTTAAGAATCGAGGCACGCGTAGTAAATTGTTCCTGCGAAGGCAATTGAGTGAAATCAAATATGTGGAATCAAAATCTTTAAAAGAACATCTCACTAGAATGCAGGAAATTATAACACAATTAGAGGAGGCAGGATCTGTCATGTCAGAGGAAGAGAAGGTCAACATTTTCTTACTGTCCATGCCAAAAAGTTATGAAAACATAGTGACTGCGTTGGAAACCATCGGAGATTTAAAACTTAATACTGTAAAAGACAGATTATTGGCAGAAGAAGAAAAAAGAAAGCAGTTTCATAACAAGGATATTGTCACTCCAAGTGCATTCTCATGCTTTGTATGTGGGAAACCAGGACATAAAAAATTTCAATGCCATAAATTACAAGGAAATGGATATAAGAATTTCAACTCCGGACAAGGACAAAGTTACGGGCCAGGATACAACACTAGACATGGGTTTCAGAGAGGACGTGGACAAAGAGGTCAAGGATTCTATGGAGGACGTGGACATACTTTCAATAACCGAGGACGAACACATGGTGGCCATGTGAATTTTGCGGGTAATAATCCAAACGTATTTATGTGCTACGAGGAACAATATAATAGTGAAAATAACTCATTGATTCAGTTTTGTGTGGACTCTGGGTGTACAAACCATTTAGTTAATAGCAAGGAACACTTTATAGACTATATTGAGTTAAAGGTACCTAAGAAAATTGCAGCAGCCAAAAATGGGGTTAGTTTAGAAGCAGTTGGGATTGGAAATATGGAAGTATCATGTCAAGTTGGTAAGATTTTAAACAAGTTTCTTATAACAAATGTTTATTATATACCTGATTTAAGAAAAAATTTGTTATCGGTATCAAAAATGGAAAGTGCTGGTTTTAGAGTAGTTTTTAGCGGAGGTAAAGTAAGAGTTTATAAACTAGAGAACTTGATGATGATAGGTAATAAAATAGACACATTGTACACACTAAACTTGCAAAGTATTGTAACTTCGTGTAATTTTTCAAGTAAAATTAATAATGATGAGTATGACTTGTGGCATAGGAGGTTTGCTCATCTAGGAATTAATAATTTAAATTTATTGGTAAACAAAAACATGGTACATGGTTTAGCAGGATTAAAAAATAAAACTATAGAAACTAACTTGTTATGTGAGCCCTGTGTATTAGGAAAAATTAGTAGACAGCCTTTCAATAAACCAGGAATTAGAGCGAGGCAACCTTTAGAGCTTGTGCATACTGATGTATGTGGACCTATCTCTCCACAAACTTATGATGGTAAAAATTACTTTGTAACATTCATTGATGATTTCACACACTTTACAATAGTTTATTTAATGAAAAATAAGTCAGAAACTCTTGAACATTTTCAGCATTATTATAATTTTGCAACAAAACATTTCAATAGAGATCTTTTAAAATTGAGGATGGATAACGGTAGAGAATATATTTCAAATGAATTTAAGAGTTTTTGTAGTAGAAACGGAATAGTGATGCAGTATACGGTGCCATACAATCCGGAGATGAACGGAACAGCTGAACGAATGAATCGAACATTGATGGATAAAGCTAGAACTATATTGATTGACTCGGGAATGAAAAAGGAGTTCTGGGGAGAAGCGGTTTTGTATGCAGCGTATGTGACAAACCGAAGTCCAGTCACTGGAAGAGATAAAACACCAAGTGAAATGTGGGAAGGCAGAAAACCAGACGTATCGAATTTGAAAATATTTGGATGTATCGCTTATAATTATATACCAAAGGAATTAAGAACTAAACTAGATCATAGAGGTAAAAAAATGATAATGATTGGATATAGTATGGCAGGCTATAAGCTATATGATGAACAAACAGGAAAAGTTATAACTGCGAAACATGTTGTCTTTGATGAAAACTGGAAGAAAATAAAAGGATTAGTTAACATACCTGAATATGAAGAAAATGAAAAAATAGAAAGCGTGAAAGATAGCACAGAGGAGGAAATAAATGAAGAAGTTGAAAGACAAGAAGAAAGTAATGAGAAAGCAAGAGATGAAATAGTGGAAATTTGTAAAGAAGAGAAAATTATGGAGAATAGAGAAGAAAGTCAAGAAAGAGGAAGAGAAAAGATAATAGTGGAAAATGAAGAAACGGGAAGAGGAAAGAGGAATCGAATGAAGCCAAAATGGCAGAATGAATATGTAACAAGCTTTAGTGATGAAGATGATGCCATGTATGCGTTTTTGTGTATGAATGATGATGTGCCGTTTACATATGAAGATATAAAAACAAGAGAAGATAAAAAGGATTGGATGAAAGCTGTAAGTGAAGAATTGAAAGTACTAGATGAAAATGAGACTTTTGAAATAGTTCCGAAGCCAGAACACAAGAAATCATTAGATGCAAAGTGGGTATTTACGAGGAAGGATACAGAAAGAGAAACAATATGTAAGGCTAGATTAGTAGTACGAGGTTTTCAACAAGAAGAGAAATTTGATGATGTCTATTCACCCGTATTAAAGCTACAGACGTTAAGGATATTGTTATCTGTGGCTGCTCAACGAGATTATCATTTAAGTCAGATGGATGTAAAAGGAGCATTTTTATATGGAAATATAGAAGAGGAAGTATATATAAAACCACCAGATGGCATGAAAGTGGAACAAGGATGTGTACTAAAACTAAAGAAGTCACTATATGGATTAAAAAAATCACCGAAATATTGGTATGAAAAGTTTAATAATACAATTCTGTCATATGGTTTCAAACGATCAAACAATGACCATTGTTTATATTACATAAAAGATCTATATTTACTGTTGTATGTCGATGATTTGCTTATACTAGGCTCAAACTTAAATAAAATAGAAAATTTAAAACAATTTTTGAAAACTAAATTTAAAATGAAAGATTTGGGTAGCAATCATATAATTTACCTAGGTATATCAATTAAAAAGACCTCTATGGGAATAACTATTGATCAGACTAAATATTTAACAAGTGTTCTTGAACGTTTTAATATGAATGAATGTAAGGGATGTGAAACACCAATGGATGCAAATTATAAATTCAATGAGAACGGAGATATTGATATGTCATATGAGAGACAATGCCGATCACTGATAGGGTCACTTATGTATGTTACTGTCGGATCAAGGCCAGATTTAGCCGCATCTGTTTATTATTTAGGTAGATTTCAATCAAGGCCAAATATTGAATTGTGGAGATCTCTCAAACGTTTACTAAGATATGTAAAACATACAATTAATTTTGCATTGTTGTATACTAAAGATGATTGTAACATGCCTTTATTAGGGTATGCAGACGCTGATTGGGCTAGAGATTTAGACAGAAAATCGACATCAGGATATATGTTTAAAGTTTTTAATAATACTGTTGTATGGAAGTCTAGGAAACAAAGTACTGTTGCCTTAAGCACAACTGAAGCAGAGTTTGTATCATTATGTGAATGTATTATGGAAGCTTGTTGGATGTTAAAATTACTTGCAGATTTAAATATCAATGTTAAAAATGTAACCATTTATGAAGATAATCAAAGTACTATTAAAGCTATTAAAAATCCTGATCAGACAAGGCTTAAACACATGGATGTTAAATATAATTTTATAAAACAGAAGGTTGAAGAAAATATTGTTACTGTAAAGTATATTAATACTAAAGAACAAATCGCTGATATTTTAACTAAACCTTTATCTAAGAATGTTTTTAAAATTTTAGTTTCTAAATTAAGTTTGTGTTCCATAAATGTTTAAAGCTAAAACATATTGTATTAGAGTATGAGTATATTAAAGTTTAAAGTAGTTATTTACTTTTGTGAATGTTGAGGAATTTAAGTTTAATAAGTTTAAATGTAAGTTGTTGTATAGGTATATGTATAAGAAATGTTTGTGTTGAGGAAGAGTGTTGAGTTAGCAACACAAATATTTCTTTTTAGTCTGTAGATCAACTAGATTTATTATCTGTGGTTTACTGCAATACCACTTCCTCTTCCTATATAAAAAACATGGCGATCGGTGCGTATAAGTTTTGTAAAATCTTTAAATATAATAAAAGTGAGTTAATTGATGAAATACTGCAGTTTAATTACAAGAATATCTCTTAGTAAAACATATATCGCAATAGATTTTATCAAAAACATGATATTTTGTGAATAAAAATCACGACGACACTTAAAAGTAGAGAGCAAAGAAATTTTACATTTTATGCAATTATTAATTTTTTACTCACGACATTCTGGTGTAATGTACTGGTTTATTGGAAAGTTGGCATAATATAAGTCTTGTTCACTACTATTTTTTATTCTAATTTTGTTGGGACCCATAGCAAAAATAAACATGAAAAAAAATAATATTGTAACTGCCGTACACAGAGATGAATATTTATAACTTCAATGTATCATAAATGAAGATTTTGACATAAACCCCATATATTTTATCTTTCAAATTCTTTATTAAATGTTTGACGCTATGTAGTCGCAGAGACTTTCGTGTCAAACAGCTACTAGAACAAATTGATCGCCACTATCTCGATGCAAATTCTTCAAAAAATCGTTCATGGCGTGGGAACCGTTAATTTTTTCAGGATAAAAAGTATCCTTTGTCCTTTCTTCACCAAATTTTATAAAAATGGTTCACTATTTTAAGCATGAAATGAAAACCGACTTCAAAATAATGAAGACTGTAGTAGGTATGTACAGAAATAGTTGAGATTTAGACGAATTCTGAAAAAGGCACTATTAAAGAGTAAGAGTTATTTAATACTTTTTAGTTCATATTACTGTTGTTATCACCTTGGAAGTCGGTTTTAATTTTTTGTTAAAAATAATAATTGAACTTGTGGAGGGTGTTATAATATAGATTCCAGAGGATGCTGCAGCGTCAGGTACAAGTAATCGTCATGGGTCTACATCCTATTTATTAAAGGTATTGCAATGAACCCAAGCACAAAAAATATTTGAACCATATTATAAAGTCATAAAATAACCTCAGCAGTGAGCGAGCTGACGATGATGAATTATTGTACCTAAGATAGCTATATTTTTCCATGCTTAAGTATATGCAATGCATATGAGTAATACTTTATTTTGTTATACATTGTATAATCAATTATATCATGTATTATTGAGGAAATACTTTTTTTCATGTTCGTGAGTACAGAACAAACATATTAAAATAATACATAATTTTATTATAATACAAACTTCATTAAAGATTTCGTTTATTAAGTTGTGAACATGGCCTCTCTGTTAATCATTAGTCTGTAATTCGAGTTTACCACGTGATCACATTAATTCTGAAAATTATTGAAATCAACGACGGCTTGAAAACTAAATATGTACCTATCGAGCGCCATCTATAATTGAGCTTGTTTTCCGCAAATTCTAAAATGTCAGTTGCCTAAAATCCCGCCTTAACGCAATTTCTCAGTTAAAGTATCTGGTGTAATTAACCAATTAAACACATAAAAGTGATATATGATTCCGTCCATGCTATGAGCTTTCAGCAAATTGCACAATACACACGTCTTATATTATACATTTATACCTAAGCGCAGATACTGTAATGTATTTGTATAATTACCTGCGTACGCGCGGGTGTGTCTGACGTCGCGGAATCAGTCCGAAATAAACGGTTGCACTAGCCGTGCGTGTCTTATTCAATACCTCAGATACTACAGAGACCTAGCAAAAAAGACACTTTTCAAATCATGAATATTTGGGAGAAACGAAAAATTTAGGTCAAACAAAAATTTACAATAGCCATCACCGAACATCGATGCGATCTATGGCCGACGAGAAGACGAATTTCACGAAAGTTATTAAATTTAAGTATTCACTAGTTACAATGTACTATCAGAGAAGTTGATTCCTATGCAGATGGGGGACCTACGTAGTTTGGTCGCATTACGTCAAACCCCGCCGACAGGTCACAATTAACATTGAATTGACATATTCGACCAAATAACGTTGGTCTATCAACTGCATAGGAATCAATTTCCTCGATGGTACATAGCATAAGTTAAGTATACAGTAACTTGAAGCTGCTCAAAAGTATAAATTCAAAACATGTTTCCTGCCCCTGTGATGAGATTGACATAAACACAGAGGTGTTCGCGAAAACGTAATAAGGCCATTATTGTTTATATAAACTGGTGCTACGGTTTCGCCTCTGTAAATTGGACGAGATAAAACAGTATGACGTCATAATTTATTTTATGACCTGACGACTTCGTTAACCCCATGAAGAGTATAAGCACCGAAATACCGTAGTATGGAGGAGTATCAGTGTCAAAAATGGATCCACAAAATGTTTACCCGAGGAAATTGATTCCCAGGCAGTTGACAGGCCAACGTCATAATATTTTGGTCGGATCATGTCAATACAATGTTATTTGTGATCTGTCGGCTGGGTTTGACATACCGCGACGTAGTTTGGTCGCTATGGTCGCGCTCGGTCTACGCGTAGGTCCCCCATCTAGACCGATAGGACTAGGTTTTTTGGTTTCAAAAATTCTAAAGTTTCTAATTTTTTGCGTATAGTTTTGGGACCATTAGGTAAACCTAAAAAATGATTTTGTGTCATTTTGGTCGACAGCTTCCAGAGATATTTAGGGATTTTGATTTTTGGTCGCTATAGGCTGAAAAAAATATTAAAGTTTAAAATTAAGGTTTTGGGATATTGCTAGGGCAGTAACTGATGTGCAGATACATTTTGTGTCAGATTCATCCACGGGTTTCCCAGTAATTAGCAAATATTAGAAACGTCGCCTAATTGCGTCGAAAAAATATTAGAGTTTGTAAAAACGGTATAATATGGTTTAGTTTGTTGATGTCTGAAACTGTTAAAGTTTTGTGTCATTTTCATCCACGGGTTTTGAAGAAATTTATATTTTTGCTTTCAACATCCCGTAAAAGCTACAAAAAGTAATTAAAGTTTTTAGAGTTTACATATTTACAATTAAAAGGTCTATGCAAACCACATTTCAAAATTTAGTTCCATTTCAGCCCCGATTTTAAGAGAAATTGATAGATCAAGTAAAGCGAAATTGATTTTTATACTTGTTAATAGGCCACAAACTATTTTATTTTTAAACATAGATACAACATCATATCTTGAAGGGCCTGTGTTAGAGAAAATACGATATTTTATAATTTTTTCGATGGAAAAGAAATAAAAAAAAATTTGCATCTTATTTTCACAAATATTCAACTTAATTTCGAAACTTAAAGCTTATTCAATATTTTAATACTTACTAAAATTTCTACCATTATGATTTATTTTAATTACAGCAGATTTTATAAGTTTATGTATTATTTTAAGTTGTTGAAGAAAAAGTACTTATAACTACGTAATCCGCATAAAATCCTTTTTAGCGTTCACTGTTCGATGATATTTTGAATTTTATTCTATTTGTAAAATAAAACTGACAAATTGGTTGGAGTACCTTTGCAAGTAGGGTTGCCATCTGGCGTTTGGACAAAAATAAGTAGTTTTTTTAATACGTCATAAATCATAAGCCGCAAATCGCGATTTACCTATTAAGTTTTACGGTCAAAGCTGCGCGTCCACTGGATCGGACCGTACGCATCGGCATTTCATCATTTACGAAATGCCGATGGGGTGCGTCCACTGCATTCGGATTCATCATAGGTAATTTAGTTATTTTTAGTCCGTCATAGCCTGTTAACGTGCATTTGCATTATAAAGGATAGTGGCGAGGATATTGTTGTAACTAGCTGTATTTTATCAGAAGAGGAAAAGAGAAACAAGAGAAAACGAAATTCATTATTTCCTAATTTCATCCCAAATATTGTCTCTCCTCAGTTGGTTATGATGATGTTGAAATTTTAGACTATAAAGTTCTTCATATTTTTCTACAAAAGTAATTAAAATATCGTCATTCATCGTCAATCTATGTATAGCCGTCGCGTCGTCGCAAACACGTCAGAATTTGAAACCTTCGGAATCCGAATGACGCGTTCTCTGCGGAAGACGTCTTCGTCATAAATACCGGTCAGTATCCAGTGGACGCAGTACCATATAAATCAATACAAAGTAACAAATCCGTACGCTGCGTAGTGCGTAACTGCGTACGCTCCAATTCCGATCCTGTGGACGCGCAGCTTAAATTAGACCGCAACGCGACGCGTAGATGCATACTTCTAAATTTGTATGGTTTTGACAGATCAACTTCGTGAGACTTTTTTTATAAAATAAGGAGGCGGATGAGCAAACGGGTCATCTGATAAAAAGCAACTTTCGTCGCCCATTGACACTCGCAACATCAGAAGCGCTGCAGGTGTATTACCGGCCTTTTAAGAGGGAATAGGGTTAGGGGTCCCTCCCCTAACCTATAACCCTATTCCCTCTAGGGTTGTAGGGGATTGGGCCTCCGGTAAACTCACTCTTTCGGCGAAACACAGCGCTTGTTTACTCTGTTTTCAATTATTAAAAACGGTAAAACTATTTAAATGTGGAACCCAGACACGCTGGTGGAATTGACACGCTTTGTTTCTCCGATGGACCTATAAAAAAGGCGGACGGAGTCCCACCATACACAAAACTGTGTCCTTCAGAGTCGGCCAGGTGACTGTATGTACACGGTCCGCACGCACACATTATTTGGCAAGTCCATACCATTTGACAGGCGTCAGAATATGTGCGTGGCCGACTCTGAAGACACAGTTCTATGTATAATAAGACTCCATCCGCCTTTTTTTCTACGTTCATGGTTTCTCCCACTAACTACCCCTGGCACTTCACACATGGTCACTTTATGGAGGACATGGGTCTGGTGACTCCACTGGCTGGCAGCTGGTAAGTTCGTCACAAAATGATATCTTCTTAACATCATTGACAGATCACCCAACTTGAGTAACACCAACTGTCATTGTTGTCCTTATAGCTTCTACAGACGGAGAGATCCAGTCCAAAGTGAAGATAGGCGTGGAATGTGGATTACTTTGACAGCTGTCAAAATGGTCCACAGCTATGTATTAATAACTTTGTACAAATTAGACAGTTTTGATGGTTCACCTGGACCATCAAATTTGACACTTGGGCATTCGAAGCTTCCATCAAACGGGCTGCCCGAGAAATTACGCAAGTGGGTCCCAAGTTTCTTAGCAGATAGAAGCATAAAGGTCGTAGTTGACGGCGAATGCTCGGAAACTCAGTCTGTTGATGCTGGTGTCCCTCAGGGCTGTGTGCTATCGCCTACCCTATTCATACTGCATATCAGTGACATGTTACAGACCAACGGCATTCATTGCTATGCGGACGATAGTACAGGTGATGCTGTATATACCGGCTCCCCCAATATTTCTCGGCTAAATGTCATTGAGAGTCGAAACGAACTTGTGTCCAAAACATATAATTCATTGGAGAAAGTCTCTGAATGTGGTAGTCGTAACTTAGTCCAATTTAACCCCGCCATGACACAAGTCTTTTTTTTTTTTTGCAGGGGAAATCCATCATGGGTCCCCCGGGTTGGGTATGTGCCTCAGTAAGCTGAAGCACCCCGGGGGTGCTCCTACTCACTAAAACCACCTGCGGTTTGCCTTCAGCCGTATAGAGGAGGGATATCCCGGATCTAACAAACACAGGACTCCCTCCACGACTGGCCTGTCTACCTCGGACCGGACTTCCACCAAAGTAAGGGAACGCTTAGGCAAACTAAAGCGTTCCCCTTGGCGCCGGGACTAACAAAGCCGGGCAGGTTCCCATTCTGACCCGGAGCCCCGTTAGACGAGAGTTAGGAGGTTCGCGTAGCGACGCCTCCGCACTCCCGTCCTACGCCGGCGGAGGATCGTCCTCTCTGTCTCGCTCCGCGGCCTCTTTCTGCGACATAACAATTTCGCAGAAAGAGACCGCCGCCTGCCATGCCTCATCGCTCTCGAGCATGCAGTGCACCATGCTCGGGAGTGAGAGGTCTCCACCTAGCACCGCCACGAGATCGTGGCGCTGCACGGCCCAACGATCGCACACCTCAAGGGTATGCTGTCTGCGCAAGTCTGCGCGTTCACCGCTAAAAGCCACTTATGGTCGTATATCCTCGTTTTGAGGGCACATCTTTAACCATCTCCCCTAGCATTGAAATACTTGGCGTTTGCATATCGAGTGAAGTCCAAGCGCCAAAATACCAACTGCTCCCTCTGGGTCGTATCCAACAAAGGGCCGCTCGAATTGTTGACTGCCACAGTGTTTCAAACAGCTTGGACTCCTTGGAATTACGCCGAGATGTAGCTTCACTCTGCATCCTCTATCGGTTGTATCACGGGGAGTACTCTGAGGAATTGTTCGGAATCATACCACCTGCAACTTTTCGCCATCGTCCCACGCGAATAATATACCATCCTCATCACCTTGATGAGTGGCAGTCTTCCGCCGTGTGTTTCTCGCGTAACTTTCTGCCGCGCACTGTAAAACTCTGGAACGAACTGTCACCAGCAGTAGGTATTTCCGGACCTATACGATCTGCAAACCTTCAATGAAAAGGATGCTTTTTGGCATTTGGAACTATTGCAATCTCATAGAATTTAAACTCCGAAAACAATTATTTTACAAATATCATTCCGATTTGACATATTTTGGTTGGACTGACGGGGTTCGTTCCCGTCAGGGATCTGTAAGTGTGTATAGTGCTCCAAGGCTTTAAATAAATGAGAAGGAGGCGCTGCTGGTATAAGAGAACCGTCAAACACATATCAAAAATGAAATTTTTGTATGATAGAAGCGTTAGTTCCTTTTCTCGCCACGTTTCATAGCTATTAGGGTGTGTAATAAATATCAAATTAACATGTTTTATTCTAAATGGTAATATAATGCAATCGTGAAAAAACATAGGTCTTATACTTAATACTATTTGTAATAATATTATTTAATTTGTAGGTAACAACCCTAGGGACGAGCTCTATCATACTCGTACCACAATAGACATAACTACCAGTAATTTGACTACTAAGAGACGGACGAGTATTAATATCTGTCATTTCTGTCGGGTTTCGCCAGGATACGAGTAAGTTAAAGGATGGCGCGCTGGCTGGTATAATTTATTTTTAAAAAGAAGATTTTGAAATTGAATTCTGACAGTTTTCTTTGCATGTGCCAAAATATAAACAACCAAAAATTTGTAGGTAACCCTAGCGACGACTTTTGTCATAATACGTCAAACTTAAATTTTTTTACATCAGTTCTAAGTCGGCATACTCTATCATTCTGTCTACTCTGCTCGTACCACCGACCACGTATAATTTTTCAATACAGTATTATATTCAAAATTCATATTGCTTTTGTACACAAAAACTGCCGATTAGATTGAGATAATTTGATTCTTACAGTACATCTAATTAAAGTATTCCATTAACACATAGGCTATTTTTATTACAAAATGTGAGGCGGTCTATGGTTTTCAACGAAATTTACTTGAGGAAAGCTGCTAGAAAGTAGCAAGAGTTGCTTATTTCAATAGCACATAGTTCAGCCACCTAAACTGCGAGATTTGTTTCAAACCAATTCTGATTGTTTCAAAGCGCATTCGTTTGCCACAATCAAAATTTTTACATATATACGCATACGCAAGCAAAAATTAATATCAGCAGACAGGTACAGATGTACCTACAATTTGACTCTAACTGCGCCTAATTTTATCTATTTTTTTGCGGTTTACTATGTTCGGGCGAGACGGGGATTACGAATTATTACAAAATTGGAAAATTTTGACATTTTTGAATGCGTTGGGCGAGTGCGGGGGCCGGGGTGTGAAGTGCGCGGGTGAAAACTATCAGTATCACTATCAGCGTAGCGCGCGGATAAAACATTATTATTTTGCTTTTGCGAAATAGATAATACACAATTAAAAAAATCAGAAGTTTATCCACAGCGGGTCTGTATGTCTATCTAAAGGCTGTATCTCTGACAGCCTGAAGACAGACATACAGACAGACAGACATCGAAGTCCCAGTAATAGGGTCCCGTTTTACCCTCTGGGTACGGAACCCTAAAACGGTAGGATAGAACTACGCAGAGTTCTGTCTCACACTCGCACTCGTCCGGTTCTTTCATATTGTTCATATTTTTGTATCTAATTTTTAAAGCAATTGGTGAAAAGGACTCAAAATGAAAATATATATTTCTTACTTCTTTAGGGTGTTGAATATGTAAACGCCTTTAATTAAAAATATCTTTTTCGTAGTGTTTGGAGCTTGCAAAAACAAAAATTATTAAAATCTCGAAATATCGTGGATGAATCTGACACAAATTTATTCTATGGCTTTATTTAATAGACCTGAGCCCAATTATTGCGATTTCAGAAACTCAAAAATTTTTTTAGATAGTGTTTTAAATAACTGGCAATATTTCGGGTTCCAATGGGCTAAAATGGTTCAAATTAGGTACCTACAATCCGAAGACTAATCTAGATATGATGCTATTATTATTTTTAAGTTAAGTTTTTGCTGGCTAGTTTTATACAAATTTTAAAAAATCGATTACTAAATTTTGATTTTCTCAAAAACCTATTATCAGAAATGACACAAAATTTAAAAATAACCTAATAAGACATCACTCCATCCATGTGCAAAAATTCAGAAGCTTTAGAATTTTTGAAACTTAACACCTCGAAACAAGCTAGTCCCGCAGGTCTAATCGGCCTAGGAATCAACTTCTATGATAGTAAGTACACCAAGGCCTAGGTACTTTTAGTTGATTGACATACACGTTACACGGGTCGGTCACACAATTATTTTCGTTGCCCTAGATCACACTAATATTATAAGGACGAAAGCTTGTGAGTGTGACTTTGAATGTTTATTACTTCTTCACGTCTAAACGGCTGGAGCGATTTTAATAGGTATGGAGTTAGTCGATACCCTGGATTAACACATATAGGCTACATCTTACTGTGCGGGAAAATATCACAATTTATTTCCCTAATAAACCGCGGGGCACTGCTAGTATGTAATTTATGACAGTAAATGGAGTCTTAATAATATATTATGGACAGCTGTTGAATACATGAAATTAATTATCTATCGTTTTATAATTTGGTATTTCGATGATTAAGGTCTCGTTAGCACTTTGCGGTCGCCCGTATTGGCTGCGGCTGTCTCCTGACTCCTGAGTGACCAGATCGTCTGAAGGGTGGTGAACCGAAATACGGGTGATGGAGTTAATTGATGTAACCCTTAAAAGAACGATTTACTATTTATATTAAGAATTATTTAAGGATGTTTGTATTTAGTTCCGAATGCCGATATATAACTTTCGATGTAACTAATATGTACATAATATTATAGTAACTCTAAAGTCTAAATAAAATAAAACGTCGCGTATGCCTTTAAAGCTTTCTGATTGGTTACAACTACCAAAAGTCAATTAAAGTAATTTAAGAGCCAAAATAAAAACTTACCGCTATTTGCGTTTACGACGATAAAGATCAATTCAATTACCCAAAGCAAATCTACAAAGGAAATAAAAGCACTCAATTCCAAAGGGAACAGTTAAATAGTAGTTTGAGTAAAAATTAGTTTCACTGCTGTGGTTAATTTATCGCACGCCCACGGACTTTACTGCGAAATCTCTATTTCTACAGTAATGAGATTTTCTAACCTAAATCCCGTAGAAAATTAAAAAACTCTCTGTTATATTTATACTTTGAACGCTTCGTTCTATTTTGATGTAAGAATCAAATTAATTTAGAGACTTATTTATTATTATACTCAGTTTATTATTACATTAAAACAAAACAGCTATACAAAACACTAGTGCCGTACTGAGATCGAATGGTAACACGTTAAATTCAAATAAATTATCATTGAATTGAAATCGGAGATATTTTTATACTCCTCATGAAATTTTAATTAAAAATAGGCGTCTTTTAGATCTACGGTGCACATATTGTAGGAATTCTGTGAAACTAATTTTATTGCAGTACGTTGATCCTCTAATTTAAAATACTCAGTTTCAATAAACTTGTTAAGATTTTTTAAATTTAGTATAAATCTGTGTTTACCATTTGGCTTTTGAACAAGAAAAATAGATGACAAAAATTGATTTTTACACGGCTGGCACTGGGAAATAGCCCCTATAGATAATAAGTCATCAATACATTGTTTATACTGCGATTTCTCTAATTCTGTATAACTGCGTTGTACAGGAGGATGTGTTTGAAAAGCCGACTTACAAAAGGGTATCTTGTAACCGGAAATCCTGGACAGTATTGTGTGGTCACTAGTGATAGATGACCACTGTTCATAGTAATACTAATAGGTAAGTCTGCCAGCGTAACTCACCTCATATAAGTCAGTAGAAACTACCGACGACTCCGCGTTGTGTTCCCGGCTGTCGGTTGTCGAAATTACGCCCTGGAGGAGCTCGCGGGCTGATATTCTGTGCAGGTTCCTTTCTCTGGTTTCCCATCTTTTGCCTGCGTATTGGGGGAGGAGCCTTCCAGTTTAAATTACTTCTTTGTGTAGCGGGCACTTGGGGCTTCCTGATTGTAGGTGTTTTAGAAGCTGGTGTGATTTTTAAATCCGCGCTTGACTTAGAAATTGATTTTGCAGTTTTTAAGGTATCAGCCAGATCTGATCCAAAGAGGCAGTTGTCATTTTTTGTTTTTGTCAAGATAAAATTATTACGACGTGTCATGATCCATGGAATCATTATTTTGACAGTCGCATATCAATCGAGTAGGATCCATGAGTAGCTTTATGACTGCAGTATTTTTGTTCTGCTCCTCGAGCAAAATAGTAATAGCCTCTCCGAGACACGATATCGCAGAACCCAGAACTTTTTGTTTGCTTTCAATTCCTTTATCTCTGTTTAAGACGACATCCGTTACAGCAGCCATAAAGGGACCATTCACTATCCTGCATTGCAGTCCTGCTGCAGTCCGCCGTGCAGGCCTGCAACACCATTGACTATCCTGCACAAGCCGGCGGACTGCACGCAGGATAGTCAATGGTGTTGCAGGCCTGCACGGCGGACTGCAGCAGGACTGCAATGCAAGATAGTGAATGGGCCGTTTTAATTTCTAGATTAAGCTCAGGAGCATCAATCTGGGTACAATTTTTCGGGGGAAGATATTTTTCCGGTAAGTCTTTACGGAGGTCTTTTGCCAAGCCTTTAGCTACGTGTTGGAGGCGCACAGCCAGATCGGCGTTAATATCTTTGCCGTATAATTTTTTTATTGATGGGTCGTCTCCTAACAATTCAAGCATAACATTATCAACTTCAGGCACAACCATCACCTCAGGATCCTGGCAATCATTCTGAGGGGCAGGTAACTCGCACGAGCTAGTAGATGGAGCAGGCTCGAGTGCTCGACGCTGCAGGCTAAATTAGCAGTGGCACCAGTGCTCGTGGAGGGTACAGATTGTTCTGTCTACTCAATTTCACCTTCAATAACCGGATCAATTTCAATCTGTGAGCCATCTGTAATTTTATACATCTATACATATAATAAAACTGTAGAAATGAAGATTCTGTACATTAAAGATATTCAAAAAATAATAAGCGGAGGGTGTCAGTCACTACATCGCTATAGAAGCCAAAAATGTGGTCAGTTTTTTTGTCTGTCTGTCTGTCTGTCTGTCTGTCTGTATGTTTGTTCCACTATTACACGAAAACTGCTGATCCGATTTGAATGCGGTTTTCGCAGATATATTTGTCTTCTTCCAACTTAACATCTGGTGTATAAAAATCACCCCCCACCACCCCTCTAGGGGGACCAAAGAGGGGGTCAGATTTTGTATCAAACTTTTTTGGACTTATTTCATATTATTAACTGTTTTTCCACCTTAACATCTGGTGTATAAAAATTTTCCCCCCACCCCTCTTAGGGGACAAAAGAGGGGGTAAGATTTTGTATCAACTGATGAAGTAGAAATACTTTAAATGGCAAAACAACGTTTGCCGGGACAAGCATACAAAATCTTACCCTCTCTTTTGTCCCCTAAGAGGGGTGGGGGGAAAATGTTATGTAGCACCAGATGTTAAGTTGGAAAAACAGTTAAATTTTTATACACCAAATGTTGAGTTGGAAGAAGGCAAATATATCTGCGAAAACCGTATGCAAATCAGATCAGTAGTTTTCGTGTTAAAGCAAAAGTCTTATACAAAATCTGACCCCCTCTTTGGTCCCTTTAGGGGGGTGGGGGGAATTTTTTTTTATACACCAGATGTTAAGTTGGAAGATGACAAATATATCTGCGAAAACCGCATTCAAATCGGATCAGTAGTTTTCGTGTTAAAGCAAAAGTCTTATACAAAATCTGACCCCCTCTTTTTTCCCTTTAGAGGGGTGGGGGGAAAAAACTTATACACCAGATGTTAAGTTGGAAGAAGAAAAATATATCTGCGAAAACCGCATTCAAATCGGATCAGTAGTTTTCGTGTGATAGTGGAACAAACATACAGACAGACAGACAGACAGACACACAAAAAAACTGACCACATTTTTGGCTTGTATAGCGATGTAGTGACACCCTCCGCTTATTATTTTTTGAATATCTTTAATGTACAGAATCGTCATTTCTACAGTTAATTATATGTATAGATTATGATAAGTGACATGCTATTTAGATAAGTAGCAATCCCAAAAATTGCTCGCAAATCTAAATTTATACACGTACCACGTACTTATATTGTTACAGTATTGTTGGTAAAAATTATTACCAACTTATCAAGTAACTTAGCGTTATAGCAGGTACTTTAAAAAAATATCCAAAAGTAGGATTATTTTGTTACCGTATTGACTGTAAAGTGTCCCCAAAAGCTATCCGCAGTACAGACTTATCATGTAACAGTATTTATGTTAGTACCTTTATTGTCTTACGGCATTTCAGGATAATCCGATAACATTTCGTCATGTTTAGACGAAGCGGAAGACGATATTGAATCACGTCGTTTCTTCTTGGCATGTTTCAGTTTTCTTTCGAGTTTTTTTTAACTTTCTTGTAATGTACTCGTAATTATCGTCCTTTGAGTGTTTCCTTTTACCCATGTTTGCACTTTAAAACTGAAAAAAAGAACCTAAAAATTAAATAGTGCGTACTGGCGGAGCACTGTACTTGTGAAATACGTAGTATCCCTAAGTAGTCTGTGCTTGTGAATGACAAGCAACCGCAAGTTTCGTGACAGGTGAGCGAAACTACCCACTTATTTTTTTAGATTTGTTTTTTTTATAAATCTCAACTTTAGTGCAAGACTGGCGTCACTGTAGGCGTAACTACTAGCGTAAATAAGTACTTAATGCTAATCTCGAGGACAAAGCAGAGAGTATAATTTGCATTATATTGGTAATAAATTCAATAATAAATAATTTTAAATATAAAAACGCGCGTTTAACTTTCCTTTTTTAATAACCTTTTATTGTAAGATAAAAGTATAAAATGGTCGATTAATAAACTATCATTTGTAAACGTCTATATAAGTCATCACTTTGAGAAAAGACAAATTGCCAAGCTGAGTAAATAGCTGCGGAACTTTTTAGTTGACACTAATTGATTTTGAGTAATGAAGTGAGAAGCGGCTGAAAAAATATCGCGTTACTCCGAGGGTCAATTCAGACCGCAACGCGAGGCGCGGCGCGGCATAAGGCTGCGTTTCCACTGAAGCGAAGCGGTGCTTAGCGGTGCCCGAATTGACCAATCGTGCTATTCCAGCGGAATGACAGCGAAGCGGAGCGAAGATATGATTGGTCAATTCGGGCACCGCTAAGCTCCGCTCCGCTTCAGTGGAAACGCAGCCTAAATTTGTATGGATTTGACAGATTTCAATTGGGTGACACGTCTTGCGAATCTGTCAAATCCATGTAAATCTTAGGGCCACTTGCACCATGATGTTTAACTCAGAGTTAATTTTAACTCTGAGTTAAACATCATGGTGCAAGTGGCCAGAGTATTAATAACAGTAGTATGTAAATTTAGAAATGCATCTACGCGTCGCGTTGCGGTCTGAAACAACCCTTAGGCCGTTTGTCCACCGCCGGCCGCCGCCGCCTTCACCGCGACGTCACCGACAAAAATTCAAATAAAGTGCCACTTTATGACCTAGGCTGGGTTTCATTTTACTCTACGCCACTACAAAGCAGTGGCAGCCACTGAACAGGCACAATTGAAGTGTAAGAATGTACTTTTTAGTTGTACAAATCATTTGGCGAAAAAAAATATTACACCCGCAGTGGTATGGCGGCCATTGGGACCTGTCGGAAAAGTATGGCAAGGTGATTTTCGTGAATGGCTATTGGCTACTCAACGATGATTAGCTATGCAAAAATTAGCCTGGTACAAATGGTTCAATTTTTTTATTAAAATTAACGTATTCGCGTTGGTATGGCGGGCTGTAAGCCGCACCTTATGGCCGCACCCGAGAAGTATGGCATTACGCTACCGCCTACTTGTTTTTTTCGACTGTCTGAAAATACAAGCATTTTTGTGGAACAAATCGTTCGACACTCGTTATTTATCCGACACGTTCGATTAACGCCCATGCGTTTGGGCTGCCAGTGCGAGCGCTATGACCATCATTTTCCTTTTTGCCTTTACGTTATTATACCCCTGTAGAACCGCCAGCCTGGTACAAATGACCAAGAACTTTGTGTCACCATCTCCAGGCCTAGTACAAGAACTACACGGCGACAAGTCTGACTAACGACTGTCGGCTTCCCTTTGAAGACTGTATGCGAGCGCGCACATCAACGACAAATCACAAAACTGTCTAGCCACAATAGACATAACTACCAGTAGTTCGACTGTAAAGAGACGGACAGGTTTCAATATCTGTCAAATTCGTCGGGTTGAATCTACGAATAATAAAAACTAAGGAAGAGTAACTCCGTCAAAAACATACTCCAAAATACTTGTCAAAAAAGTGTAACCTTAGGTATACATTTCAATACATTTGCAATATTTATGTGGCCTTGAGCGGTATAAAGGCTGACGTTACATGACAATTCGAAAGGAACCAAATTTTAAATGGTAATAGTATGGGAGTTACGTTTCCATATGTCGGCACTACATATGTATGCCTCGTTGGCCTACGCGTTGGCCAACGCGTCGGCCAACGCGTTCGCCTATATGTAGTGCCGACAAAACGCGTCGGCCAACGTCTAAATACCTACCGCCAACGCGCGAGTCGCCCGTTCTACACATTGGGCCGACGCGTTGGCCAACGCGTCGGCCAACGCGTTCGCCTATATGTAGTGCCGACATTAGGTTTTATTATTCGTAGGGTTGAAGGGAATGTGCCTCGCGCTGGCTGATATAATTTATTTTTAAATACTTATAGATTTCAAAATTGGATTCTGTCAATTTCAATCACATGTGCCAAAACATAAACAATAATACGACCAAAAAGAGAAACACGTCCAGCGATCCAAGTATCTTTCCCGTTTATTTTTGAAGTTACTTTTATCTGAATGAGAACTTTTCTATCTATATCTATAAAATCTTTCAGAACTGCTCGCAATAGACGCAATAGTGCATTACGCACCTAGGGCAGGAAAATAAGAAATGTCTCAGATCACATGTAATTGTTGGCCGAGGCGAAGCCGAGGTCAACCAACGATGTCAATACTGGATATGGCATACGCCATCAAAACTGTAGCAATGTTTTTGCATGAAAAATGTGTATCGAGAAAATATTGTCGTCCTTTTCGTCTTGCAGTAATAGCATATATTACTTTCTCTCACTCATTTTACGCTTTCAATGCATATTTTACGTAACCAATACACTAAACACGTCCGACTATCACCGCGTCCTATGGCACACTGCTCTCAGATGAGTGAGCTCACTCATTTCGAGGGTGACTCATTTTCGCGCTGACGGTTGTATGGAATGCCTTTTCTAAAGGTTATAATTCTATGAGGTCAATAAACATGTGATCTATATTTTTCAGTAACGTAATACAACATTTTTTGTGCATTTTAACCAACTTAAAAAAATATTGATATAATATTTCTAGAACTGGCTAGTTTTCGTATATTATGAGTATATTTCATCAGCATCTGAACAAAATATGTACGAGCTTTTAAAAGTGTACCTATGTATGTTTTTATATTTGTGTTCGCGTATCTTCCGAGCTACAAGTCCGATTTAAGTAATTCTTATTTTTTTTGTTTTGTTGTGCTAGATATTGTTCTGCGCCGTTTTGCACGCATAACAAGGATGTTTATCACAGCAGCTTCGGTGAACTCCATTCTGCTACTGATGAATATAATATATATTATACAATTATTGTTGTCGCGCGTCGTAGTCAAAACAGTTTCCTCTTGGTGTGCGCCACGTGATAGACACAACTGTTTCTCTTTAATCGTAGGACTGACTTGTCTATGTGAAACAAGACTGTCTTAAAACTGTCGTGTCTCCAATGTGTGGTCGCACTAATTTTCATTATTACACATTATATTATTTCTTAGATTACTTATTATTGTGTGTATTGCTGTCCATTCTCATAATATTATTTTACAACACACAATAATTTAATACACGTGCACCGTGCACGTCAGTACTCAGTGCGCGTGCACGTGTCGAGAATTTGCCGGTAACAGATAAGGTTGTTTGTGTCTAGTATCGTTATCTACGCCGCGCAGCGCTATTCAGCACCGTAGGCTTGAACTTACCTAATCTAAATATAGCTGTATTTGACCGGCCAAGTGCGTGTCGATCCACACGTAATATAGGGTTCCGTAGTACCGCTAGTTTTTGATATTTTTTGTATGGTCAATGAATGTACATTTATAACGTGTAAGGCTGTTTTCACACCGCGCCGCAGCGGCAGCGGCACGGCATTAAACAATGTTAACTTTAATGTAAGTATAGGTGTCTTGATAAAAAGTTAATAGAATTTTAGATACGATATTGAATTTACTGTCACTTCTTGGTGGAAATTCATGTTCAGATAAATAATTTTACACTTTCCTTGCACTTATTCCACTTTATTTTAATAGATTTATTACAATTTTATTATATACTAGCTGTCCCGGCAAACGTTATTTTACCATTTAAAATATTTCTACTTCATCAGTTGATACAAATTCTTACTTCTTTCTTTTGTCCCCTAAGAGGGGTGGGGCGAAAAATTGTATACACCAGATGTTAAGTTGGAAAAAACAGTTAATAATATGTCAAAGTAAGTCCATTAAAGAAAAAAGTTTGATACAAAATCTGACCCCCTCTTTGGTTCCCTTAGAGGGGTGGGGTGGGGGGATTTTTAGTCACCAAATATTGAGTCGGAAGAAGACAAATATATCTGTGAAAACCGTATGCAAATCGGATCAGTAGTTTTCGTGTTAAAGCAAAAGCCTTATACAAAATCTGACCCCCTCTTTCGTCCCTTTAGAGGTGTGGGGGGAAAAATTTTTATACACCAGATATTAAGTTGGAAGAAGGCAAATATATCTGCGAAAACCGCATTCAAATCGGATCAGTAGTTTTCGTGTGATAGTGGAACAAACATACAGACAGACAGACAGACAAAAAACTAACTACATTTTTGGCTTCTATAGCGATGAGTGACACCCCCCGCTAATTATTTTTTGAATATCTTTAATGTACAGAATTTTCATTTCTACAGTTTTATTATAATGTATAGATAGCGGTCGCCCGCGGCTCTGCCTGCGTGGATGTCGGTTACCGCTGCAAAAAGCCTACCCAGGAAAGACACGGTCAGCAAAATGATTCCCAGGTCAATTCACAGAAACATCGACGACGCAGTCATTTTCCGCAGGCTGCACAGATTGTCTTTCTGTGGATGTTAAAGTTGTTAATGATGAGAATATTTAAATGTAATTAATAATAAGTTTTCACCTCTGACGGTAGTCCCGGAGTGCAACCCGTTGTTTTAGGATAGATAACTGTGGGGATAAGGCGTGGAGGCCAAAGGAAGATCTTCCGACCGAGCGAGGTGTTATGCTCGGTCAGGCCGGAGCCCGCGTGATACAATTCAGCTGTCGTATATATACTGACGCGCTCAGAAAACTTCGATAGCGCGATGCAGGAATGTTAGGCGAATTGTGGGTACCGCCACATCACTCCCCCCCGAAGACCGGAGGTCGAATCTTGAAGTCTTGTCGCCGAAGTCGCCGGTGCCAGTGAGTTCCAGTGAGTCGGAACTGTTGCAGTGAGTCCCAGTGAGTCGGAACTGTAAGCGGCTGCACGGGATCCAGTGAGTCGGATAGCTGCCGTGCGGGGCCGATGCTACGTGCTGACCAGGAGAGATGTGCTCTGCTTGCTGACCGGTCGGTGTAGTGAGAAAGCCCGATGATGCCGATGCGGAGTCGCCCAGGCCGCGGTACATTGCGGCTAGTGGACGAGGTACCCGATGAGGCGATGCTGGCTGGCGCGGTGCGGAGGGGCGGAGAGTGATGATGATGAAGGAGGCGTGTTCTGTCGAGGGTCACCAATGTGGGAAATATGCGTGGTGGCCACAAAGGAAGATCTTCCGACCGAGCGAGGTGTTATGCTCGGTCAGGCCGGAGCCCGCGTGATACAATTCAGCTGCCGTATATATACTGACGCACTCAGAAAACTTCGATAGCGCGATGCAGGAATGTTAGGCGAATTGTGGGTACCGCCACATAACTAAAGCGATTATTGTAGAGCTTTTCTATAAACAACATTAATTGACGTTAAGCTATTTTCAGGTAACAAAATATACTGATGGTCGGGATCCCCGACTCGTGATAGAGCAAAACATTCTTTTCATAAATCTATTCCTACTAATTTGAATGTATGGCCCTGGGATTTACATAATATTTATCGTTAGTGCAAAATAATTTTTTAAAGGAAATTGGAGCCTTTTGAAGGGTACAGGCAAATCAATAGGGATCATTGGTATTCTTGGTATATGAGCCAATTCACCAGCTGCAGGGCCGGTCATAATCTTCGCTACTGTGCACCCCCGCCTTGGTAGCGCCCACTTCGAAACGGGCGTAAATCGCAATTTTTAATTTCGCCATAACTTCTAAACCAAACGTCCAATCTTAATCATTCGAAAACCAAATATTATCTACATAAACTGTACTTAGTGATGAAATAATTCATTTTGATAAAGATTAATAGCATGAGTAAAATAAATGCGTTTAAATGTAGTCTAAAAAAATCAAGATTTTAAAATCAATGGTTGTTGTACCTCACTTGACATCGATAGGTATAGTGTGTCGCGGACTTTTTTGTAGATATTTAAAAGATCTACATTAACTTAGAGCATTGTATGGTTCTATCTTTTATAGTTTAGGCAGCGTACGCAAAATAAGTAAATTTTCTGGTTGATTTTTTTCACCTTGTGTCAGAAAAACCCAAATATCTTACGGAACCCTACATTTTCCGAAATAAAATGTAGCCTATGTTACTCGTAAATAATGTAGCTTTCGAATGGTGAAAGAATTTTTTAAATCGGTCCAGTAGTTTTTGAGCCTATTCATTACAATTAAACAAACAAACAAACAAAGTTTACCTCTTTATAATATTAGTATAGATATACACGACCGGTTTCGAAAAAATCATCATCAGGTGTACTGCAGGTAATTTTAAATTTTTAAAAAATTTTTGTAAACAAAAAATGGGTTGTCAGCATCATAAAATTTTTCTACCATTCAATACAATTTTATACCAAATAACAATGTTTTCTACCAAAAATCGCAAATTAAAATTTTAAATGTATTGGAACCTATAAAATTGATACTTAAATAAAAACAATTACATTAAATATATCAGCAAATCAGTTAATTAATGTCCTGTAACAATATTGAATAAAATAATTATAATAACAATTCATAAAATGTCATTCTTTTAAATATAAGTAAATAATGTCACAAAATAATTAATTGATATAAATCATGTCAAAGTAATTCCAATGTCAGCTTATAAAATCTCTATTAACTAAATTAAATGTCAAACGTAAAATAATGTCCTAAAATAAATTTTAAATGTCCTGTAATAACACAGAATTTGAGAGGCATGTCTGATCGTTTAGAAGGTTCCCATATTTCTTGTGTCTGTTTATTTCCAGTGCTTCTAATGCATCCATCTTCCTGCTTTTTGGTAATACATGTAGATATTCGATGTTTTTATCTGGATCGAAGTGATGTCCATTGTTATTTAAGTGTTCGGCAAATGTGGATCTATCCGTTTTCTTCTTCCATGCTGCTAGATGTTCTTTAATTCTTGTTTTAATTTTTCTACCTGTTTGGCCTATATATATTCCACTACATGTATCGCAAGTAAGTTTGTATATACCGCTGCTGTCCGTGATATTATATTTGTCTTTATTGTTACACAATAAATTTTTAAGGGAACCTGTGGTGTAAAACGCAACCTTTGTATCCTTCTTTTGCAGAATTCTCTGGAATCTGTAGTAAAATGGGCCAATATAAGGAATTTTTACCCATGTTTTTACCGTTTTTTCGTATTCTTCTATATGGTTGTACAGCATTTTTTCTATCATCTTTTTCTTCGCTCTCTTTAACATTCCGTCGATCAATTCTCTTTTGTAGCCGTTATTTTCAGCAATGTGCTTGATGGTATTTAGCTCCACCCTGATATCTTTTTTATCCAGAGGTACCTTCAGCAGCCGGTGTATAAAAGCATGGAATGTGGCATGTTTATGCTGATGTGGATGGCATGAGTTTGCGTGGAGGATGTTATCGCTGTACGTTGGTTTCCTAAAGATATTAAATTGATGACGGCCAAACTCTATATGTATCGTTAAATCCAGAAAATTCAATGTGTTGGTTTCCTATTTCTATCGTCATTTGTATTTTGTTGCTGTAAGTATTAATATGCCTGAAAAACTGATTTAACAGTGAGTGATCACCCTTCCATAGGCAAATGATGTCATCCACATATCTGTACCAATACACAATATAGTCTTTATATTAGAGGATTCCAGAATTTTTGTTTCCAGATCATCCATGTAAATATCTGCGCAAAGAGGAGACAAAGGGCCGCCCATCGGTAGTCCATCTGTTTGTTTATAAATCTTATTGTCATATATAAAATAATTTTGGTCTAGGCAAACCTTAAAAATAGCCTTTAATATAATGAATAGCCGGTGGCAGGGGGGTTCATAGGTAAATAATAGGTAAAAAATAACAGACTTTTTGAATAACAATGAATTTGAAATTTTAAAAAAGGATCCTACTGAAGTGTTTCATAATGAAGTCAAAGAAGTAGTTCGCTCCACCGACAGTGTGCTTAAAAAGATACCGATAGTATCAATTTTACCTATGAACCCCCTGCCACCGAGACTTTATGGTTTCTACAAACTACACAAGCAAGGAGAGCCAATAAGACCAGTAGTCTCATATGTAACAGCACCGGCTTATAACCTGGCTAAAAAAGCTAATATAATTTTCAAACATTCAAGTTCCAGAAAACGCAATTCTTGTATCGTTTGATTTAAAAAACTTATTTTCAAATATACCAGTAAAGGAATGTTTGAACATAATAGACGAAATTTTATGCACGTCACATTTGGATGCACAAGAAATTATAGATTTAAAGACTATTTTTAAGGTTTGCCTAGACCAAAATTATTTTATATATGACAATAAGATTTATAAACAAACAGATGGACTACCGATAGGCGGCCCTTTGTCTCCTCTTTGCGCAGATATTTACATGGATGATCTGGAAACAAAAATTCTGGAATCCTCATGTAAAGACTATATTGTGTATTGGTACAGATACGTGGATGACATCATTTGCCTATGGAAGGGTGATCACTCACTGTTAAATCAGTTTTTCAGGCATATTAATACTTACAGCACCAAAATATAAATAACGATAGAAATAGGAAATAACATATAGAGTTTGGTCGTCATAAATTTAATATCTTTAGAAAACCAACGTACAGCGATAACATCCTCCACGCAAACTCATGCCATCCACATCAGCATAAGCATGCCACATTCCATGCTTTTATACACCGGCTGCTGAAGGTACCTCTGGATAAAAAAGATTTCAGGGTGGAGCTAAATAACGGCTACAAAAGAGAATTGATCGACGGAATGTTAAAGAGAGCGAAGAAAAAGATGATAGAAAAAATGCTGTACAACCATATAGAAGAAAACGAAAAAACGGTAAAAACATGGGTAAAAATTCCTTATATTGGCCCATTTTCCTACAGATCCCAGAGAATTCTGCAAAAGAAGGATATAAAGGTTGCGTTTTACACCACAGGTTCCCTTAAAAATTTATTGTGTAACAATAAAGACAAATATAATATCACGGACAGCAGCGGTATATACAAACTTACTTGCGATACATGTAGTGGAATATATATAGGCCAAACAGGTAGAAAATTTAAAACAAGAATTAAAGAACATCTAGCAGCATGTAAGAAGAAAACGGATAGATCCATATTTGCCACTTAAATAACAATGGACATCACTTCGATCCAGATAAAAACATCGAATATCTACATGTATTACCGAAAAGCAGGAAGATGGATGCATTAGAAGCACTGGAAATAAACAGACACAAGAAATATGGGAACCTTCTAAACGATCAGACATGCCTCTCAAATTCTGTGTTATTACAGGACATTTAAAATTTATTTTAGGACATTATTTTACGTTTGACATTTAATTTAGTTAATAGAGATTTTATAAGCTGACATTGGAATTACTTTGACATGATTTATATCAATTAATTATTTTGTGACATTATTTACTTATATTTAAAAGAATGACATTTTATGAATTGTTATTATAATTATATTATTCATTATTGTTACAGGACATTAATTAACTGATTTGCTGATATATTTAATGTAATTGTTTTTATTTAAGTATCAATTTTATAGGTTCCAATACATTTAAAATTTTAATTTGCGATTTTTGGTAGAAAACATTGTTATTTGGTATAAAATTGTATTGAATGGTAGAAAAATGTTATGATGCTGACAACCCATTTTTTGTTTACAAAATTTTTTTAAAAATTTAATATTACCTGCAGTACACCTGATGATGATTTTTTCGAAACCGGTCGTGTATATCTATACTAATATTATAAAGAGGTAAACTTTGTTTGTTTGTTTGTTTAATTGTAATGAATAGGCTCAAAAACTACTGGACCGATTTAAAAAATTCTTTCACCATTCGAAAGCTACATTATTTACGAGTAACATAGGCTACATTTTATTTCGGAAAATGTAGGGTTCCGTAAGATATTTGGGTTTTTCTGACACAAGGTGAAAAAAATCAACCAGAAAATTTACTTATTTTGCGTACGCTGCCTAAACTATAAAAGATAGAACCATACAATGCTCTAAGTAAATGTAGATCTTTTAAATATCTACAAAAAAGTCCGCGACACACTATACCTACCTATGTCAAGTGAGGTACAACAACCATTATTTTATTTTAAAATCTTGATTTTTTGGACTACATTTAAACGCATTTATTTTACTCATGCTATTAATCTTTATCAAAATGAATTATTTCATCACTAAGTACAGTTTATGTAGATAATATTTGGTTTTTGAATGATTAAGATTGGACGTTTGGTTTAGAAGTTATGGCGAAATTAAAAATTGCGATTTACGCCCGTTTCGAAGTGGGCGCTACCAAGGCGGGGGTGCACAGTAGCGAAGATTATGACCGGCCCTGCAGCTGGTGAATTGGCTCATATACCAAGAATACCAATGATCCCTATTGATTTGCCTGTACCCTTCAAAAGGCTCCAATTTCCTTTAAAAAATTATTTTGCACTAACGATAAATATTATGTAAATCCCAGGGCCATACATTCAAATTAGTAGGAATAGATTTATGAAAAGAATGTTTTGCTCTATCACGAGTCGGGGATCCCGACCATCAGTATATTTTGTTACCTGAAAATAATTTAACGTCAATTAATGTTGTTTATAGAAAAGCTCTACAATAATCGCTTTAGTTATCTATCCTAAAACAACGGGTTGCACTCCGGGACTACCGTCAGAGGTGAAAACTTATTATTAATTACATTTAAATATTCTCATCATTAACAACTTTAACATCCACAGAAAGACAATCTGTGCAGCCTGCGGAAAATGACTGCGTCGTCGATGTTTCTGTGAATTGACCTGGGAATCATTTTGCTGACCGTGTCTTTCCTGGGTAGGCTTTTTGCAGCGGTAACCGACATCCACGCAGGCAGAGCCGCGGGCGACCGCTATCTATACATTATAATAAAACTGTAGAAATGAAAATTCTGTACATTAAAGATATTCAAAAAATAATTAGCGGGGGGTGTCACTCATCGCTATAGAAGCCAAAAATGTAGTTAGTTTTTTGTCTGTCTGTCTGTCTGTATGTTTGTTCCACTATCACACGAAAACTACTGATCCGATTTGAATGCGGTTTTCGCAGATATATTTGCCTTCTTCCAACTTAATATCTGGTGTATAAAAATTTTTCCCCCCATACCTCTAAAGGGACGAAAGAGAGGGTCAGATTTTGTATAAGGCTTTTGCTTTAACACGAAAACTACTGATCCGATTTGCATACCGTTTTCACAGATATATTTGTCTTCTTCCGACTCAATATTTGGTGACTAAAAACCCCCCCACCCCACCCCTCTAAGGGAACCAAAGAGGGGGTCAGATTTTGTATCAAACTTTTTTCTTTAATGGACTTACTTTGACATATTATTAACTGTTTTTTCCAACTTAACATCTGGTGTATACAATTTTTCGCCCCACCCCTCTTAGGGGACAAAAGAAAGAAGTAAGAATTTGTATCAACTGATGAAGTAGAAATATTTTAAATGGTAATACAACGTTTGCCGGGACAGCTAGTATATAATAAAATTGTAATAAATCTATTAAAATAAAGTGGAATAAGTGCAAGGAAAGTGTAAAATTATTTATCTGAATATGAATTTCCACCAAGAAGTGACAGTAAATTCAATATCGTATCTAAAATTCTATTAACTTTTTGTCAAGACACCTATACTTACATTAAAGTTAACATTGTTTAATGCCGTGCCGCTGCCGCTGCGGCGCGGTGTGAAAACAGCCTTACACGTTATAAATGTACATTCATTGACCATACAAAAAATATCAAAAACTAGCGGTACTACGGAACCCTATATTACGTGTGGATCGACACGCACTTGGCCGGTCAAATACAGCTATATTTAGATTAGGTAAGTTCAAGCCTACGGTGCTGAATAGCGCTGCGCGGCGTAGATAACGATACTAGACACAAACAACCTTATCTGTTACCGGCAAATTCTCGACACGTGCACGTGCACTGAGTACTGACGTGCACGGTGCACGTGTATTAAATTATTGTGTGTTGTAAAATAATATTATGAGAATGGACAGCAATAGACACAATAATAAGTAATCTAAGAAATAATATAATGTGTAATAATGAAAATTAGTGCGACCACACATTGGAGACACGACAGTTTTAAGACAGTCTTGTTTCACATAGACAAGTCAGTCCTACGATTAAAGAGAAACAGTTGTGTCTATCACGTGGCGCACACCAAGAGGAAACTGTTTTGACTACGACGCGCGACAACAATAATTGTATAATATATATTATATTCATCAGTAGCAGAATGGAGTTCACCGAAGCTGCTGTGATAAACATCCTTGTTATGCGTGCAAAACGGCGCAGAACAATACCTAGCACAACAAAACAAAAAAAAATAAGAATTACTTAAATCGGACTTGTAGCTCGGAAGATACGCGAACACAAATATAAAAACATACATAGGTACACTTTTAAAAGCTCGTACATATTTTGTTCAGATGCTGATGAAATATACTCATAATATACGAAAACTAGCCAGTTCTAGAAATATTATATCAATATTTTTTTAAGTTGGTTAAAATGCACAAAAAATGTTGTATTACGTTACTGAAAAATATAGATCACATGTTTGTTGACCTCATAGAATTATAACCTTTAGAAAAGGCATTCCATACAACGGCTACAAAAGAGAATTGATCGACGGAATGTTAAAGAGAGCGAAGAAAAAGATGATAGAAAAAATGCTGTACAACCATATAGAAGAAAACGAAAAAACGGTAAAAACATGGGTAAAAATTCCTTATATTGGCCCATTTTCCTACAGATTCCAGAGAATTCTGCAAAAGAAGGATACAAAGGTTGCGTTTTACACCACAGGTTCCCTTAAAAATTTATTGTGTAACAATAAAGACAAATATAATATCACGGACAGCAGAGGTATATACAAACTTACTTGCGATACATGTAGTGGAATATATATAGGCCAAACAGGTAGAAAAATTAAAACAAGAATTAAAGAACATCTAGCAGCATAGAAGAAGAAAACGGATAGATCCACATTTGCCGAACACTTAAATAACAATGGACATCACTTCGATCCAGATAAAAACATCGAATATCTACATGTATTACCGAAAAGCAGGAAGATGGATGCATTAGAAGCACTGGAAATAACAAAAGACATTTAAAATTTATTTTAGGACATTATTTTACGTTTGACATTTAATTTAGTTAATAGAGATTTTATAAACTGACATTGGAATAACTTTGACATGATTTATATCAATTAATTATTTTGTGACATTATTTACTTATATTTAAAAGAATGACATTTTATGAATTGTTATTATAATTATATTATTCATTATTGTTACAGGACATTAATTAACTGATTTGCTGATATATTTAATGTAATTGTTTTTATTTAAGTATCAATTTTATAGGTTCCAATACATTTAAAATTTTAATTTGCGATTTTTGGTAGAAAACATTGTTATTTGGTATAAAATTGTATTGAATGGTAGAAAAATTTTATGATGCTGACAACCCATTTTTTGTTTACAAAAATTTTTTTAAAATTTAAAATTACCTGCAGTACACCTGATGATGATTTTTTCGAAACCGGTCGTGTATATAATAAAATTGTAATAAATCTATTAAAATAAAGTGGAATAAGTGCAAGGAAAGTGTAAAATTATTTATCTGAGAATTTTAGATATTTAGGTTTAACTGAAATATCCCTAAACCATGTTGTTGTGTTTATGTCAGCTGGCAATGAAAACATGTGGATTACACTCAGCCGATCGCCGCGAGCGCAGTGTACCAACATAGTAGTTTATGGTCGTACGCGTCCGTTAAATAAAAATACAGACATTAAATAAATCTATGTCAATTAATTTTAATTTAAAATTTTGTTAGTCTCGCTAAAACAAGTACGGCTGAACCGATTTGGCTTGAGTCTTAAAATATTCGTGGAAGTCCAGGGTTTATGTTGGAAGTGATACGAAGCTCGCCGTGTCATCTAGCTAATTTTTTTTTAATAAAATCAAAATGTCAAATAGTGTCAAAATGGAGCCAGTGGATATTTTGAGTCTGGATGATGCTGCTTTGAAGGATTTTCTGAATTCATTCGATCATGTGTTTTCCGATTGCGATGGTGTGTATTTATTTTAGTGCCTTCTTCTTCTTTTTTCTTTTTTTTCTGGTAAATGGCTGTGACAGATTGGGTGAGACGAGGTCCTACGAAAACTCATTATAGTTATCAATTTATCATTATGAGTACTACGAATAATAAATAGTTTTTATTATTCGTAGTCATTATAACAATTTTGATGATCGGTAAATCAGTGACAAAATTGTGGGTTTTTGGACACCTTTAATATCTAAAGTTTAATAGCTACGATATTAAAACTTTGCGCATTTAATTATTACACTCATGTCATTAATCTTAAAAATTTTAACTACTGGCATTATCCAAACCAAAGTTACGAGGGTTCAAAAATACGACGGAACGTTTCGAGAAAAGGTAGGTAGTGCCCGGCTTGCGCTTCGCTTGGCTCGCCATGGCGGGGGCACTACCGTGCACCCAGATCTGTCAAATCCATACAAATTTATGCCTCGCCGCGCCTCGCCTTGCCTCGTCGCGTTGCGGTCTGAATTTACCCTTAAAAGGCCCGCAATTACGCACCTGTAACTCAACTGCAACTCTTCTGAAATGACGAGTATCCATGGGCGACGGTTGTTGCTTTATATCAGGTGACCCATTTGCTCGTTTTCCCCCTAATTTTATTAACCCATCAATCCCCAAGCGGCACCCGGCTGCCGCATAACAATTGAACATCTATTGTGTCTGCGATTCCCACGATCGAGGTATTAAAAAAGAACCAATATTTACAGGTGTCATTTGGGAGAAAACCCCACTGCCTGGTTCCGGAGAATTCTTCAAGCTGATGAACAAACTTGGCAAAACTGTCAACTTCGTGTCAAACAACAGCACAAGAACCAGAGAGACCTACGATAGAATGTTCGCCGAGGCCGGCATTGAAAATGGTTTTGTGAGTTATGCAGTTTTCCTTTTTAATTAAGAGTGTAATAATATGCTTATCTGCCTGTTATAAGTGCCATACACGACTTATCCAAAATGGCGTGTTCGCAGTTAGTACATAAATTTATTATGACCATCTTTATGTTGGCCACCTTGATTATGCTGCTATCCGAAGTATTATACATGTCGCAATCATCTGGTTTAATCTGCGATCCATTCAATGAATGCGCTAGTCATTCAATCGAATCGCAGAATAAACCAGATGCCTGCGACATACAAAATGTGATGTCAAAACGTCTCGCCACACTTTCATAATCATCAGTGTTAGACATTAGCTTTGTCCACAATGTGCCTTTTTTTTGTTCAACAAGGGCATGCGTTATAGCGCAGTCAACAGCGAAGGTGTGGCATGCCTCACGTTAGCTGTTGACAGCGCTATAAGGCCTTGATGAACAGAAAAAGGCACAATATGGACAAAGTTATTTGTCCATCATGATTTGTGGGCTACGTGGACAGGCCGCAAACTATAACAAAAGCTCTTGCTACTCTCATAATAGTACAAAATAGTAGACACATTTTTTTATAAATAACTTGATGTTATGTTTAAAATCGCTCTGAATATAAAGTACAACTACAAGTTTTAATTTTTAGGAAAGGCTGACCTTACCGTCAACAGCGATCGCCGATTACCTGAAGTTACACAACTTCAATAAAAAGGTGTACTGTGTTTCATGTCCTGAAACTATAAGGGTTCTAGAGGAAAACGGGTTCAAGTGTGAAACTGGAGTAAGTAGATTTTTAGGTTTACACCAATCTGATAGACACGTCATGTCTATAATCCATATTAGTTTAAATAGATCTATCACAGATCTAGAATAGTATGGACATAGTGTGTCAAGGCAAGAAGCGTGGCCTCTTTTTGGGATCATTTTGACATTTAGTGAAAGGTACTATCAGAGAAGTTGATTCCTAGGCCTTTAAGTTGGCGGACATATTTAAGCCAACCAAATGACGTAGCGTAGGTCCGTCAACTGCCTAGGAATCAATTTCCTCGATGGTACGTTATCATTGCTGACAAAGGGTACGATTTCTACATATACAACTTATTCATCTGCGCAACATACCTAGTTGCGAACAATGTCTGATAGGATTTTCTTTCAATAATAATTGTTAAGCAATTTTAGACTTTAGATCGGAAGGAAAGGAAGGAATCACCAAAAGAGCTAGAAGGACGACGTATCACAGAATCAGCTACCCTGAAATGCTTTCTCGAAATCGTTGCTACCTCCTATACTATCAGTAAAGTTGTGGGAAACATATAATATATTATAGATACTTTAAGGGAGCAAATAAAGCAAAAAATAAAATATTCCTTACCTGTTGACTCTTGTCCTTGTCTGTTCACTCTCACGCCGTCATTCATATTATGCCAGGTGAATAAGAACGACGCGGAATAGGCGCCAAATGATGGTTAATTTTGCTTTTTACGCCCTTTTTAGACAAATATCATATTTTCAGCCCCAAATCGGTCCAGATTTCTACTTGGGGTTCACCCAATACCTCGCTGATGATGAGCAAATTGGTGCGGTGGTGTTCGACAGTGACTATCAAGTCAACATGCCGAAGATGTACAAGGCCATTACGTATCTACGAAGGCCCGGTGTGCTGTACCTTAACGGCGCTACCGACAGATACGTTATTTTGATACATGACCGGCTGTCTTTAGGTAATTACTGGGTGTGAGAATGCACAAACTGATCCGGACTTTGAACTCTATTACTGAGGAATAAAATGGAATTCTGATGCTTTGGGTATGTCTTGAAGTGCTACAGATAGGTGCGAGGGTGATTCCTCTTTGTGTAGAATATCTGAGGTACTGGCAATAAGAATATCTAAACACAAGAATCGACAAACTTAACCAGCAATCTTAGCAACACCACAGTAGAAGTACTATTGATAGTCGTAACTATCAAATTGTTTAATGAATATAGTGACAATGTAATGAGTTCAATCTAGTAATGTTTTTGACTTTTCTAGTTATAAATTATAATATTATGATAAAATATGTACCTAATGATTTAATCTTTACAAATAAGTACTTACTAACTACTTATTTGAAAAGATCAAATCATTAGGTACATATTTTAATATATTTACGGTATATTTAATATATTTATTATAATAGGCACGTTTGCATGTTGACTAGAATAAGATTTAAAGAAAATGTTTTAAAATTAGACAATATTCCACGCCAATGAAGTAGAAATTTTGATACCATACATAAATAATAAGAACCATTGTTACAAATTTCCTGGAAATAAATATACTATTCTATTCTAGAAATGAGAAAGAAACACTGAGAGGTACAAATCACAGAATACCATAGAAGGAACGTTCTCTATTAGTCATGTTTAGCCAGCCGTTACTAACTTGCTCCAAAATTTTTGAGATAGTAAAGATGATTTGATTTTGGCTACTCGTCAAAATTAGGTAGATAGATAAAAATCTCGTGTCGTGGCGTTTGTTACCAAACTCCTCCAAAAAGACTATCTACCGATTGTGTTGCAATTTTAGGTACTTATTTTTTGGGTCTTAGAGACCAATGTCTCTTTTAAACGGTGATTTTTTGGGTTTTAGAGGCCAATATCTCTTTAAAACGGTGTATCTTACCAAACAGAACACGGTCCTGATTCGTGTCTACCGAATTTTTTCAACGTCTGATATGATAACAGTGATCTCAAGCACACCTCATAATATGTCAGAACAACATTTGCCGGATCAGCTAGCAAAATAATACTAAAGCCCGTGCGATTTCTTACGCCGGGTTAGTTAGTTCCCGAACCGGTGGTAGGCACCAGTAGACAGTAGTAACGACGTTCTGCATGTATTTGATTCAAATCTATTCAGAAATAAAACAATTTTTATTTTATTTATTTTTTTATTTTGTTTCCTTAGGTGTAGGTCTCTTCGCGGACATAGTCAGTAAAGAGGCCAAGCGTGAGCCGGTGCTGCTGGGTAAACCAGGCAAGGCCTTCGGAGTGTTCGCCATGATGAGAGCTGGGGTGACTGATGCCAGCAGAGTGTTGTTTATAGGAGACACGTGAGTGTGGATGTTTGATACTAAATTACTACAGACATAATAATTTCATTCGCGGATCGTTCCGTCGTCATCGTTTTTGTGGCGAAGCCTGCAGGTATACTCGTTCCAGTTGAAAACCTTTCATTGTCCTTTCCCAGGAATATATTTTAAATTGTACGGTTTAAGCGTGTAGGGATTGCAAAAAGACAGGCAGACGGATAATAATTAGTACGAAGAGAGTTAAAAATAACATGAGTGAAATCTATACATTAGTCCCCAGTACAAGGAACTAACTTTTTTCTGATACATACAAATTTACCACTTTGTGAGTGCCTTGTTTACGATGAGTCCGACAAACTTTTCTATGCGAAAAATTTCGGCGCTGCTGCGTTTTCGAATGCTTGACTCCTGGAATTGTCGATATGACGTCACTATGGCTCTTCGTACATACAACTCTCATTTTTCGGAATTTGTTTAATAAAGTTAATTTAAAAACTGTGGTCAACTTGTCCGACAAGAATCAGTCAGCGTTTGGAGTGTCCGACACCCCAAACATGTCGCTATTACGTCACTATGGCTCTTCGTACATACAACTTTAATTTTTTCAAATTTGTTTAATAAAAATAATCTAAAAACTGTGGTCAACTTGTCCGACAAGAATCACGCTGCATATTGGAGTTTCCACCACCCCAAAAATGTTGATGAATGACCTCATTATGTCTCCCCGTACATACAACTTTAAATTTAGTAGTTTTCAATTTAAAATAAAGTAGGGTAAATAACTAGTGATTGGACAGTGCCAGTCACTGGAAAAAACACAAAAACACAATATTTATTAAGGTTGCTTTGAAAACTGCCTATTTTTAAAGTAATAGAACGCCTGATTTTAAAGAAAAACAGGCAGTTTTTAAGCAATCTTAATAAATATTATTGTGGGGAAGGGGAAGAGAAAGCTCTTCAATATTTAAATAATCGGCCAAGTGCGAGTCGGACTCGTGCACTAAGGGTTTCGTACCATTATAGAGCAAAATTAGGCCATAAAATGTGTTTTTTGTATGGGAGCCCCCGTTTAAATTTTTTATTTTATATAAATATTATTATAAAATATTAAAGAAAACATATAATTAAGGATTTTGTGAAAAAAATCCATACATCCATACATACAAATACTGTATGTAAAATGGTAATAAGGTTATTTTTTAATGAAACTTTTAATAATGTTGACTACGGAACCCGAAAAATAGCGTTTAAATAGTATGATATAGTAACAATAATGGAGCTTGCCCACTCGATACGTAGGGTAGGCACCATATACATCTATACATATATTCTATACGTACTCTATACAAATAAATAAAATTGGAGTGTCTGTTTGTAATATTGAAAGAACTGTTTTTTTACTTTATTATTATGCATATGAATCTATATTATATACGATAAATACACCAAAACAATTTTTTTTTACAATTTTTGTTTGTATGTCTGTCTGTCTGTCTGTTTGTTCCAGCTAATCTCTGAAACGGCTTGAGCTAATTTGTCGGAACTTTTTTTGGTAGATAGCTGATGTAGTAAGGTGTAACTTAGGCTTCCGCTACTTTGTAACGGACTTCCAAAAAGGAGGAGGTTATATGTTACTTTTTCCATATTTGTTTGCGGACAATCCATCTTTGTTATTATACTGTATTGACGCGGACGAAGTCACGGGCAACAGCTAGTATTATAGGGTGTAACAAAAATAAGTGATAATACTTTAGGGCGCATTTTCACTCGTCGATATGCATGCGGGGTGCGGGAGATTTCTAAAACGCATGTCTCGACCAATCAAAATGCGACATTAGTTGTCATAGACTCCCCGTATGCTGTATACCGCACGAGTTAACGACTAATGAAAATGCGCCATTAGGGCGTGTATGTGTTCCTTGTAGAGAGTTCACTGCGAAAGTAGCAGCGCTGAAAGACCATTTTTTTCACTTTTGTCTGGGCAAGCGCCCAAGCGTCACGAGTTTTCCCATACAAAAGAGAAAAAAAATGGTCTTTCAGCGCTGCTACTTTCACAGTGAACTCTCTACAACACATACACACCCTAAAGTATTATCACTTATTTTTGTTACACCCTGTATATTTTTAAGAATATTATAAGTATGAATTCATGCCGAATTACGGCTTTGTAGGCCCTATAGTCTCTGAGCAAAACCGCGGACAGACAGACGGAAAGACAGACAGACGGACAGGCATACTGAAACTATAATGGTTTCTTGTTGACTACGGAACCCTAAACAAGACATTTAACGTGCACGTTATAACGTTATCGTCGACGGAAATTTAACCTTTAATCAGGCATAGTACGATTTATTGACCATCTAGGTAATTGGAGTTTATAGTGATCTTCTTTTATAGTTTATCACCAGTGCACTGTATGGGTGATGGAGCCTGATTAAGGGTTAAAAGCATACTTCCCAGGGAATTCTTCTTCTAAATTGTTTACCACCCACATAGTAGGTAAGTTGAGAACAAAAAAGTCCCTTAAAAGTTATTTGTTTGAGATTGATGATTCCTGAAAAACTTAATTTGAGTGACTGAAGAGGTTTTTCAAATGACCGATTCAATGATTGTAGTAGGGGAGCACATTTGAAAATCCATTTTTATATACAGGGTGACCGGTAATAGGTCTGTTTCCTTTTAACATGTAAAAATACATCACTTTTGCAGCCTAAAAAGCTATATCATACCCTGTCCAAAAGCTAACGGTTACCGAGATATTCAAGATTTTGTATTTTTTTCAAAAACACCCGATTTCAAAGGAAAACTTTAAATAAAAAAAATCTACCTATTAATTTCTTAATCTTTAACATAATTTTAGTTCTTAGGTAGATAAACTACAAATACAAAAGTTATTTATCCATCTAAACAGGAAACAAAAATTAGCAGAGTGTTTCAAAAGTCTTAACAAAAAAAAATGAAAATGATTTTCCCTCATTTCACCCCTTATTGTTTAAAAAATCAATAAGACATTAGTCGTACAAATTACTTAATTAAATTCCTTATTTATTAAGCTATCCAAAAAGGTATAATTTGTGTGCAAAAAATTCACAAACATCTGGTAAGGTAAGATAATAACTCTCAGCACAATTTTTTTGGCTTACAATTTGTTCAGGGTTAGGTTGCCAGGTAGTCAAATTCTTTTGTTATCGGAGGAAGAAGCGATCTATTATTGGTCGGTTTAAAAAAATCCGGTTTCTTCGTAACTGTTCGCGTCGGTTCGTAACAGTTCGGGTCTGTCTAAAGAGCAATATGTAGAGTTTTTGTTTAGTTAACGCTTCTCGTCCTGAGCGCGCTGACGTTTTATTTGCGATTCCTTTTGATCAAGTTTGTTTATCAAAAATGGCATCTTTTAGCAATGAAGAGTACGCTGACATACTGTACTGCTACGGTTTTTGTGATGGCAACGCAGCCGCTGCACGGGAAGAGTACCGGCGTCGTTTTCCCCGTCGAATTAATGTACCAAGTGCTGGAGTTTTTTCCGCGGCGTACCAACGCGTGCGGGAAAGTGGCTCTGTTCATCAAAGGCGACGTGATGCAGGAAGACCTCCTCGTTATGTTGCAGAAGACGAAGAGAGAATATTGGAACGTTTTGCAAGAGATCCGACCACCTCTACAAGAATTGTAGCGAAGCAACTGGGTTTAACGCAGTGGAAAGTGTGGTTCACCGTACATAGCGCTCGGTTATACCCTTTTCACTACACACCAGTACAAGCATTAGAAGAAGGAGACCCTGCAAGGAGGCTCGATTTCTGCCGCTTTATGCTGCACTCCGATGAAAACGATTATAACTTCTTAAGAAAGATTTTATGGACCGACGAGTCGAAGTTTGAGCGTGACGGCATAACAAACTACCACAACATGCACTTTTGGGCTCCCCAGGGTGGAAACCCCCACTTGGCAAAAGAAGGTGCTCATCAAAGGAGGTTTTCCCTGAATGTTTGGATGGGAATTTTGCATAATCATTGCATTGGGCCGTTTTTTCTACCGGACAATTTAAACGGGGAGTCGTATGAAAATTTCCTGAGAAATAATCTTCACGAGCTCATGCAAGATATACCAGTTGAAACCCGAAGAGGTATGATATACCAACATGATGGATGCCCGGCACACTACAGAGTGACAGTTAGGCAATGGCTGGATCAAAATTTCCCGCAGCGTTGGATTGGCCGCGGCGGTCCAATACCTTGGCCCGTAAGGTCTCCAGATTTGACTCCTTGCGATTATTATTTATGAGGCCACATGAAGTCTTTAGTATACGCAACACCTATTAGCGATGTACATGAACTGAGGAGAAGAATAATTTATGCAGCAAACGAAATCCGAGAAACTTTAACAAGTAGAGTAACGCGATCTAATTTTCGCTTAAGATTACGCAAGTGCATCAGAAATCGAGGATGACAATTCGAACAGGATTTACCGTAATAATTATCAACTTATTATGTAAATAAAATATTAATTTTTATTCAAAGACTTTTATTTAACTTAACCTGACGTAGCAAATGTTTATTTAGACTTTTCCAATTTGCTAATTAGAATTTTACTACCTGCTAGTTCAGGTAGTTAGCAGGTTCTTCATTTGGACAAATCGGCGTAGGGTCCTTAATATTCCCTAAGTAAGATGTTATTTAGATTTTTGCATTACAAATTATACCTTTTTGGATAGCTTAATAAATAAGGAATTTAATTAAGTAATTTGTACGACTAATGTCTTATTGATTTTTTAAACAATAAGGGGTGAAATGAGGGAAAATCATTTTCATTTTTTTTTTGTTAAGACTTTTGAAACACTCTGCTAATTTTTGTTTCCTGTTTAGATGGATAAATAACTTTTGTATTTGTAGTTTATCTATCTAAGAACTAAAATTATGTTAAAGATTAAGAAATTAATAGGTAGATTTTTTTTATTTAAAGTTTTCCTTTGAAATCGGGTGTTTTTGAAAAAAATACAAAATCTTGAATATCTCGGTAACCGTTAGCTTTTGGACAGGGTATGATATAGCTTTTTAGGCTGCAAAAGTGATGTATTTTTACATGTTAAAAGGAAACAGACCTATTACCGGTCACCCTGTATAATATAGATAATAGCATTAATGATGATTTAATTCTGATGTGAAATAAATTGTTATTGATTTATTGTAATAAAAAATAAAATACGTATTTTGTTACCTTTTAATATAGTAAAATATCATTTTATTTAATTTGTCAGATTTTCCGATTGAAATTATTTTATAGGTAATAATAGCATTAATGATGTTTTAATTCTGATGTAGAATAAATATTGAAATAATTTTATAGGTAATAATAGCATTAATGATGTTTTAATTTTCATGTAGAATAAATTATTATTGATTTTTTGTAATAAAAAATAAAATAAGTACATATTTTGTTACCTTTTAATATAATAAAATATCATTTTATTTAATTTGTATTTGTCAGATTTTCCGATTGAAATTATTTTATAGGCCGCAATAATAGCAATGATGTTTTAATGCAACATAAAATATCTGCGAAGCTTAGTTAGGAAAATAATATGAAGCTTTATTTTTTTATATTTTAAAATGTCCCTACAGGCTTACCTAACCTTTCCTTTCAATCGTCAGTGCTTTATATGGAAGTTATTTTTGGGTATAATACTAAAGCTAGAAACAAATTATCATACGTTTTCGCGGCGCGGCAGTCGCGGCTGATGGATGCGGCTTCACAATATGCAAAAACATCCGGCCATCCAGATTCTGTTCGGACGTCCGAACGGTCAAGGTCGCGTCCGCGACTTATCTCAGACATTGTGCACAGTTTAGGGCGTTCGCTGCGTTAAGCGTGCGCCCGTCGCGGCCACCCGCGAGGCGTGCTTGTTTAATGTCATCCCATAAGAGCAGCGCTGCGTTGAGCGGGTCGGCCGTCGCACGATTACTATGGCGAGCGCACGGCACGGTCGCACGGTCGGTCACTCCAAACGCTGCGTGAGTCCCGCGACAGGCACCCGCGCCGGGCACACGCTCAACGCAGCGAACGCCCTTAGGCCCGTACTCGTATGTATAAATGTGGCAGTGCAAACGAAAAAGTACCTTGTCACGGGTATTGAGTTATGCATAGTTCCAAAAAGTAGATTAAATTTTCTATTAATACAAAAAAGAATTATGGCTGTAGGTGGAACCACTATATTTTTTAAATTTTTGAAATTCAGACTTCCGAAATGCACAAGTTGAGAAAGTTGCACTTAAAGTTTATGATGGTAAAAAACACACTTCTACTTCGAAGTTACATAGTGAAGGGTATAATCATAATCCTTGGAAATTAAAGAATTAATAAATTTGAATTGTCTAAATAAACATTTTAATTATTTTGATTTCTTAAGCTGCACATGCAAGGGCCCAAGAAACACGAAAGTACTAATTATACCCAATTCGTAAAGTAATGCGATAAAAACTGTTAATTTCTCAGTAGAGTTACATATTCTTAGGCATTTTGAAATTATTGAATGTAAGAAAACCGTATAATTATGAAGAAATTTAATAAATACCGAATTTTTCAATAATTACAAAAACGGACACTTACAATATTAAAAATCATTAAAATTATTTGTATATTGATGCTATATCACGAGATTAAACTATATTTAGCATGCTGTGCCACAGTAGTATCATCGAAATAGTGTTAACGCAGTTTTTTTAATAATAAAGTTTAGTGACTCGGTCGAAACTTTTGTATGGAAACGTAACTAACCTTGTCGCGACATTTACTAAACTTTAGTAACTTAAACGCGTAAATTACTATTTTGTACCCTTAATGCAAGAAATATTTCTACCAAAATGTTATTTAGTATAATTATTGCACAAATAAATGTATTTTTATGTATAAAAACTACCGTTTTAATCGGTTTTAATTGTGTAAAACATAAAATTTGACATTTTACTAAACTGGGTACCTTATCACGCCAAGTCATTATCTGACATAAATAGAGTAAAACCAGAAAAATAAATTAACCAAATTTTTCGAGTACTTTAATCTTTTGTCCCATGAATGTGCATCCAGTGGGACAATTAGTGGCTACAGGCGAATTTGTTCATTCAGCGACTTTCCTTTATATTATTTTGTTTGCTGATAAAAACATCGAAGTAGGGTACAGAAATTATGATTTCTTATAGCCATTCGCTCTATTATACCGGAATGAATGGATCAATCACAGAGCCGAACCGCATCTTGAGACCGGGTCGCATCTTAAGTACTTACTATTTAAATACGGGCCAGTGTATTTTTAAACGACTTATCAATTTCAATCAATTATGTTATCAATTCGACGCGTATGTATGTAATATTTCCAGAACTGTCCAATTTTCGTATATGTTAGCTTCTATATCAGCGTCTGAACAAATGTGCAAAATTTCAAAAGTGTATGTATGTATGTTTTTATGTTTGTGTTTGCATATCTCTGGAATTACCATTCTGATTTCAGTAATTCTTTTTTTGTTGTACTAGGTATTGTTAAACTTAGGGAATAGTGCAAGGTTCATCAAAATCGATTCAGTAGTTTTGGAGACAGAGAGTTCTAATTTTCAATTACGTACAATTTTGAAGTCGGTTTTTTATCTTTTTAAAATACAGTTATGTATTAATCAGATAGAAACAAGCCGCATACGATGAAAACATCTGATAATTTGTTTCCAGCTTAAACATCATCTATCTTAACCGATTCGTTGCCACCTTCATTTTCATCATCATGACGCCCCACGTGCGGCATTGGCCACTGGTTGTGTTTTATGCACATTTAGACGAAGGAATTGTAATTACAGTATAATAAATTAGTTTTAAGGTGTTTTTTAACAATCCTTGTATGCCGCGCCTGGCGCGTCATCGGCCTCACTGAATCTTTTTAAATGACGCGCTGGGCGCGGCAGTGGCCACGAATCGGTTAATCTGACAGATCCGATGACATTTCAATATTCGAAAATAACTTTTTTTTTAACTCACCACGTGAGAAATCTGATTTCTATACCATGATAACTAGACACAATATGTCGGAAGCCTATGTATATGTTACCGGAAATGTATGAAATCCTGGAATTGTATACAAATCCTAGGAAATTTATACAATTCCGGAAATGTTTAGGAAATGTATAAAATATTGTTTAAAAAACGATTTAATACATAAATGTCCCAGGAAATGTAAAATTCCAGTATCGTATTAGGAAATGTACTTTATGTATTTATATATGTATACTTTTGGACTTTCTGGGTTGTGTTTGTTTTTGTTTTGGCGGGGGGCTGCGCCCCCCGAGCCCCCCTTTTGGGCATTGGGGGGGTTGCGCCCCCCGTCTCCCCGCTTCGGTATCCGTGGTTAAGTAGACCTTCTGTTAAGTCTTTTCATTAATAATGAAATGAAATAAAAATGATGCGCTTGATACAGCGCCGCGCGCCGGCAGCCATTTCGTCTACCGGCGCCGGCAGCGGAGACACTCCCTAGTAAGTAAGTAACACATAAACACCAGAAAACAGATGACCTTATCTCAAGATTACGAAAATTTCAAATGTAAATTTCTTGTAAATTATATTTCCTATTACTATTTAGGAAATGTATAGATTTCCTAGGAAATGTGTCTAAAATCATTAATTTTACACATATCCGTACGATTTTAGGAATTACATAATTACATTTCCTAGGAATTGTATACAATGACGGATTACATACATTTCCGGTAACATATACAAGCTTAATCTGACACGCTCGAACTTGTCGTGAAATCCCCTCTTCCTCTCCCTAACTATAATAAAATATTTAAATAATACAAGTGAATACCTATATTTAAAGTTTATTCAGTCAGAAGTTGACAAAAAGAAGTTCACCATTAGTAATGTTTTTTTTTTCATTTTCTTGTCGGACTGACTATTTAACTCAATATATTTGTCGGACAAGTTGATATTAGCATTTAGAATAACATTATCTATCATTGCTATTTTTGTCCGACATGTATGTACGAAGAGCCATAGTGACGTAATAGCGACATTTTTGGGGTGTCGGACACTCCAAACGCTGCGTGATTCTTGTCGGACAAGTTGACCACAGTTTTTAAATTAACTTTATTAAACAAATTCCAAAAAATGAAAGTTGTATGTACGAAGAGCCATGGTGACGTCATAGCGACATGTTTGGGGTGTCGGACACTCCAAACGCTGCGTGATTCTTGTCGGACAAGTTGACCACAGTTTTTAAATTAACTTTATTAAACAAATTCCAAAAAATGAAAGTTGTATGTACGAAGAGCCATGGTGACGTCATAGCGACATGTTTGGGGTGTCGGACACTCCAAACGCTGCGTGATTCTTGTCGGACAAGTTGACCACAGTTTTTAAATTAACTTTATTAAACAAATTATAAAAAATGAGTTGAAAAAAGTTGCCGAGTTCAATGTAAAAATAAAATCTCTCTACGACAAACACGCCCCTCTTAAGCCTGTAAAGATCAAACATCTTCCTGCTCCTTGGCTTTCAGACGAGCTTAAAGCAATGATTAGTGCTAAACATGCAGCGAAGGCTAAATTAAAAAAAAATAAAACAGAAGAATGTCGAAACAAATATATTAAAATACGCAACCGCTGCAATACAATGTGCCGTGATGCCCAGCGGCGCCACATTCACAGCTCGATAGAAAACGGAGATCCAGCAAAAACGTGGAAATTCCTAAAGACACTGGGTGTGGGGCGTCCTGAATCGGAAATGGATCGTAATACCATTGATGTTAACCTTTTAAATAAGCACTTTACCTCTTCCTCTATCCTTGATCCTAATATTAAATTAAGAACCTTGCAGTTTATATCCTCACTCCCTTCTCCTAATTTTGATCCTTTCCTTATTGACCCTGTCACCGAGACTGAGATTAAAAGGCACATAATGTCTATAACGTCGAATGCAGTCGGGGACGACGGCATTAGCCGTAGTATGGTCATCCCAATTTTAGACATTATTTTACCTATTCTCTCACACATTTTTAATTCCTGTCTAGAGTCCCTTTCCTTTCCTGATGCCTGGAAAACTGCTTATATTATTCCCTTACCTAAGTCTTCCTGTCCCAAAACTCCGTCTGATTTTCGTCCTATTTCGATCCTACCCTATTTATCCAAAGTCCTGGAGAAAATTATACATCAACAGCTCACAAAGTATGTCTTGCACAATAATTTGCTAACTCCGTTGCAATCTGGATTTCGCACTGGTCACAGTACGACCACGGCTTTAATCAAGGTAGCAGACGATGTGCGATTAGGCATGGACCAAAAGAAACTTACTCTTCTCATATTACTGGATTTTAGCAACGCCTTTAACTGTATTGATCACGACATCCTTTTAAGCAGATTAGCGTCCTGTAACATCTCGTCAACAGTAATTGGGTTGCTTCGTAGCTACCTTGTAGGAAGGCGACAGAGAGTCAAATCGTCCGATAGCTATTCTGACTGGAGTAATATACTTGCCGGCGTACCACAGGGAGGAGTATTGTCACCACTTTTATTTTCCTTATTTCTCAACTCTATTATAACTTCAATTACATCTTTTTATCACTTGTATGCTGACGATCTGCAAGTGTACATCCAGTCAGAATTAGGCGGCCTTCATTCAGCTATTGGTAAATTAAATAACGATTTGTTGAAGATCAGCGAATGGAGCAAGAATCATGGTCTTGTTATTAATCCCAAAAAAACATAATTAATATTAATTGGCAGCCCGGGGCTGGTCTCCAGGATTGACTGTAACTCCTTACCTCCCGTCCTCATCAATGGCATTACAATCCCATTTAGTAAAGTGGTAAAAAATCTCGGTGTGTCTTTCAATGATAACTTATCTTGGAAGCCACAATTACAAGAAATCAGTAGGAAGGTATTTTCAACTTGGCATTCCTTAAAACGCCTTCGATATGTTCTGCCTACACGAACTAAAGTAGTCTTAGCACAGTCTTTGTTTCTTTCCCTACTTGATTATGCCGATGCTTGTTTTACTAATTTAACTGAGGATCAACTGAATAAGCTCGAGCGTCTACAAAATCTCTCAATAAGGTTTATTTTTGGTTTACGAAAATTTGACCATATCACCGAATACCGCACCAAGCTTAAGTGGCTCCCAATCCGATATCGTCGTGATTTCCGCGTACTCTCCCTACTCTACAACATTTTATTTGACTCCCGGTATCCTTCTTATTTAAAAAACAACTTTGTCTTTCACAATTACGATAGAAAAGAGCTCCGTTCCTACTCAAAACTTCTCCTTAACGTTCCCGCCCATAAAACTAAATATTTCAATTCCTCATTTACTGTTAAGTCTATTTTACTCTGGAATTCCTTACCAGATCATATTAGGCAAGCTGAAACGTTAAATCGCTTTAAGTCGTTAGTATTTAATCATTATTTTAATATATCTGTCAACCAATAATATTTACAGGATATACACATTGTAGTAATAGTAAGTATGTATTATTATTTATTATTAGTATTTACATTGTATATTATTATCATTATTATTATAGCATTTATTATGTTATGTATAGATTAGTTGAGTGTATGTACATTTTTATTATGAATATATATTATTATTTATTATGTATATGTGTATATATATATATATATATATATTAATATATTAATATAATATATATATGTATACTTTTGCACATCACCATTTTCCTAAATTCATAATCTCATAAAATTTGTTAAAGGGTTGCCTGGAAGAAATTGCTTTCAAGTAATAAGGCCGCCCTTGTGTACATGTCTCATTTATAAATATGTTTGTTAATGTAAATTTTACTGTTATGTTTGTGCACAATAAAGTATATTTGATTTGATTTGATTTGAAATGAAAGTTGTATGTACGAAGAGCCATGGTGACGTCATATCGACAATTCCAGGAGTCAAGCATTCGAAAACGCAGCAGCGCCGAAATTTTTCGCATAGAAAAGTTTGTCGGACTTATCGTAAACAAGGCACTCACAAAGTGGTAAATTTGTATGTATCAGAAAAAAGTTAGTTCCTTGTACTGGGGACTAATACATATAATAAAACTATATACTTAAATGAAAATTCTGTACATTAAAGATATCCAAAAAAAAACTACTAGCACATACAGTAAATAATCCAACCAAAATCGTCATCATTCAAATCATTTCCTACTTATTCTTTTCAATTTTATTTATTATCTACACCGGTTTTGGTGTAGAGAATTTCATTTCCATTTCACCGCGGTGCACGTGCGTCAAGCTTCGCTTTGTAAGAAAATATAATATGTGACTGTGTCCACTGCAACCCACGGACACGCTACGCACGAATTGACTCAAGAAAGAAATAAATCCGTGCACGTCCACGCGTGCGCGTGGCCGAGCACAGCGTACGCCGCGGTGGAATGGAGCCTTAAACCAACCTACACCAGTGTTATTTTATAATATTATCGTGTCTTCTCAATTCACATTTTTATCTTGTTTACACTCATACTCATGCATTTTATCTTCTTTCTTCTTTTCAGTTTTCACGCACAAATTGTATTAAATCTTGTAACAAATAAGAAAACAGATTAATTATGACTCATATTCTTATTCTAATATTTTTCTTTCCAGGATCGATCAAGACATAGGTCTAGGTATTGCCACAGGCTTCAAGACAATGCTGGTGATGAACAGTGCCACCCATGAGAAGATGATGTCTCATCCCACAATAAGACCTAACTATTACGCTAAATGCCTAGGCAGTGTAGTTCCTGTACTTATGAAATTGTTACAGTAACTCTACATGTCCTATTATTTTGAAAGTATAATTATGTGAGGGAGGGTGGAGTTTACGCAAAATCGACTGAATGGATTCTGTCACTTTGGTGTAACAGTAGTTTTAGCTTCAGAATAACACTGGCTACTTTTCATCCCCAAAACACTATTTTACCGTGGGATATCGCATTTTGAAAAGCTCTGAAACTAATTCGTGTAACAAGGTTTTCATGCGATATATTTATTTCTATAAAACCTCAAATAATATCATGAAGCATTGGCAGTGTAGATTTACTATGCGTTTGATACTTTGACATATAATTATGTTGATGTGTATTTTATAATAAGTTTAATATAATAAAAACCACATTGTCAAACCAAAGTCTTTTTTATTCTCTTCCACAATAGATCGGATTCCAATCTGAAGGTGCTAATGCTGAATTAGGGTTCACCCGAAGATCGTTCCCCAAAAAACGATAATATTTTGAACTAAAAAGTATAAAATAATTCATTATGACTGGATTATGATGAATAGAATTAGCATATTAGCATATGGTACCATGGTAGTTTCGAAATCGCTAGACAAACTCGAGACTCGATCTAAAAGATTATGAAAAGTACTAATAGTAGGGCCATAATATTGTGATGGTGCATGATGTAATTGTAGTAATGACTTCTCATAAAGTCAAAATCACTACATATTTTTATTTCATATAAATTTTGAAGAGTTCCTTCGATTATTCATAGATTCCGTCATCAGGTCACCACTTTTGTGAACATGGTATCAAATTCGAGTTAAATCCTATAAAACACAAAAAGAATTTTGAAAATCGAACCACAAACGGCTGAGTAATCGTTGAACATACAAAAAAAATAATAAAAACACAATATACAGCCGAACGTATTACCTCCTCCTTTTTGGAAGTCGGTCAAAAAGTATTATGTAAAACATTTACGAATGCAGTGATGAGAAATTTACAATTACTATTTTAAAACACTTTTAGTATTGAATAACATGTTTTTCTGTAATATCTTCTGTTTTTGTTTACATTGAGGTGATAATAATTATTATCCACACACAGATGCTGTCTGTATGTAAGTCTGTCTGATTAAATAAAGGAAAATAATAAGAGTAAATCCAACCAAAATCATTTCTTATAAAAAGTTGCCTCGACGACCACATATTAGGTTCATACCCTGTGAAAAAGATATGAGATCTCATTTGGAGCCGAACTTCTGAAACTACGTCATGGCTTAACATGGCTAAACATTACATGGGGCAAAAGTTATGTTTATGAATTTTTTTGTTGGTTGTATACTAAACTTAGATAACATACCAAATTTCAGCTTTCTTGCACTTCAGGAAGTAGTCAAACATTTTGATGATTACCAGTGTGTCAGTGAGTCAGTATCATGTCAGTGACGAAATTGGTGTATTTTAGATATCAATAAAATCTAAAGTATTAGAGCTATTCAATTGAGACTTTGTATATTTAATTAGTCTATTTTTGACATCATATCGTGAGAATATTATGAACTATCTGGTACATCGGAAACCAAATCTATGAGGGTTCAAAAAAACGACGAAACACTTTGAGAAAAGGTAGGTAGTGCCCTTGCGCTTCGCTTGGCTTGTCTTGGCGGGTGCACTACCGTGCACCCAAATATAATATAATAAAATGTGTGTAGGAACCAAATAGGAATCCTGACCTGTAGCCTAACTGGGACCTGTAAGCTCATCAAGCACCTTTACAGAAAGGTGTTAATAACATATAACGACTTGCAGATTCTGTGACACACCTAGTTACCTTCTCCTAGACCATTTAAATGCTCTAATATACAACAGCTGAAACTCTCTTACTCTACTAAAGAGGAAATACATGTAACCGCGATTGGTTCAATTTATGAGCAGCACTGGGTTTGGCACGGTACTACGAAGTACGAAGGAGTCACAATAGATCATCAAGGGCAATCGTGACGTCAGGCGCAGAGTTACAGTAATCTGCCTTCGGAGGAAAAAAAAATATATCTAAACTTCTAAAGCATCGTACTATCTTTTCCTAGGCCTAGATACCCACTTTATATTCACATAGGATATCTAGCCTAGATACATGCGGATACCATGATTGACCAGCCCATATGCCACTATAGCTTGGACGTCTATTCATGTTTTTGGACGCAATATAGATTTTTTGCGCTGTCGAGAAGACTTACCTCCACCATTATACTACGCTCCATTGCTCTTTGGCAGACCCTGTTGGAACTTTTGTAAATCGGTCTATGACCGAGTTTGCGCACCGTTGGTTAGGACGAACGAAATATACATTGACATATTGTGTAGGAGAGACTGGGTACGGCTGTACCAGGGTACGATTGTGACAGTCGTCATAACAGCGAAACTATGCGGAATATGGGGATGGGTGCTAGGAGAGAAAGATGCGTCTTGCAAGCCTGAATGCATCTCACAACATTGCTTCAGTCAGCACTTGACGATAACGTAAGCAGGGGCCTACGTTGCTTTTCAACAGACAAAAGCGGGTTTTTTTTGTTTTATTTATTTTAATGTTTATAGTACAGGTTTCCTAGAACATTTTTTTTTGTATTACTAGTAGCACCTCCATCGTGGGAATCGGAGACACAATGGATTTTCAATTGTTATGACGGCAGCCGGCTGCCGCTTGGGGATAATCGGAGGTTTGCATGATTTTTACGCTCTAGACGCTCCAATCGCGTATTTCGCTCGAAAAAAATATTAATTAAATATCGTCCACACAGCGTAATAATTCGCGTCGCGTCTTGCCTGTTAGATGCAGGTGGCGCTGTGTGCACAAAAAATGCCATTTATAACCCGCCTAAAAACGTCCTTGCTATTCGAACGAACTGATTAGCATAAAAATATGCTTTGTTAGTGTTCTCCAGCAGTCGTTTGCTAGTATAATTACGTCATAAAAATTTAACTTTAAATGATTTCAGTAATTTTACACGAACAAAAATTGTTTTTTCTACTTAAGGTGGATTTGGCCCCATAAGTACTTTGAGGTCAAATCTGATGCTAAAGTGTGGATCTTTTTAATAATCAGAAGGTAAAGGTCACATAGGATGATACTCGTATATAGCAATAAAAGAATTGTCTTTTTATTTATAAAATATGTTTACTATTGCATACTATAATATACTGACCTTTTGCGCTTGTAGATGATTAGTGACACAACTTGATAATGCAAAAAGTAATAAAAAGAGCTAATATTGTAACTGCGAAATAAATACATACAACATTGACACACCTTTGTACAGCCCACACACATTACACCCTGCAAATATACTATTAGGAAAGTTGAATAATTTTTTTTCACCTATTTGGAAAATAGGTTTTCCTTGTCCTTCATTAAAAATTTAACGGTCTTACCCCAAAAAACTAAATATCTGTTGAACAGTTGTTTTGAGACCATTTTGTACTGATTTTTTCTCTAATCAACTGTTCAACAGGTGTTTAAATCTTTTGTAGTAAGACCGTAAATGTCTGTGACAAAATTATTATTAGAATTAAACACAGACAAGTTTCACTTAATTGTTATTATTTGAAGTTTTAATAATCACGAAATTACTGTCTGTATTTATTGTTTATGAAAATACTCGAATAATATAATATTTTAACAACAAATTATGACATAAATGAGTATTTCTGAGATTGCCATTAAATATTATAACAAACATTTCCCTCAGTAGGTAGGTGTTTTGGGATTCAGTGGTTTTGATGAATGACCTATCAGATGAAATCAATTTAATATTTACGAAAATATACATCTGATGGGCTGGGATGGCGCTGGAATGATAACACAATTTGTCATTGTCGTTAGGTGCTCACAGGAACGTCGTTATTCACTTATACCTCAAAGCAAAAGGTGGGAGGTGAAGTACTATATTATAATGTGAATTGTATACTTCGCTTTAAACGTCATCATTGTCAGCATAACTACGTACAAGTACGTAATATAAACATTAAACAGCTTAAAATTTTTAATGTTTCCAAAGGTTTTCATTTAAGCTAATCAGTCAAATATAATAATAAGGTAACCTGAATAAGTCAATTTTAAGCAATAAAATATGTACTTACATAATTTTAATTGAATGCAAGTAGGTATAACACAAATAGGGACACAAAAATAATGTTCTATAATAATAAATAATAATATTATGTCTGTACCGCATACCGCTCGAGTAGGCAAACTATCCGGCCTTGCTAAAACATTTCATTTGTGTTATGTGTGTTGTTTGATCCAAGAAAGCCTCTTATTCGCAAAATAAGAGGCTTTCTTGGAAAAAACAAGTAATACTAAATGTAGCTTAGTTTTTTTTTTTTATCACGAGGTTTAAAATGATTTTTTTTTTCAAGTTTTTAATAAAACTATCCTACAATAAGTACCTATCTTCTGTTGATCGTGTTGCTAACTCATAAAAATATTAAATTTCACAAACGTTTAGTATTGATGCAATTATATTTTATTACGATGTTTGAGTTGTTCCCAAAACTTATGATGCTTTTTTCAATTCTAACGTAAAGCTTTAACATCCAAAATATATTATTTATCGGTAAATCATCAGCATGTTTTCATTTCTATATCCTCGTACTCAACTCAGCTCATACTCTCAAGACTTTAATTCAAAATGAAACTTTGAACTGCGCGTTATTTTTAGAACCGCCCCATTAAAATGTAGGTATTCCGGCTGTGTGCCATTTCAGCACTGAGGTCACCATTTTAATGAAAGGGTATTATGAGCGCGGGCCGCGGATTGATATGTGAAAACGTGGCCCAGAAATGCTTTTAGATGCAGCTTAACGATACTCTTTGAAGTAACCAGAAAGAGTGTAAAATGTAATTAATGTAACTATTAAGGTTAAAATTAAGTTTTTAAATTAAAATACTAAAATTAAATCTGACGGCTCCAGTTAAAATAGTTTCAGTTAACTATACTGGAGATAGCTGGAACAACGAAAATTGTATGATCGATCCGAGTGCAACAACTATCTAACTGAAAGTACGTAGTTTGCATTGGAACCATTTTTTAACTCAGTTACTCTTCTTGCCTAATATTATTTTACTCGTGTTCCAAAAACTCGTTGAATTTGACAATAATTGTTGCTTGTTACTAATAAGTACTTAATAACAGTGTGTCGGTCATTGTAATAGTGGTGTAACTCCATAATATAAAAAAAAATATTTTCCCATAGTGGGCTCACAATGTATCATATCTTTCAATATAAAAATGAAGCAACTCCACTGATACCACTAAAGTGACGTAGATGACGCTATTTTGTTTAGTCTAGGAACAGATTTGTACTGTTATTCACTATAAAAGTGAAGTAAGTCCCAAGTCACTTTTATAATGAAGTAAGTCCGGAGTTGATTCACTTTTATTGCGACCGATTGTTGTCATCCGTTGTACGTGTTGTGATAATTATTAAATAATCGGCCAAGTGCGAGTCGCACTCGCGCACGAAGGGTTCCGTACCGATACAGAGCAAAAATAGGCTAAAAATTCTGTTTTTTGTATGGGAGCCCCCCTTAAATTTTTATTTTATTTTAATATTATTATTAAATATTAAAGTACACACATAACAAAAGAATGTGTGAAAAATTCAAGTGCCTACTTCTTGCCACTATTAATATAGAGCGAAAAAGGCCGAAAAAATCACGTTTATTGTATGGGAGCCCCCCTTCAACATAAATTTTATTTTGTTTTAAGTATTTGTTGTTATAGCGGCAACAAATATACACAATCTGTGAAAATTTCAGAAGTCTAGCTATAGCGGTTCTTGAGATACAGCCTGGAGACCGACAGACGGACAGACAGACGGACAGACAACGAAGTCTTAGTAATAGGGTCCCGTTTTTACCCTTTGGGTACGAAACCCTAAAAAGGATTTTCAAAGTCGGTGTTTTTGTGGGGTTTTAATTAATATATGTCTAATACAGAAGATTTTAGTGATTCTGGTTCTGAATATCAGCCTATTCCTGAAGAAATTCATACAGAATCTGTTAAGTTATATTTTTATTAGTCGTTTTTCTAACCTAAAAATATTATGATAACTTTCAAGTTTATAGACAAAAGAAAGTACGATATCTAAGAATATATTTTCTATTTAGTTATGTCCTAGAAATCACTATTATTTTATTGGTTTCGTTTTTATACTTGTTTCAGAAACAGATACAAGTTGTGACGAAAATATTATGATACTAGTCTATCAGAACCTGGAACATCTAAATCTAGAAAAAGGTCAATCAACAAGGAAAATTGGACAGTTAATAAAAGAAAGTTATTGCGTAATAGTGTATATATAGTAGTTATGTAACTAAAACGGGAGTGGAGAAAAATACCAAAATCTTCGAAAATATTGACTGTGGATGTCCTAAAAAGTGTTATACGCTTTTTACAGAAAATGAAAGGCAAGAAATGTTCGAATCATTTTGGGATTTAAAGGACTTTAATCAGCAAAATGCCTTTCTATATGCATTAGTGCAAAAAGCATTTGTTAATAGAAAACGACCTAAAGATCTGTCACGAGCAGGAAAAAACCTTTCGTTTAAGTATTTTCTCAAATCTCATATTATGACACAACTGGTAAGTATGTAAAAAATATTTTTTGAAAACATTCCAAATCAGTGATGGAAGATTATATCGCTGTCTATCAAAAGGCGATGTCTCGCAATGTAAAGATAAACGAGGCACGACTAGTACTCGAAAATTAGATGATTCTGACATTATTGTTCATATACAAAGCTTTCCCGCGTACCAAAGCTATTACACAAGAAAAAGTAATCTTAACCGAAAGTTTTTAAATCCTGGGCTAACTATTCGAAAGATGTACGATCTATATAAAGAAAAATGTTTGACTGAAATGACAAAACCTAAAAAATTAAAATATTATAATAAAGTTTTTAACACCAAGTTTAATCTACATTTCAAGGCTACTACATTCCAGGATACATGTAAGACTTGCGATAGCTTGAATTTTAAAATTAGAGGCACCGATGACGAGAACAGGAAGAAAGAGTTTGAAGTTAAAAAGGAGCTTCATCAAAGAAAGGCAGATTCGGCAAGAGAAAATCTACAAATTGATGCTAAAAAGATTAATGACGCATAATATGTACTAACCTTTGATTTGCAGAAAGCTTTAGCTTTCCCAAAATTAACTACTTCGGTAGCATACTATAAAAGGAATCTGTATTTGTTTAATTTGGGAATACATTGTTTTAATAACAACACAGGGTACATGAACGTCTGGAATGAGATAGAAGGAGGGCGAGGGTCTCAAGACATTGCAGTCTGTCTCGTGAAACATTTAAAAACTCACGCGGTAACACAAAATCACGTCATCATGTATTCCGATTCTTGCACTAGACAAAATCGAAACATTAAGACTACCCTTTCCCTTTTAAAGCTCATACAAGACCCGGATACTAGTACAACCACCATAGACCACAAGTTTTTAGTGTCCGGGCATTCTTATTTGCCCAATGATGGGGAATTTGGGATAATTGAGAGCGCAAGTCGCCGTCATGGACAAATTTATAGCCCGGATCAATGGATTTAGATCATAAAAACAGCCAAACGCAAAGAACCACATTTTGTTGTAACCGAAATAAAAAATTCCGAATTTATAAGCACTGCGGCATTAGAAAAATCTATTACCAACAGAAAAAAACAACCTGTGGTTACGACTTCAACTGGCTGAATATTAGATGGCTGAGGTTTGAGAGGATCATCCTTTACAATTTCAATTTAAAGAAACTCTCAACGCTGACATGCCCTTCTACAAAGTAGATCTATCAAAAAAGCAACAAGGACGACCAGCTTACTTGTACAATATTCAACAAGGCCCACTCTATCCTTCAAGAAGACCAGTCACTATTGCTAAGAAGAAGGATATGCTTGATCTTCTCTCATACATTCCACCAATTTACCATCAATTTTACAAAAACCTTACTGTAGACATTCCAACACGGTCAAGCACACGCAATGCTGATGAACGTTCGTCTGATGACGAAATAACCTACGATTAACCACTTAACGAAATCACAATAAGTAAAACTCGTCACTTTAACAGTGAAGTAAGTCCACAAAAAAAATTATAATTCGTTTCATTAAAATAACTTCGTCTTATTTTTAAGTAACTATATACTATTATAATATTTCATTTGTTAACTACAATAAAAAATATAAAGCATTGAATAATAATTTGTAGTTTTTTTTCTACGCGTTAATTAACAAAACTCTTAATTTCTCAAAACTTCATTGCATGGAGATAATTCACTATTACAATGAACGACACCTGTTACAGACATTATTTTCTAACATTATTTACCTACATCATATTTCGGTCACAAAAACATACTTGGTGTGTCACAGTGGACATGGTCCAGATTTCCTATGACAGGACAGGCCGACACTTTCATAATAACTTAATCATTCAAAATGTCCCTTCGTCTACCTTTCTTGTGATATTTTATTCATGTTAATTCATTTACAGATTACGGACGAAAAAGGGCGGCCATGCTGGTTGTAAGTAAATAAGACGCTCAGCTCCCCGAGGCTATCTTATTTACAAATTATTACTACCTACATTATTTACTTAATAATGCAAAAGATCACGAGAGTGAATCTATTTCTTGTTACGTTAGTATTGGAATCAACTGGTGTAAGTAACTTTATATAGCAAGTTATACCTGAGATTATTTCGTAATTTTCTAAATTACTAAGCCGTTAACTTCTTTAGATACCCATACTTTAAATGCTTCACTAAAATTGTTCAAGCGGTAGTACTCAAAATACACAGAAATTTTCGTAACAAGTTGGTTGGTTGGTTGGTTCGTACCTAACCGGGATAGTAAGGTTTTGCTCCTAAACTTTACCTGAGAGAACCCGTACTAAGTATCCGATAATGCTAAACAGAATATATTCAACCGTTAAACTTCCAATATACTACTGACTTCTAGGGTTTAAACTTTTAATCGCAAAATCAAAACTCTTTATAATACTATCGTGTCTCAAATATTATTCGATTGTAAGAGATGATGTTTTATGACTCGTCACGTGCCTTGGATACATATTTCTTCATCTCTACGGATTAAAATGTCAAAGCACTCTAAAGACGCCTATTTTTGCTAAAAGCAAGAATACAAAGTTGCACCTTTTAAAGCTCCGCGCCAATTTATAGAACCTTCTATTCTTATTTCAAGAATTTCTTTGACGCGCTTCAGCTATTAATTCTTGTGGAAAGTTTATGAGATTGTATGTTATTGTAATTAAATTCTCGTAAACTCAAGCTAATTTTAGACTAATAATTATTATTAAAGGTACTTTATGCTGTCTATGGCCTAGAGTTTTTCTCTATAACCGAATATTGGACTATTCAAAAAGCCTTTTACAACTCGACCGCTTTTAATATGAAATACAAAAATCGCATCTCTCATAACAGAGGCACACAAAGGGAATACATTTCGGTACGCATATGTATCTTGCATGTTTGATGTTAGCATCCTGTGATTACACACTACACAACAACTGCTAGTGCGAATCGTGTTTCTTTTAATGGATCCGTACATATCTTTTAAAAGAAAACGGATTGTTCGCCAGTGAAGGCTAAACATAAAAATATATTATTATTATTACACATAAAAACAGATAGGCGAATTCTTTTTTTATTGTAGGTGATTATAGTAGATAAGGGTTTGGGTTTCAAAAGTGGACAAAAGTTTATTTCAATTTCACAACCTACTGGTTTATTCGTAATGGCCGTTCGAGGAGATACTGAAGCTGCGCGTTTATTGGTAAATACTTGATGCTGCAGACTAGAATTTATCGAATCCTTTGCAAATTGGACATAGCGAATCAATATTGGGGTGAATGAGTCAATTTAGGTAACAAAATACGAAAGTCACGGCAACACCTGTGGTTTTTCGGGACCGAACCCTAAAAAGTCATTGTTAGTGGCAAAGGATTTCATTGCGTTTGCCTCTGGAGTCAGGATCAACGTTCTTTCATGTTCCGCGGACGATTTGTCTCCGTCGCACTGACAGAGACCTATTGTTCCCGCTGTGTCCACCGCAATATTGGCTTATACTCGCCGATATTAATGGGTTCCAAAACAATTGTTCTTTCGCACTCAATTTGCCGAAACCACTTAGAAAAATTAGTCTTAGGTCCCGACAGCTGGTATACTAAAAATAATTAAAAGGGTAAATTACTTGTAAACCATCTACTTCCACTATTTCCACTACATGTGCTAATGAAAAAAAAAATTAACATAATACAAGACCGATTTCGATAATTATAATCATCATTATACAGTATATACCTACTATAATTAATTTCATTAATCTGTGTTTAACATGAATTTCCACCAAGAACCTACGGTAAAATTAATATTATTCCATAACAGATTAATTATTATACTTGTATATTTAGTATAAATAATATCTTTATATTTCTGATATCATTATAGTAACGAATATTTTATTTTAATTCTTCTTTTGCACCTTCTGAACATGTACATAGAGAAAACTAATTTCTTTATAGAGATTAAATAGCACATCGTGGTAAAAATGTTACGATTCATTTTATTTTACAAACGTTTCATTGTGGCAATCCACAAAGGATTGCGACTCACAGGTATTCACATAAACGTGTGAGAAGAATGTAATTGTTCAATTGCTATTAGAGTGCCGTTCTCACAATGGCCATAGTTAAAAAATTAATTTATGAACGAACTTATTGCAAGCTTTATGTATAAAATTCTCGTGTCACAATATTAGTTATCGTACTCCTCCGAAACGGCTTTACTGATTTTCACCAAATTTATATGCATATTCAGTAGGTCTGAGAATCGGGTACTGGATACTTCTTATATTGATAAGTGCATATTTTGTTTAATAAATAATATTAAATTATTGCAACTCGAGACTGACGGCGACCATTGCATTGTTTGCGCGACGGGGTAGAGATGGACGTTGCCATGGTGACATACTTATTTAGTCACTTCAATAAAATAATATGGGCGAAATACTTTATATGGCAAAACAACGTTTGCCGGGACAGCTTGTATTTTTATAACATTGAAATCGGCCTACGAAGTGTGCTACGCCGGCCGCTACGAGCTACGATGCTACGAATATTTGGCTGCCTCGAAAAGAGAGCAAAACCAAATTTTATTATCCAAGATTTTTGATTAAATACAATATTTTCTATGAAAATTTAATTATTAAATGAACTAGTACACAATAATTACTAAAATTTATTTTTGTGAGATGTATTATGAACTAGTCAAAAGCTTTGTAAATGACATTACGCTTTTATTTAACACTTATTCAGTTCCAAGAACATGGTAATTATGAGAAACAGCTGGTTTCTATTAAGTGAAGTTTGATTTTAATAGGCTTAACTGTCTGGAGACCGAGCAGACGGCAGACGCCACTGTTCAAGTTATCGTAACTTGCAGTCCGTCTGTCATTTGCTTGAAGTAGACTACATTTCCTTTACATAATGTGTTGTAGCAAATAATACTAGTATGGACAATAGAAAAAGTTTGAATTATGACTTGTCAATACAATTGTTATTTATTCATAGGCAGTTTGCGGACCCACGTTATTTGGTCAGGTTATGTCAAGTCAAAGTTAATCTTGCTTTAGACCGATCTGATCCGACCAAATACCTAACGTATTTGCCTATGAATCTTTTTTCCTACACACAACGAACACAATTTTAGTCTTTATCATTAGAAAACTGAGATGAGAGCTAAAATACGGTCTAACATTGAAAAAGCACCGAACAACGCCCGAAAGAAGATTAACAAGGAATAACCTATAATGTGAGACATAAGTTGGCAGTTGTTTGGGTATTTGGGTACGGAGTACTGCCGGAGTGACGGCATCAAAATGACGAGGGTTCGACTACGAGCTCAATTCACTTGTAGCCCGCACAGATAAAACACTTCGTGTTCAGGCTGAGTGATAATGGACAGTATATTGCCCGTATGATACATGGAAACCTTTATTATGTATCTTATATTATAGTAGTTAGTAGTAGGTAGATTTGAAAACTGGACTCTTCTGCATATATCCAGAATTATTTTATAATCGATACTCATTGTATGATGCTACATTATTATAATATTGTGTACTATCAGAGAAGTTGATTCCTAGGTAGATGGGGGACCTACGTAGTTTGGTCGCGTTACGTCAAACCCAGCCGACAGATCACAACTAACATTGAATTGTCATGATCCGATCAGCTTTTCCTGTCGTCCGCGGGTCGGTATGCAAGTTGCCCGCATGACGCATCCTAACATTTCATACTTGTTTTTTTCTGTCATGGACAACCAGGCGGGCCAGGACTCAGGAGCATGTTGTCACCCGCATGCGGACCAAATTGGCGCGCGGGCAACAGCACGCATGACATTACGAGTAAATGCGTCCTAAACATTTATTCACACAGAGAAACGTAACGTAATCATTTATGTCATAGCTGTCATGTGTCAAGTGTCTCAATGGCCCTAAAATACCCCGAAAAGGGGCCATTCATTCATTGACGTGCATTGTCTTTTATTATTTGCTTCTATAATGAGGGTGTCTGAAATTCTATTTGCCACCAGATGCCGCTATGTAGCCTTAGGGTCTATTGTGTCAAATAGGCGTGACATATGACAGCTATATCATGACATATTATGTTGTATCATGTCTCTGGACGTAATATGACACCAGTTTGACACAATAGATGCTAAGTACTCACATACAGTTTTGCTCGATAGTTTTACTCGAAGTCGAGCAAAAACCACTGTGTGGACCGCAAAACTCACAGCTCGAAGGCTCGCATCGAGCCAGTTCGAAGGCTCGAATCGAGCCGGCTTGACAAATTTTTTGACACTAGTTTTTATTATTCGTAGAGGCTAATATCCTACGAACTGGAGTAAAACTATCGAGCAATGCTGAATGTGTGGACGAAAGCCCGAGCCGTGGTTTTTACTCTACGTGATTGCTTGATCGAGCAAAACTGTTATGTGAGTACTTACACTAAGGCTACATAGCGGCATCAGATGGCAAATGGAATTTCAAACACGCACGTTGTAATTTAAAAGGTAGCAGTGCCTTCGGTTAATATAAACCCTGTCTAAGTTCTACGTAGTGTGTAAAATATTTGCACAGGAAGTGAATATAAATTCTATGTTGTACGTTTCACTATGATGGTAAAATTCATTAGGTGAATAGCATAGATTATAGAATATAACATTGACTGCACCGTTGACGTTGCTTTTAAAAGCAACTACTTCGTGGCTCAAGTATTGTCTGCTTTGATATAAAACCTAAGGCGCAGTACACATCGAAACGACACGTAAAGAAACGATATCGATAAGAGACTTTACATTAAATTTTGCACTGTTGAAATGTCAGATATCGTTATATTTATATCATTTCATTTCCGTTTCGTTCATCGTCGTGTTCTATTACGTCTGTCTGAACTGACCCTTAAAGAACAAAAACAAAGACGGAGCATTGTGTAAATATGAACTTTTTAAGTGGAGGTTCTGATAGACGCCACTTTACTTATTCCGCCTAATCAAGTCTCAGGCGCTTTGCGGTTAATAGAATCGGAAAACCATCAGCGGCCGTGCCGGGTCGGATTAAAGGTTAACTTAACGTAGTTATTGTTCACTCGTCGTTGAAATGCCGTCGATATTTCACCGTTTTTCTGCACTTAATATGGGTGAAACATACGTCATTTGTTTCGGTAAGAGTTGGGGCAAAAATGTGAGTGTATTTTTCTCAAAAGCTTTGTTTTCTTGATGTGTCTGATATGAGTTGAAGTATTTGCTTTAATATTTATTAGTATCGAATATCAGCTCTTCAGCCATTATTAAGGTTTATAGTAGATTTTAATTTCCTTTTTAGCAATACGAGAATTAAATCTTGAGATATCATTAATTTTAATAAAATCGCGTTCTTTGAAATGACTACGTACTCATGGAACAGAAACTTATATTAAATTCGATAACGATTTCACTTAAATTAAAATCTGAAACTATTGGAAAACTAAACTTCTGCACAATGTAAGAGTAGCAATGTAGGAGATATTTGATTTTCTTTCATTTTTGTTGAACCAGTATTTTTCCTATTTAAACAAAATATGTTAAGTACACCTGTTTTTAAAACATGGAAATTGAACGCACCGTTAATTATGATCTTTGATATTTCAATTTGCAAACGTCACAGCAACTTGTTGTATTTGGATCGAATATTATCTGAAGTACGAGTATATTTTACTATGAAACAATGGCTTTTAGGTAATGTATTATTACAGGTAAATATGGCTTACGACAGTTACGAGCAATGACATATACCTACCTAGGGCAAAGGCTGCTTCTAATCATGCCAGACAAACTAGTCATACGTATAGTGGAATTTTTAAAAGCAAATATTCAGCGCGGACAACAAATCATGTATTAGCAGTTTTCCCGCTGACAGTGATATCGCATTATCGAATATTCGCCGATGCCGGTGTGAATAGCCGCCAACAATGCCTGTACAAACTGCCTCGCTCCAGAATGTCAGCGGCACCAGCATCCCATAACTCTCAGCATTGTACGACGAGAGAATATGCGACGGAACTTTCAGGTAACTTCGCCAAACAAAAAATATACCTCACTAGTCGCTACTGAATAGGTAACAGTTAATAGAATCAGGCGTCACATTGTAGCTAGAACTTAGAGCATAAAATTGATTAATAAAAGAAAAGTTTGATTTCTGAATGAATTTAATAGCTCCTACTATGGGTTCACCCCTAAATTATTATTAACATTATTTTAACAACAATAACAATATGAAGTGTTTTAAATTAATTAAGTTTTCCAATACTCAATACATTTGTTGGGTGTCTACTGTCTATCCACAAAATTGAAATACTTATTACTTTTTATAATATTATGTTGTAAATAGTACTTATAAAATTTACCTCATTTCTAACAGCGATAAGAAACTTTTTGAAGGCAACTACGACGAGGTACCTCTACTTCTATCTTTGTTAATGAGTGAGATGCAAAATAAACTCTCGTTAACCCAAAACATAAGTTTGGGTGCGGTTGAAACTATTTCTTTACATGTCTAACATAGTTCAAAATCTTCACTTCCTTGCTTACATTATGAACACCTAGACGTAACGTAAAATTACTTCCGCATTCCAACGCAAGCAGCGTCTTGTAAAATACTTTGGACTTTAGAGCATTGTTTTGAAATTATAGACTCTTACCTACTTAAAATATTCAAAAACGATTTTGTTTTGGGCGCGTCTAGAGATGACATGATTATGACAGGGAAATCAGAAGTGTGTGAAGAGGTTTCGAGACGAACAAGACAAACGAAGAACAAGCAGAAGCAAAAAATATAAAATCACATCAAGCGCGGAGCAAGCATGTAAATTGCTTGACTCAAGCATCAAGCAAACATTGTAAACGGTCAATATGCTTGAAGCAAGCAAAAATCTACGTGCTTGCCGCCAAGCCGCTTCAATTCTGTCCTTAGGTAAATATTATTAAATATAACTTTCGATCTAGTTTGGGTGCACCGTTTTGTTGGATGTAACAGGATGTAACACAGTAAAATCACTACAAAATGGAATTACTACAATAATTAATATTGATTAGAAGTATGAAATTGCACTCATACATACTCTGCGTTTTCGAATTTCACTTTGAAAACCATGGAAACAATTTTGACGGCGTGAAAAGCTAAGGCTACTAAACTTCAGCACCAGTATATTGTATATAATGTCGGGCCGAGTGCTACTCCGACTTGAAACAATTTATTGCGACGTGTCGGACAAGCGGCCATTTACCCTGCTTTATGTTCAATTAAAAGGGCGTGGAAGTTTGAAGCGTTTGAACGGTTTTCACTCTCTGCTGTGAAAAATGAAAAAGTGTTTTGGCCTCGCAGTTCCCTGGTTTATGGCAGATATCGCCTTTTAATAGTACTTTTTGATATTGGGCTAAAAAGAAATTAGGTTCTGATGAAATATCTGGAGAAAACGTAATAGCAATACAGTGGATTCAGTATTCTTTAAATGAAATAATAAATAAATGCGAAATCCCGATAAAGTTAACAATTTCCACGCAAACGAAGGCAACATCCAACAAATTTTTTCTTAGGGTTGATTCAGACCGATTTGACAGATTCGCAATTTAAATCTGTCAAATTCATACAAATTTATGCCGCGCGGCGCCTCGCTTCGCCTCGTCACGTTGCGGTCTGATGTGACCCTTACGTTTAGTTTTTCCTTAGTTTATTTTATCGAATTTGTGTAAAATATTGTCTAATTACAGAATTAATTCCGAAAGACTTGTTAACTTTAACAAAGCATCGCGATAACAATAGTTTAATATGAGAGGGATAAATTATATTTCATTTCCGAGCGTGCGGACTTCCATTGTCCAACTTATATTAATAGCATGTGAGGGCAGGTGTGTGGGTTAATTGAAAATTGGTATTAAATCAAAAGGTCTCGCAAACCGAATGCTAACAAAAGTTAAGTTATTAATAGTAAGTAAATTCAGATTAGTTTGCCGCAAACATCAGTAGCAGAAGGGTTTGATTTGAAATCAAACCTAAAGGGTGTCAAGATTAGCGTAAGGGTAGAGAAATAGCAAGATCAGCGTGGCGCTTCATATAAGTATATATTTTTTTTGTCGAAAAAATATACGTATTATTATTATTACCTATATGCGCCCCCCCCCCCCCCCCCTGGAAGGTAAAATAAACGTCAATTTTCCTGGAAAGTGGGAATTCAAAACGTGTAATATCTACTCTGCGTAAAATGAAGTGTTGGAAACAAAATATCTTTTAAGGCCAGGCCAGTTTGAAAAGACTGAAGAAAAATTATTTTTAAGCTTCCAGTCTAAAGAAATTATGTGGAATTCTCTTACACCAAAATTAATGTAGAATCAAAAAGGAACAAAGTAAAAAAATAACCGAACATAATAATATTGAAAAATGGCATGGTAATTCTGTAATGCAGCGGTGCAGAAATATACGTAACCGCCATAATATATCGGTTACGACCGGGCGAATCAATATGTACCAGAGAAGAAATTGATTCATAGGCAGGTGACAGACGTACGTCATTTAGTCGGATTATGTAATGTAATTCGTTTAACATAACGCGATCAAATTAAGTAGGTCCTGCATCTGCCTATGAATCAACTTCTCTGATCGTACAAATCGTTCTAAAAAATACGTTGCATGAATTATCCATGCTTAACATACTCAATTAATATTATAAATACGAAAGTGTGTCTGTCTGTCTGTTACCTCTTCACGCCTAAGCCGCAGAACCGATTTTGCTAAAATTTTATATGAGGATACTTTGAGTACCGAGAAAGGACATAATATTATGATACCTTTTACCCCGAAAAAATTTACGGTTCCTGTGCGAGAAACGAATTTTGGCGCAATGGAATTGCGGGCGTCATCTTGTACGTAAATAAATAATACGCTAATCTAATCCAGGATAAGAAAGCAAAATCTAATCCAATTAAAAGTACGCCATATTTTGTCCCCCGTTATTAACTCTGTCTGTGTCAAATTGTATTAAAATCGTTGCAGTCGTTTTGGAGCTCTGTTAGGCAGGCAAACAAACAAAATATCCTTTTAGTCAAAATATAGTTCTAAAGTTAATTATTCAATGAAATACATAATATTGTATTTTTGTTATTTTGGTAAGGATGAAGATTTTATATTTAAAACATTTTTGCGGAGTCGCTCACTAAAAATTTAAGGATCTCAAATAATGTATTATTGTGTACTTAATAATACTTACTATTTACTACCACTTAAGTTGCTATTTCCGTGAATGATAATAAATAAGACGTGAGTGGAAGAATCGAACAAGTAACATTTCGTAACACGCGGACAATAACTCATTTTTTCCCTAAATATTTTAATAAAACTTGTAAGTTATCTACTTTATAACCTAGCTAATATATCTGGCTACACATATAATCCATAGTTTTTCTATTTCAAATAATATTTCCGGCCCTAAAGCCTCCATTGAAGCAAAAAAACGGGAAGTTTTTTCATGTTACTTACCTTATTCTTCCACTCACGTCTTGATTATTATTGTTCGTAATAGGACATTAACGTGACTCTAATATTATTTGTTCCTTTATAATTTATGGATATCATCTCTGGAACCAAAATAATACCTAATATTTACCGGAGCACAAAAGAAGCGAATATTCGTATGAAGAAATAGAAGCCGTATTGTGTCACAGGAAAGTCTTTGTACTGTATATTTTGACGCGCGCGAGTCTCGAACAGCTTATTTAGTTTGTCGCTTTGTTGAATGCACTGTACATTCACTGTGTAATATTGACTATCTACTTCACGTTTGATTTGAAATTCTAATGTCGGTGCTCGCTGCGCCCCGATTTCGGCGTCCTACGCGATAAATTCTACGAGAACATAAAATTACACAAAGCCTTTATCACATGTCCATTAAAATCGCTGTATACGATATTCTTTTATGGCCACCATAACGGGCATTCGCCTCATTTTTGACATAAAATACACTCTTTTTTCAATAAATAAACAATAAGGGTGTTTTCATGTTCTCTGGTATATAGCAAAATACGAAAGTTCGCTAGTGATAACGTAGCGTAATTTTGGTAGTCTCAATACTCGTATTGGTGGTATAAACTAATACTAATAATTTATATATATAAGATAACAGTCGCAATTATCAGTCTCACTGGATTTTGGCGCTAGATCAATACTGTATTTACTCCTACTAACCTACTTATTTCGGTTGGATTATGATTTTTATGGTATAAGCTGGTATAAGCTTTCATTGCAGTATAGCGCCTACTGAAGCTGAAGCAACCCGGGGGTATGTGGGACTGCCGGCAAGAGCGCCGGGCTTACCCACTAAAACCACCTGCGGTTCGCCTTCAGCTCTGTCTACCTCAGAAGGGACTTCCACCAAAGTTAGGGAACGCTTCGGCAAGTATAGCGCCTACTGTATCAACGTCAATCAACAAACACTGTATTTCAATGAATACCAAGGTAAAAGCTGCAGAAAGTGCCTATGTAAAAACTGCACCCTAGTTTAGATTATCGCAGTAATTTAAGCGTTACTTCGAGGAAACAGAACAGTGTTCCGGTGGTAGGAGCGAAGACCAGCGCTATGGCAACGGACGGCAAACATTCCTCCTATCTAGGTCGCTAAGTCAGTCGGGAATATTTGCCGAAAGATATTCATATTACGTACATTTTGGCTGTTTGTCCAAGAATTCTAGGGTCTTTACAAAATATTTCAGAAAAGCAAGAATTAGGAATAGTATTTACTTAGATTGGTTATTATCTTATCTGGTTTTCGTATTTTCATTCGTGCAGATATTAATTTTACGCGCAGACACCGTAATTTTTGTCCTAACGTTTTTATATCGTCCATTGTCCAATGCAGTATTTCATTACAAATCGGTCTGCGGTTTATATTTCGTTTATGAACATGTTTTATGGATCCATAATAATTAATATTAATATTAGATTAAAAATAAAGTGAGAAATATACTTGGTTGACGGTTGTACTACGGCCTAAAAATGTATTAACGAAAACTTGAGACGTGTCAAGGGACACCCGAATGGAACTAAGCTATTTTTTATGTTCAAAAAACCTGTATACATAATATTATACACTAAAAAAAATATAAAAAACGCCATCTATTGACGCCCAGGAATACTAATAACGCGTCGCTGTTTATTCTCAAAAACGCCATCTAGTTGACGTACAGGAATACTATCAACGCCCTTTGCATACTATGTAGGTACTAATAAAAAAGTGTCGATGTCAAATATCGTTCAGTCTAGCTAGCCTCCTTTTGCAATGCCGAACGCGCCATAAGGAACTTCGTTCCAAAAGTAATAAGTAAATATATTGTATTTAGGCAATATAGCGCGCCATGTCATCGCTTTGATTATATTTTATCAACCTACGACTGTATTTTCAAGTTCTTGCTGAATCATCGTATGGAATATTTCCAAAGAATAGTAATGGAAATAGATTTCAATCGCTGCGTAGATTTCCTTTTACGATTAAATCGAGAAACCTTCTTTGGAATCCTCCGAATTCTTCGCCATTTTCGACAACTCTAATATATCGGTCACACGATAACATAATATTTACTTGATGTACCCTAGAGGAAATCGATTCCTAGGCAGTTAACAGACCAACGTCATTTGGTCGGATCATGTCAATTTAATGTTAATTGTGATCTGTCGGCTGTGTTTGACGTAACGCGACCAAATTATGTAGGTTCGCCATATTATATCCATATGCCTAATGCCTATAAAGCAATTTCGTCGGTGGTGCTTGTATTTTTATAGGTAAGTACGGTTATCATAAAAATACGTGTACGTCACTTAAATTACTAAGCTAGAGACAAAAGAGCAGCATCTGGCAAATTGCCAGAATATTCGGAAGCGCTTTAAACGCAAATATTTATGTCTTCAAACTATGTTCACGACAGCTACCTTTAATAACGTCCAAATTTTGAAAGAAATTATTGTTCCTGGTTTGCAGAATTTTTAAAAATAGAGACGGTAGTGTTTATCTATTGATGAATGGTGTTATTCCTACTGGGTAATACACTTCAGAGTCAAGTTTAGGGCTAATTGAATGGAAAAACAACTGACAAAACGCGACCAAAATACGTAGGTCCGCCATCTGCTTATGAATCAACTTCTCTGATAGTACTATGTACTGACCTTTAGCTGTTTCCTAACCTGAAACAAAAGAACATTGAATTATGAATCGTACGCGCATTCATTCATAAATGTCTGTCTGATCGTGCTGGATCATTAGCAACAATTATTATGGACAGATGTTATTTGGGCGTTTCGCAATCACAGCGCAATTACAGTATCATGATATATTTTGCGAGGCATAACTCCGTTTAGAATTATGGATTTGTGGTAGCGCGGCGCGTTATTAGCGATATACGTTAGGGTCTAACACACTAGGCTGAATTACGCCGACGTAAATTCCGCCGCGTTTACGCCGCGTTTCAAATCCATACAAAATATGGGCGGAACGCGACAGACTATGCCTAAATTCCGTCGTGAGCCGAATTTCCGTCGAGCCGAGTCGAGCGTAAAATTCGGCAGTAATTCGGCGGTAATGTTTTGTATAGCAACACACTATACGCGACGGAATTATCAAAACCGAACATAGCAAATCCAATCTTATCTCCAAAGCGTTAACGTACACATTACATCTGAGAATTTTAAATACTCACTTACGCGCGCGTTCGGCAACGGAAATTACGCCGCGAAATTTTGGCTCTTCGCGTAATTTATAGTGTGTCGCATCAGACGTAAGCGGCTGAACGTAATTTCGGCCACGTAAATTACGCCGGCGTAATTCAGCCTAGTGTGTTTAGACACTTACATATCTTTTTGCTACGATTACACAGCAACAAAATATTCTACGTATAAGTTTTGACAAAAATCTTAATACTATGATACGTAAATTACATAATATAATATATCTATGGACGCTTCACACCACGTCAGTCTGGCCCCGTGCTAAGTACGGAGTACCTGAAGGACTTGTGTTACGGGTACCAGACCACGAAAATATATTTCATACTTTTATACTATACATATATTTAAGATTTTTATTATATGATACACATATTTAATACACATCCCTGACCCAGGAAATTAAACTTTTTTGTTCCGTCGGCGGGATTCGAACCCCCGGCTTGAGCTACCGACGCGCTCACCACTGAGCCGCATAGGAAATGTATAGCGTTTAAAAACACTATAATGTATCATTTTGTCAATTCTATTTAAATTCGAAAAGGCGTGTTTATATTTTTAAGCCTCGTGGAGAGAATAAAAATAAAAGTAATATCGCATGTGGCCCACGATTCTGCGCGGGCGAAGATGTGGGTAGATTGTAGAATATATAGAAAATAATTTGTTTCTATAACATTTTCCCCGCTCACGCAAGTTTGCTATGATATTACGTTTTAACAAGGTAGAAATGGGGATCAAACTGGGGTGTAAGTGTACCATTGGTACATTATCGTTGAAGGAGTAAATTAAACACAGAATACTGTATCTCTGAACGCTCTACTGTCGGCGGTGGCTCGGTAAGAAGTGGACGACAGCTCTGACAGTCTGGCGGCCATATTCTCCAAGCAACCACTCACAGGTAGTGCGGCCATCTTTATTTATCAATATACTACAGTAAGATAAAGGTGTTAATACATTCTTCTAACATACCCGTATTGTGTTATTATTTTGTGGTACTATTCCGCCGTAATTACTTATTTCAATGGTGTAATTACATTAATATTATGGTTTCTAGACGCGCGATGATACGTGAGTACCTTAAGTTTTATTTAAAAACTCACAGCGATCTATTTGAATTTGGTTTGAAAACAAAAACATCGGTTATCGTAATATGTGAGAAAGTGCCCAAAGATTTTTCACTATTGCATAATATGTATATTTACTGCCGTCTATGTTATAGATTTTACACTCAATGAGCTACGTAGACAAACTCTGAAAGCAGCCGCAATATTTCCATCCTTTCATGAAATTCATAACTTTTAGGAAGTTACAATTTGATTTGCGCAGAAGTGCAACAAACATTGGACGGGTACCCACATATTGTAAGCGGAGGGCGGATCGTGTTCACTGTTCATAGCTTCCGCAAATTTCCGGAGCGTATTTGATTTGCAATTTCAAATTCATATTTCATTGAACTCGATTTTTCAGTGTACCGAATTGAAACTAATTGCGAGTTATACTAGAAACTAATTATTGATGCCCGCAACTTCGTTACGTTAAAATTCGTTTATCGCGCGAGAACCGTACATTTTTCTGGGATAGAAAGTATCCTCTTTCCTTTCAAAGTATCTCCATCCCAAATTTCAGCAAAATCGGTTCATCAGTTTAGTCGTAAAGAGGTAACAGACAGACAGACACATTTTCACATATTATTTTATAATAGGTATTATAGTATGGATGGTTCCAATTGGGTTCCAATGACGAAACAGGTACCTAAGTGGTACTTTTTTTCTCCTAATGTAATAATATTTAAGTAAAAAAATAAATTCAGTTAAATTATAGGCAATAAAAAAACAGTTTCGATAAACAAATCGACTTTTAAGTTTTACTTTAAGTTTCTAAAATCTTTCCTTACTTATTCTCTCCTTTTCCAAAGAATTCTATTTAAGGGTAAGGCCGTCAGAATTGTCAAATAGTAACACAAAAGATTTTGTGTTACCGTTACACAAAAGTGACACAATTTTTGGACAAAGGTGGTTTCATAATGGTGAAATAAATAACCTACAATTTTTATTTTTTTATTTCTATAAGACGATTTAATACAAGATAAAATGTATGTCTGGGTTGGTTGGTTGACACAGGTGTACAACATGTAAGTAACTCACAACTTGAAAACCATTACTAGGGCTCATCATTACGAATAACTTTTTGTATGGAAGTAACAGTGAAATTAATAGATCGATTGTGTTACGATAACACAAATGTAACACCAATGTAACATAAACGTAACACAAATGCAACACAAAAGACTTAGAATTTACAACAATTTTAGATTATATTTCGGTTATTTATTGCCACTAGGCATTAATGGGCAATTTATAATAATATACCTTTGACCTCATCGCTAACAACTATAATACAATAACATTAAAATATATGTCTATTACCTTAGAATTTACATTTACTGTTATTTTTTTCCACATAAACAAAAACGTAACGACCAATTTAGACTCATGTACTCCTGAAACAATAAACCTAGCATTTTTTTTTTCTTAATTTTGTTGATGACAGTGCTGCCGTATTAACATTGCATTTGCACTTTGACTCTTTAAATAGTAGTTTTGGGATAAAAATTCGTCACACAAATAATACGTAACACAGAATAAAAAGCCATATTTTATTTTAAACTAACGATAAAACAAGTCAGTTGGAGGGTTTTTGCAAAAATATTAATATTAGAGCAAGGGACTCTCATCTAATTCTTCGACGGCATAAGTACTTATTATTCAGATATTCTCTACAATTTACTGGTTATTCCAACCATATAGCCCAGTAGGGTTAGTTCACCCTTGTATGGGAATCTGAAATTAATTATAGTCAGAAATTTTTTTGCACCTGTGTTTAGGGGTGGTCACGAATAGCTTAAATTCAAAAACTCGACCAACCCCGACGTGTGCGTTAGCCGCCATATTGGTTTGAAGATCAAATCTTTTTTTAGACATATCTCCTTTATTTTTTATTTTTTTACGAAAATGATAAGAACTAAATTTTTTGCAAATTTAATTTTCTATATTTTGAGTTCTTATAATTTTCATTGTAAAATCAATATTTACGGAGATAAATGCAAAAAACAAGTCAAAGTAAAATTTCGCTTCTATGTCAATTATTATCGAATTTAGCGAAAAAAATTGTAGAAACAAAGTTGTAGGTGTTAAATTTCCTACAAATTTGATCCTTATGAATTTTTTTGGAAATCATTATATTTTAAGCTCCTACACCTATGGTAAATGTACCGGGACCCAAGCGACTGGATAAAACGGAATATTTCTGATCATGAATTAGACCTTTTAACATTTACGGCACAACCTACACCTGAATAAATATTAAAAAAATGGCCAAGTGCGAGTCGGACTCCTTCCGTACCATTATAAGGCAAAGATAGACAAAAATTTGTGCTTTTTGTATGAGAGCCCCCCCTAAATATTAATTTTATTTTAATTTTATTATTAATTATTAAAGTACAAATACAAATAAATATTTTATGCATATTTTAATTGTCTTAGTGCTGCTATTTTTGATAAAGAGCGAAAAAGGCCACTAAAATCCTGTTTGTTATATGAGAGCCCCATCAAATATTAAATATACCTAATATGTATTTTAGTAAATTTTGTTGTTATAGAGGGAAACAAAATACATAATATCTGAATATTTCAAGTCTCTACCTATCACCGTTCTTGAAGCCTGGAGACAGACAGACGGACAGACAACGAAGTCTTTATTTTAATTGTGGTTAATGTAAAGAGCTACAAGTTTATTTCTGTTTTTTTTTCTGTATTTGACAATAATCGCGATACAGGTCGAACAGGTCGAAATTATACTTTGACTCGTTTTTTGCAGTTATTTCCGTAAATATTGATTTTACAATAAAAATTATAAGGACTAAAGTTGTAGAAAATCAAATTTTCGACAAATTTGATCCTTATAATTTTCTTAAAAAAATAAAAAATCTAAAAAAAGATTGGACCTTCAAACCAATATGGCGGCTAACGCACACGTTGTGGTTGGTCGAGTTTTCGAATTTAAGCTATTTGTGACCTCCTCTAAACACTGGTGCAAAATATTTCTGACTATAATTAATTTCAAAAAAAATCTAACTCTACTGGGGTAATAAGATACTGCAGAAAAACGACAAAAACGTCACACAAATAAATTGACAATTTTGGCGGCCTAAAAATAGAATTCTTTGTCCTTTTCATCTTCACTTCGTAATTATTTGCGTTGCTATATAAAAATATTTTTTTCCTTTTGCTCATCTTTAGAAAGTCAAAATTTTATTCAATTATTCAAAAGCAGGACGGTTGTCACACAATTGTATACATTAGCCTACAACCTGTACCTGCCTTTTGAACTTAGTTATACATTTTCAGAAAATGATGTCATTCCAATGGAAGTAGCGATTCTCATAATAATAAACACATTTTTTACTCTGAATAACAATTGTTTAAAGATTTTAGTAAGTAATCTAATTTATTCTTACACAAAGTAGACCGCAGTGACTACCTAGTCACTTTGATAGTTGAATACCTACTACCTAGTAGGTATTCAACTATCAAAGCCACAATGACTTGAATGATATATCTATCTCTCTAAAGACTTCAAGCTCTAGACTCTATAGACTCAAGAGCATTCCAAACTAATATACAAACAAACTTTTTTATTTTATTTTTTAACCTTATGGTAGTAGGCACTTGTTAATGTCAGAACTTTACGAAAATTTCATCAAGGGCGATATTATTATTTATCTATGTATATCAAACCCATATCAATTCCAAGACCGTAAAGAAGCTACTACAAAACGGAAGAGAGACAAGTCATTGATGAGATAGTCGACATTGTTTAGCTAATTGATTATCCGGTTGTTGATAGATTTTTGGCAATCGATACTAGACGAACCTTGAGATATATCCGCAATACATCTCTTGTCGGCACATATTAGCCGCGTGTATCGACGCTGATGTATCGATGATAATAAATAACACTAGCGCTTATCACAACAGTCGAAATAAAAAACAAAATAAAAAGAAATGTTTTATTTCCGAGTAAACTTGGAACAAATATTTTCAGATTGTCCACTTGTTGACCTACCACTGTTTGGGACCCGGCGATAAGAGCGACGTAAGAAATTTGCACGCAAACAATAATATTATTTTGACTATCACATAAATTTATTCGTAGACAGACGGACCTTCATAATTTAGTAGAGTTATGCTAAGCCTTACCGACAGATCACAACAGCTTAAATAATTGATTTGACCTAAGACCTAACAAATAACGTAGTCTTACCAATCTACCTATGAACCTATTTCTCTGGCAATACCTGATTATGTAACAAAATATCAGTTAAAAAATTTGGAGTGTAAAATTTTTAAACGTGGTTTAATTTTGCCTGTCTAAAAAATGTCCTATCTTATGGCACTAATTATTTAAATATTACACATTAATATTATTTTTAACAAAAATAATCGAGACTTTTACAGCGTTAAAATTTAATTATGAGCTGCAGCTGAGAGATGCGTGCTGTGTTGCATTAGCTCAGCCCCCTTAGACAAAGTATCTTTCGTTAAAAACGATGACGAAATTCGTAGTCAAAATGTATGCGGTTTGACATAAGTCATCGCCAAATGACATTTCGCTTGCGAAGACTAATGTCAAATCCCATACATTTTGATAACGAGTTTCGTAATCGTTTTTAACGAAAGGGACTTTGTCTACGGCCTCAGGATTACTTAATCGTCTTCTATCAGACAACAACATAGATACAGGTAAACATCGTATGCGTCATGCTTCAAATAAGGCCCGTGCCCATGGTCGGCCCCCGATGTGACACATGGCAAATATAGTGTGTCACTGCAGCAAATTACAAGCCATTTAAAAAATTGTGTCAGTGTAAACAGTTGCGTGGACATTACGCCTGTTACGCGAACTAGGTTCAAGGGGAGCCAGATAGATTGCCGGCGCGTTTCACTATTTATAGAGCCTCGAGTCTATTTAGCAGACCGATCTCAGTGCAGATATGTCCGGAGTCGCGACCGTCCAAATCTCGCACTCCCGCGCCGAATTAACCCGACGAAAATTACGTCAAAACATTGAAAAATATGAAGTGATAACATTTTGGTTTTACAGCTCGTCTTAAGTGGAAATGTGATTTGTGACAGTGATTTTAAATTGAGTGGTAGTAATCGTTTGTGATACGTGTGAGTAAAAGTACAAGGTTTTCGTATATTATTTTCTGAGGCACTAAAAATTGGTTGTGCTACCGTAATAATGTTGTAACCGTCCTAATTACCATATTCATAAACAAGCGTGTGTATGTTGAAAAACAAAATTGACATTGGAGTTATTTACACGAGAATGCCAAAGAATATCTGGAGGGAAGCCAAAGTGAGCAGCTGACTGTAAACATACTAAATAGTATCGTATAACTAAATACCTAGCTATACATCACAATTCACAACCAGAACGCCGCCGAGCCGTAATCGATGTTAGGCCTAATTCGAAGGGAAAACTTTTCCAAATGGCGGAGAAAGGAAACTCGTCCGACAGTGACGGACCAATAATACAGGATAACGTAATACGAATACAG